>VZRO01002887.1:0-30165 GCA_013397915.1 Daphoenositta chrysoptera
CACTCTCACAGGGAAGAATTTTTCCTGATCTCCAACCTCAACCTGCTCCGTTTCCAAATTCCCAGTTCCCGGTGACAAATGCTGGAAGGACAAGGAAAAGGCTCCAAGAGCAGCACTGGCGGGGCAGGCTCAGGGGAGCCTCTCTTTTCCTTGGCTTTCCCAAGGTGACAGACTGGGACAGGGAAGGGCTGAGGCACCGCAGGCACAGGAAGCTGTCCTTGGCTGGAGGAAAGGAAACAGGAGTGGGAACAGGAATAGTGGGAGCAGGGATGGATGGTTGCCATGGAAACCACTCCTCTTTCTTTAAATGCTTCCCTGCTTTTGGATCATTCCCACATGGATAAGGCTCCCTGATCCTTTTATTCTGGTAGAAGGTGTCCCTGCCTATGGCAGGGGGTGGGAATGAGATGATCCAACCCAAACCACTCCAAGATTCTGGGATTTCAATCCAAACTACTCCTCCAGCTGTGCCACGCTGATGCTGACACTGAACTGAGTGCAAAGAAAGAGCTTCTGGAGGGGTTTGGTTTCCTTATCCAAATAGAAAATAGGAGCACGATCCAGCAGTTTTGACAAATAAGGAGAGTATTTTACTTTGGCCAAATAAAAAAAACCAAAAATAAATTGGGATTTGGAGATTCTGCCTCTTCCTTAAATAAAATTCAGACACAGCTGACAGAAATAAAAGCATTGAAAAGTCGGAGGTTTGTGATTCTCACATCATTCCTGCTTTTTCCTGAGCATTTCCTATCCTCCCCAGACCCTTCCGTGGCCACCCATCCACAGGATTCATCCTCAGGGACTCGTCTGGTGACCCTTTGGAAAACCCGGTGCATCCCATGGGTTGGATGTTCAGGAAATTCTGAAATACCTGAGCTTGGTATCTTCCATTCCTGGCTGTGCTGCTGGAACCCAGGTGGCTTCAGGGCACTTCTCCTGCTTTTTAATGGAATCGTGGATTTGCTTAGGCTGGGCAGGACCTCCAAAATCATCAAGCCCAAGCTTTAAACCACGTCTCCAAGTGCCACATCCGTATGGATGATAAATCCTTCCTGGGGTGGGGACTCCAAACACCCCTGGGCACTTCCAAGGCCTGACCACCCTTTCCATGAGGAAATTCCTGCTGATGTCCAACCTGAGATTCCCCTGGCCCAGCCTGAGGCTGTTCCCTCTCCTCCTGTCCCTGTTCCCTGGGAGCAGATCCCAAATCCCCCACAGCTGCCCCCTCCTGTCCCAGAAGGTCCCCCCAGAGCCTCCTTTTATTTCCCTTCTTTGTTGGAATTAAGTGAAGAATTCCTGAACCGAGGGAGAGATTCCTCTCTTCTCACAGCAAACACCGAAGTTGGGCTGACGCAAAATATCCCCAAAATGTTCATTTCTCCACATGGATTTTATGGAGAGGGGTAATGGATTTCTCTGGAGACATCCACGTTATCGACACCAAAATCTGGCTGAGGTGACACTTCCACAAGACTTTGTGGAGTTTATTTCCCTGAGCACCCACATCCACCCCTCATTCCTTTTCCTTGGCATTACCTCAGAAAAGCCCCAAACTGGGAGCTCCCCTGACTTTGCCCTTCAAAAATTCCCAGTGCATCAGCTCCAAGCGACAGCAGGACCTTGCTGGGGGGGTGTTTTTTATGGATTTGCTTCCCTGGGTTCAGTCCAAGAAGGGTCAGGCGGTTCCTGGTATTCCCAAGAGGGAGAATGTCCACAAATGTCCCACAAATGTCCCACAAGCAGGGACAAGAGCCTGGGACTCGGGTCACTGCTCCCACTGCCCGAGGGCTGACCCAGCACCATTCCCCCCATCTCTCAGTGTTTCCATTGCTCCACATTCCTGGGCACTGAGGCAGGACAGAGGGAACGGCACAATCTCTTTCCAGGTGGGCTGGGGAATATGTTTAACAAATGCTGGAGCACTCGGGGCGGAATTCAGCAATTCCCAGTTCTTCTGGAAGCTCTTTCCAGACATGGACTTGCATGGCAAGTTTGTCACTCCCTGGGAGCACCTTCTCCTTGACCCAGGACTAATTTGGCCTAAGCTGTGTTTAATCACTCTGGAAAAGCTCCCGAAGCCCTGGGGCATGGAATTATCAGGGCATGTCTGTGACTAATCCCAGTTTTCTCTTTCACAGGACACAGCCCCACCACGGCTGGATATTGCTGCTCTCTTTGGGATTTTTAAAGCTACACTGAATTTCAGTCTGGCCTTGGAAGAGGTCGACTCAATCCCTTTTCCCAGGTGGGAAAAGTGAATACCACACTTTTCTTCCCAAATAAAAGTTCCGTTTCAGTCCTTCTGCCTTTCCCTAAACTTCCTGCTGCAACAAGATACAGAAACTTTCCTGGTTTTCCCCAGGAAAACACCTTTTTTCCTCAGTGGATTGACCTGGGCTCCCAAATCCACAACATCTGACTGCCTGAAGAACATTTTCCAGGATGGTGTCCACAGATTTACAGTGGCTTTTCCCACTTATCCCAAACTAGGAACTGAATATAATTCCCAAGTGCTGGGAATGGAGCAGGAAAATCCCAATGCTGGCCCCCACTGTTGTTCATTCCACATGATTCTATCTCAATGCTCCAAAAGGTTCTAAAAGCACCAGGAGTTTTTTCCAGCAGCTCATCCTGTTCCAGCTGGGATTTGAGTCCCTGTGGCACAGATGGATCCGGTTGTCCTGTTGGAAATACTATACGCTCCCTTCCCATGTCCATGGGATATTGGAGGGGAAGAAATGCTAAAAGGAGCATCCCTCATCCAAAATGGTGTTAAAGAGTGACCCTGACACTGCTGCCCACTCCAGCTCTGCATCCTCCAAGGCACGGGAAAACCGATAGATCACAGTCATGGATCGCCATAGGAAACAATGGATTAGTGTTGGATAACTATTCATGGAATCCCAGAAAGGTTTGGGTTGGAAGGACCTTAAGGATAATCCCATTCCATCCATGGGCAGAGACACCTTCCACTATTCCAGGCTGCTCCAAGCCCTGTCCAGCCTGGCCTTGGACACTGCCTGGGATCCAGGGGCAGCCACAGCTTCTCTGGGAATTCCATCCCAGTCCCTCACCACCCTCCCATGGAATAATTCCTTCCCAATATCCCATCCATCCCTGCCCTCTGGCAGTGGGAAGCCATTCCCTGATGTCCCAGCCCTTGTCCCGAGTCCCTCTCCATGTTTCTTGTCACTTCTTCAGGAAGAAGCAACTGGCTTATCCCAAAGCCTTCCCTTTTCCAGGGCACCACTTGGCTGGTCTCCCCTGTTAAAAATCCAGGGAAATTGCCCCAAAGTTTGCCCTCCCTCAGGACATCGATAAGTTCCACAACCCACCACTGAAATGAAATTCCATAAAAATATCCCCAAGATTGCCTTTCCCTGGGACAGAGCCATGAGGCAGGACAAGTTTCCTTAATGCTGCAGATTCCCTATAGAAGGCCAGGGACCGTTCCTAAAAACCTTGGACAAGGCTTGGAGCAGCCTGGGATAGTGGGAGGTGTCCCTGCCCATGGCAGGGGGTGGGATGGGATGATCCTGAAGGTCCCTTCCAACCAAACTTTTCTGGGATTCTGGAATTCTAGGGAAAACCACTGAAATATTCCCAAAATCCAACATGTTTTTCCTCACTTACATCATTTATTTCCTCTTTTCCTTTCCCTTTTGTGTTGGGATTTGTCACTCTCAGAGGGGAAAAAACCTCATTCCATAGGGAAGGGAATCCAACCAGAGGCCCTTCCCTCCATCTCAGTCCAGCACAGACCAGTGACTGGTCTCACTGGTGGATTTGATGGAAATCCCAGGATTGTGCCGAACAGTTTTTCCCAAAGAAAATAATTTTCCTCCTCAAATCAATTCTCCCCAATAAATCCCACCTTCCTAAGCCAGGAATTTTTTCCCTCAAAGCCAACCCATACCACTTCAATTCCCTCATCCCTGGATTCCAACGAGATCGGGATCCGACCTTCCCTTTTCCCAAGCCACTCCACAATAATGTTGGAATTCTGGCACTTCCTCCTTGGCTGCTTTCGGAGCTCACTCCAATATCTGGGGCTCGTGTTTCAGTCCGTATTAATGCCTGAAATTTTATTATCCCGGGATCATAAAAGCCCAGCTGCTGATGGTGGCCCCAGCCTTGGTTATTTCACCCTGCTGAATTCCTGGGATCCAATCCAGAGTTTCTCTGTCAGTGTGTGGAGAGAGCCCTCTGCAGATCGCTGGATAAATTCATCCACTCACAGGAAATATTCCAAGGAAGCTGCTTTCGCCCTGCAGGCAAATCTCCAGGAAAGCCGGGAAAGCGTGGTTGGACACCAGGATGGACACCAGGATCCAGGGAAAGACCTTCCCAAGGCCAGATCAGCCTTCAAGAACAAGTTTGTTTTATTCAGGATTCCTCCTTTTCCTGACCTTTTTCCTGATCTTACAGACCAGGAGAGACCTGACAAGGCTGAGGAGCAAGAAGGGATCAAATCCAGGATTTCCTGAGCTTCTTCATTTTGGCTGAGGATGCACCCAAATCTGGTGAACTTTTCCTTCCATCTTTCCTTTCTGGTCTCCATAAAATGTTGGTTAGACATGGAATCATAAACTCATGGAATGGTTTGGAAAGGACCTTCAGGATCATCCCATTCCATCCATGGGCAGGGACACCTCCCACTGTCCCAGGTTGCTCCAAGCCCCATCCAACCTGGCCTTGGACACTGCCAGGGATCCAGGGGCAGTCACAGCTGCTCTGGGCACCCTGTGCCAGGGCCTCCCCACCCTCACAGGCAGGAATTCCATCTCAAAATCCCATCAAAGCCCCAGGAGAACAGGGAAGAGACCCCTGTGCTGGTTCAACCTCCAACAGCGGGGATCAGAATTTCCCAGGATTGCNATTCAACCTCCAACAGCCCCTGGTCTGGAGCAGGGATCAGAATTTCCCAGGATTGCAACCAAGGGAGCAGGGAAACAGCCTTTCGCCCTCCACCAAAATGTTAATTCCCAATAAAACCCTTCATCTGGAGCTACTGGAATTCCTGCACCTGCTAATGAGTTAATTAAACAAACTGATTGTCCATGGGGTTGGTGGAGCGGTGGCTGGGACAGAGCAGAATGGCGTAATAATGAGGGGACACCATGGGGACATTGGGAGAGAAGCCTCTGGAAGAGCCTGGCACCATCTGGGATGTCCAAAGATAGCCGGGGATGGATCAGGGACCTAAAAATTCCCTTTCCACCTAAATTATTCCACTGAAATTGTTCTCCACTTGGCTTCCGAGCACCATCCAAGGAAGGGTGTCCAGAGGTCCTGGCTCTTGGGTCATCCCAACTTTCTCAAGCCTTGGGGCACTCCCCTGCCACTGGACATGGGCCAGGAAGAGCAGGAAATCTGGGACACCCTGGGTTTTGGGAGGTGTGGAGCAGGATGAGCTGATAGAGGTAAGGAGAGGATCCTGGAGATGACTGGAATAATGAGGATGGTGAGAAGATGCTCCAACCAGGAGCAGGAAGGAAGGAAGGAAGCCACGAGTGGAAAAAATAAGCTATTTCCTTGTGGAAAGATCTCCAGAACATTGGAGAGGGTTTTCCTAAAATCTGGGAACAGTGTGAGCACATCCCACCCCTTTGGGTGCTATTCCAGCTGAAAAAGCAAATCATGGAACAGCCACTGTTCCAAGAGGCAGGAGAGGGACACCAGGCCAGGAGCCAGGAGATCCAGCTGGATTTCTCCTGATGGCACTTGGCATCTCCAGGAACAGCAGGACCTTGTCACAGACCAGGACCTCCCCATCAGCCTTTGGGATGAAAAGTAATTCCCTGCTCTCCCGGTGAAAAGTTTGGGAAGTTTTGGGCTTAATGGTGCACAAAAGAATTTGGGATTAATTGGGCTGGAGCAGGAGAGGACTATGGAACAGGATAATCCTGAGGGTCCCTTCCAACCCAAACCATTCCATGATTTTATGATGATTTGGGCATGGAAAAGGACATTCTGCCTTGGAATTCTGTTTTATCCAGGACCAAGGTGGAACAGGACTCACTCCGGGACATTCCCAACACTCATATTCTTGTTGGATGAAGGAGAAAGTTCAGAAAACTCTGAGCACATCCCAGCCCCTCATCCCACCCTGCTTCACAGCTCCATAGGGAATCCAGGGATAAAGCTTCTGTCCATCCCAATGCAGCCTGCCCTGGAATCTTCAGCTTTTCCAACACACACAACGTGACTGCAGGGAGGCGGGAAATGAGGCTGGAATAAATCAGGGAGAGCAGCAGGAGGGGCCTGGCATGCGGCTGGAATTAGCGGAGAGGGGAATTGTAAACAACTGGGGAAACGTGCCTGAAATTAATTTTTAGGACCTAATGGGATTTTGCTTGGAGCAGAGTCAAGAATGGAAAGCTTTCCATGGCAGAGCAAGGCACTTTGCATAAATTTGCATCCCGACATTGGCTGGCTCTTCCTGGTCAGAGACGGGAGCACGTGTGCGTCCCTGCACGGCTGCAAGGAGGATTTGGGAATTGCTTTAGTCAGTATCCACAGCTCCTTTTGAGAAGTTTTAATGGGAACAGGCAGGATTCCTGGGCTCTGGAATGCTGTGGGATGAAGGAGCGGGAAAGGGAAGGATAAGTCACCAAGCTCTTGGTGTTGTAATGTATGGACTGGAGGGAATTTTTAATTCCATAGGGAGGTGTGTTGGGAAAGGTGACCCCCCAGGATGGATTGAATCCTGTGGAAGAAGGGATGAGGTGTTTTCGGAAGTGAAATGATCTTGGACTAGGATGGAAGGGACCATGGTTTGGGATGGAAGGGACCTTCAGGATCATCCTGATCCACCCCTGCCATGGGCAGGGACACCTCCCACTATCCTAGGCTGCTCCAAGCCCCGTCCAACCCAAACCAGCCTGGAATTCCATGGTTCCATGATCCCATGAGCAATCACTGCAGGAAAATCCTGTCAGCTCCCCAAAACCATCAGTTTTCATTGATGCTCATCCCGGCTGATTTTGAGGAAAAGCCCAGGAATTCAATCATTCCATATTGATTAAGCTGCACCTTAATTTGCAATTATGTTCATTTACCTCCCATCCCAGTTCGCGCTCTGCTTGGAAACAGGATCCACATGGATCTGGATCAAACTACTTAAAGTCAATGGAAGTTTTTTTCCTGGATTTCCAAAGGCTCTGGCTCTGCCTCTATATCCCTTTGCAGGGAGAAACCTGGTTGGAATCTCCATCTCCGAAACTCCAACAGGGATTAAAGAAGTGTCAAGAAGGTTAAAAATCCTTTGCTTTATTATTCCCATGGAATGAAGAAGGACTTCCATCCTCACTGGAGGCAATAAAATCATCCCCATTGGATCACTGGGAGGTGAGAATGTTCGAACATGACTTCCTGCCAAATTTGAAGGTTGTTCTTCAGCCAAAATCAAAGGTCCTTCATCAACCAAACTCAAAGGTCCTTCAACAGCCAATCTCCTCCTTCATCTCCCAAACTCCAAGATCCTTCATCAGCCAAACTCCTCCTGATTTCCACAAGTTTTAGGCAGTGCAGGGATAAAGGAGAGCGGAATCCTCACGGGATTGAGGTGTGGAGTTACCTCCCAGCAGGACCTTCAGAAGAACCTTCTGGATTCTTTTAACACAACCCACTGCCCAGATACCTGTCCCGATTTTCCAGCTGGTAGAAGATGGAAAGAGAAGCTTTTCCTGCTATTTCAGGCCTCCCCGAGACATCCAGGCATTTCCATTACTAAACTTTCCAGGCTGTCTTTTTCTTCAGCATGATCCAACCCCAACTCCAATGGAAACCAACTGGGAAGCTTTTCTCTTTCCTGACTCCAAGTGTTGACATCCTCACATCTCCAACTGCTAGAGTGTTCTGGCACTCCCGACTTCTGTTCCATGCAGAGACACCGACAGGTCCTTCAGAAATTCCACACTTCAGCTGTTCCTCAGCTTTCTGAAGGACACAATCCCAGTAGCTCCAGTGCCCCAAGGGAGCATTTTAGAAAACATCAAGCCAGGATGACTCTGCCAAGTATTCCCAGGGCAAGAACCACCCTCAGCTTCCCAAACATCCATAATTCTCCATTAAATACAGAGGAACACCAAGTCCTTCCCTATTTTTTCCCTCCACGTCATTATTTTTGGGAACAATAGGTCAAAAATCCTGCACCCAGGCAGCTGGAAAGGAAATACTCCTGGGAAAAACCACAGCAAACCTTTCCTGGTGCTACCTGGGTGGGATAAGCTCATCCGACTTCCACTTTTCCTCAATCCTTCAGATTCCCCAGAGAGGAAAATCCTTACTAAAGGCCCAGATTTGCTACTTTTAGTTACATTTACAATCTCTAAACATCTCCAAGATGTTTTATTCCTTCTAGCTCCATCTGCTGCAGATAGAGCCAGGGAAGGGCCGTGGGAGGTTGGGATCCTGTTGAAAATTCCTTTTTATTGGACATTTTCTGCTCTCTAACAATCACGTCATAAATTCAGCAAGAGTTTTATGGGAACTCCCAGGGTGTTTTTATTTCAAATATCTTAATATGAGGGGGGAAAAAAAATCCCACAGAGCTGGAAGTAGTTCCCAGTTTTCTTGTTTTAACAGGGATTTTTTAAGGAAGAACTGTTCAGAACCAAATGGCAAAAGCTCTTTAGGAATGGCCTCACTGGGCCAAGGAAACAGGTTGGGGTTCTGGAGTACTGGCTGGAATTTTCTGCTGGAAAAGGGTACCCAGGGGTGGGATTCTGCCCCTCTGCCCACTCAGGTGAGACCCCACCTGCAGAGCTGCCCCAGCTCCAGGGCCAACAGCACCAGGACCTGGAGCTGCTGGAGAGAGTCCAGAGGAGGCCCCGGAGCTGCTCCAGGGCTGGAGCCCCTCTGCTCTGGAGCCAGGCTGGGAGAGCTGGGAATGTTCACCTGGAGAAGGGAAGGCTCCAGGGAGACCTCAGAGCCCCTTCCAGAGCCTAAAGGGGCTCCAGGAGAGCTGGAGAGGGACTGGGGACAAGGGCTGGAAGGACGGGACACAGGGAATGGCTTCCCACTGCCAGAGGGCAGGGATGGATGGGATATTGGGAAGGAATTCCTGGCTGGGAGGGTGGTGAGGGACTGGGATGGAATTCCCAGAGCAGCTGTGGCTGCCCCTGGATCCCTGGAAGTGTCCAAGACCAGGCTGGACGGGGCTTGGATCACCCTGGGACAGTGAGAGGGGTCCCTGCCCATGGATGGAATGGGATGATCCTTAAGGTCCCTTCCCACCCGAAGCATTCCATGATTCCATGACCTCAAAATGGTGACAGGGACATGAGTTCCACACTCACCATCCATTAATGATGGACATGGAGCAGAAGAGAGGATGACTGGAACCTGCTCCAACTGTCCCAGCTCCAAGTAATGACCTTCTCTAAACTTCCATGGAGGGACCAGAGGCAGAAAAGCAGCTGGAAGTGGAACGTGGGCACCGGGAAGCAGCTCTGCATCCAGGAATCTGATCCCAGCAGGAATGTGTTTTTCCCTGCCCAGGGCTTGTTGCTGTTCCTGGGAATTCAGAGCAGGTGCCGGAGCAAATCCCACAGGCTGTGTCCAGCAGAGGCTGCACCACAATGCTCCAACACCCAAATTTTCCATTTGTCCTGGCACAGGCATGGGAAAACTTCCCAAGGCAATTCCTGCAACATTGGCTGAAAGAGTTGAACAACAAATGAACAGGGCAGAAGAATAAAAGGATGGCAAAGTCCCAGGATAATTTTCCTGTCTGGAAGTTCATTGGATTGCATTAGCCAGGCCTCAGGGCTGGGGGCAGCTGTGCAGGGGGTGTCTCATCCCTTTGGAAGGTACCAAAGAATTCCAAGAGCTTCCCATCTGCATGCCCTCAGAGGCCATTTCTGATGTGTTTCCAAATTCACGCATCCAAGTATCCTGTGCCATAGGAGACATCCCATGGGATCCCTTCACTCTCCACCCACCATTGCCACAGGTCTCCCAGAGTCTCCAAATTCCATCCATCAACCATCCTGGAGCATCTCAGAGAACCCTTGGAAACCAGCAAGAATTTCCCAAGCATCCCAAATGTTCAAGGAACAAAACTATTCCCTACAGCTGTGCTCAGACATCCCAAAGGAAAAATTCCCAGGAACCTGCTTTGGAAGCCTGGGACCTGTAGAGTCAGGCCAGCAGCAGAGGGATTTGTTTCCAGAAGCAACAATGATCCCGAATTCCCCCAGGGAGTTGCAACAGGCGGCACAAACCCTCAGCATGGGCAGAGTCCGGCCGGGAACACCACAAAAGGAATTTCAGCAGCTGTCAAAAACTGGGAATTCTTTTCATGTTCCTGCAGCAGATGGACACTTGAAAGCCGGACCTTGGGCAGGGGTGTGACCACTCCAAAACCACGGCCTGGAGGGCCAAGAGCTTGGGATGAAGCCTCCTCTCCATCATCCCAGCAGGTTGGAGAATCTCAACTGCTCCGGCACTCCAGGGCCACTCCTGCTTCGTGTCACGGAGCCATCAGATGCTCCTCCACATTCCAGCCCACCCTGGTGCCTTTTATCCCAGCCAAGAGCATCCCAAGGCTAGGTTTTTATGGGACAAACAGAGGGATGTCAGAGAACTTCCAAGGCTGGAGCGTGGAGAGCACAGGAGGGAATCCAATGAAAAGAGGTGGAAGGTGGCATATCCAAGGAGGGGAGAAAGAAACATCCCAGTTTTTAAAAGGCCAGAATGTGGGCGAGGGATAATCCAGAGGGAATGGCCAGGAGGATCCTGAGGGATTGATTTGACCCCGGTGTCAGTTTGGGGCCGTGTCAGTGTTTTCTGCATTTTCCCAACAAAAGGCAGGGACATGGGGATCCAAATCAGCCAAAGGAAAACCAATTTTCCTATGGATGCAGGGATCCCTGATTTTCTATGCAGTGATCACTGTCCCTCACCAGACCCCCAGCACCACTCCAGGATCCCTGTCCCATTCCAGGATGCCTGTTCCACACTGAAATCCCAGTCCCACTCCATGATCCCTGTCCTGTGCTGGAACCCCAGCCTCATTCCACAATCTGTGTCCTGTGCCAGGATCCCACTCCCATCCTTGGATCCCTGCCCCATTCAGGGATCCCAATCCCATGCTAGAACACCAGTCCCACACTGGGATCCCATTCCCACATTGGGATCCTAATCCCATGCCAGGATCCCGCATCTCTCCAGGCGTCTGGGGTTGGGCTTAATTTCAGCCTGGAATAAAAGTGGAAAACACGTGGGAAAGGGAAAATTCAGGACGTTTCATCTTAGGTTTGTCCTAGAAGAAAACATTGGGGTTTTTCATTTCCAAGTCAGATTTTCCGGGAGAGCTGAAAGTGAAAATTATTCCTTCAGGAACTGGGAAAAGCTGGAATCGGAGCCAGTTTAAAGGGAATTTTTGCCCTTGAAAACCAATGAGGGAAAATTCTTCCACTTCCCACCATTGGTCCGGGTTCAGCCAGGGAAGGAAGGGATGGATGGATGGATGAATGGATGAGAATAGCAGCTAGGGATGCAGAGCCTGGCTTTATCCAGAATCTGGTTGTTGGGAATTGCTGGACACGGCACAGTGTTGTGCACAGAGATCTGCTGACATCTACAGGGCATTCCAGAGATTTCGTGGCTCCATGGAATCAGGGAATTCCAGAATGATTTGAGTTGCAAGGGAACTTAAGCATCGTCCCATCCAATCCCACTTCCACGGGCAGGGACACCTCCCACTATCCCAGGATGCTCCATGCACCATCCAACCTGGCCTTGGACACTTCCAGGGATGGAGCAGCAGCATTCCCTGACAGCACCTTCCCACTGGTTTTCCAGAAATCTTTTGCCCCAGGACAAGGGTAAGGGACACTTGGATGTCTCCCATCCAGGGAAAAATAGGGAAAACCACCAAAAATGTCCAAAAACATCCTGCAGGGAGATGACTGGGTATCCATCTCCCTGGGAATGATCCACCAGGAAAAAAGGAGCAGGATGTGGGAATTCCCAGGAACAGCTCTTTCTATCCCAGCTGGAATCTTGTGTTGGCACCAGATGTTTCCCCTCAAGATAAAACCTCTTTGGAATCAAGCCCAGAGGATTTGGGCACCATCCCACAAGATCTCCCAGAGCCACAGTAAAGTTTTCCAGGGAAAATTCAGGATGACCTTGGCAGATCCCACCTGCCCACCTTTTCCAGAGGCATGGGGTTGGGATCATCCCATGAACCTGGATCACACACTAACCGGGATCAGCCCATCCCAGGAATTGTGCTTGACCTGCTGTGGCCACCTCAAAATTCCACGGACTCAATCCCACTGCTCCTCCTCAAACTGCCATGGGCTCAATCCCACTGCTCCTCTTCCCACTCCTCTGCAGGACAAGCGACAACTTTTTCCACATGGAATTGTTTTATTAGGAAAAGATCCATTAACAATAAAACCCCACAGAGGAGGAGCTGCTGGAGGGTCAGGAAATTCTGGGAGCAAAGCAAATCCCACCTTAAACTCAGCCGAATGCAGAGCAGCCAACAATTCCCGAGCCACACAGCCCCTTCCCACAGGAATTCCAGGGCTGGCCATGGATATTCCCAAATTGGAGTCTCTGCACAGGAACAGGAGCACCAATCCCTGGGAAATGATCCTGCTTTTGGCATCTCCCTCCTTTCCCAGAGAGTCTGGATTGACCTTTCTGGTCTCAGCCTGGAGTTTTCCCGCTCTTCCTTGCTCTGAGTCCTGGCTGTGAAGTTCCAGCCAACGAAGTGGGGGGGTGTCTGTCCTGCTCCCATCAGCCCCCCGTGATCCCAGAAAGTTTTCCATGGAGGAAAGTTCCTCAGCAGCCAGCCGGGCTCCTTGGATCTGCCTCTCCTCCACACATGGCAGGATTCGGGAAATTCGGGAAAAGGGATGAGCAGTCCCAAAGAGGGGGTTCTACCTGGGGACACGGGGTCGGTGTGAGGCGGATCCAGGCCCCA
The DNA here is from genome assembly GCA_013397915.1 of Daphoenositta chrysoptera. Lineage (NCBI taxonomy): Eukaryota > Metazoa > Chordata > Aves > Passeriformes > Daphoenositta > Daphoenositta chrysoptera. The sequence continues at coordinate 12,947 of VZRO01002887.1, forward strand.
TTCCCAATGGATTCTCCTCAGTCGGAGTCACTTCCGTCCTGCTTCGCTGATCCCACAGCCGACGCCAGCTCCTCCTCCTGCCCTTTCAGGCGCTCTCCTGCCGGGAAAAACACCATGGAGAAGGGATGGACTGCTTGGATTGGGAGTGACCCCGTGAAGGACCCCAAAACCCTTCCCTTGGCACAATGCAAGTGCCCCCAGAGGTTCCTTGGAAGCTCCTTGGGATCAACAGCTTCCCAGATCCTTCTGGGAAGGGATCAAGCTCCACCAATCCCTCCCCGGCCCAACAAGCTCCCAGCAAGGATCATGGAATCCCCCTGGAATGAGCCACCCCATTCCCACAGCTCTGGAACGCACGGATCAGCTCCGCGATGGCTCTCTGGGTCCTCTTCTCCAGCTTTTCCAGCTTCTTGGACACATCCCGCTTCAAATCCCTGGGAAAGAAAGCAACAAGCTCAGGACAATTCCATGGCCAGGCAGGGCCCGCCCTTCCCAGTGGAAATTCCTTCTCTTTCCCAAGTGCCACCATTCCAAAACCAACGCCATCCCTCGGTGATGAATCCCAAAGGAATCAGCAGCAAAAGGGAATTGTGTCCACTTCCACAGCCAGGCTGGCTTTCCAATTCCATGGAATCATGGAATGCTTTGGGTTGGGAGGTACCTTAAAGATTCCAACCTTCCACGGGATTTTCCTGGCATTTTTAACCCTCAGATCAAGTTTTCCTGGATATTTCCAGCACAGCCTCAAGGTGTTGGAACCCCCTGCTGATTCCAACACCCTTTTCCCCAGGAGCAGCATTCCACAGGCACTCACCAGTCAGGCTTCCTGGGAGCCAAGTTTGCCAGATCCTAGGGAAGAAGAGGAGACATCCAGTGAGAGCCAAAGGCAACATTCCAGCCTGGACCTGGCATGGAGCGGCTCCGGATTTCCGGCTTCAGATTCCCAGATCCAGATTTCCAGCTCTGGATTCCCATCTCTGGAATTCCAGCTCCAGGTTTACCTACCACCTCATCGATGATGGGCTCTGGCTTGGCAGCTTCCAGCTGTTCCTTCACCGTGTCCTCCACTAGATGGGGAAACAGGATCGGGATACAGGGAACTCCATCAGATACAGGGAATTCCATCAGCGCTCCCGGCTCGGCTCCCAAAAGCTTCCCTAAAACCCCATTCCCACAGCTTTCCTTAAAAACACGGCGCCCACACATAAGTAAATCCCTTCAGTATCCAAACCCTTCTGGAGACTCCTAAAAATTATCTGGGAATGATGGCAATCCCACTAACAGCAATGGCAGGCGGAAGCCGTTGGGATCAAGGCCTCTTTTCCCAACGTCTGCAGGAATCAGCTGCTCCACAGGTCTGGAATTTGACTCTTCCCAACTCATTTCCAGGCCTGGGACATTTGGAGGACTCAAGCTCCAGCCCAGGCCTTGGGGAAAGATCTGGAGATATCAGGGATAATGGGAAAACATTCATGGAAAAAGCCACCCACAGAAGCACTGCGGCATCAGGGAGCACATCCCACTCCAGCACATGGATTTCATGGAACCACAGAACAATTCAGGTTGGAAAAGCCCTCTTAGATCATGGAATCCTAACATTCCCAGCACTGCCAAGGCCAGCACTGACCATGTCCCCAAGTGCCACATCCACAGGGATTTCAATCCAGCCAGGAACGGGGCTCCACTACTGCCGGACAACTGGAATTTTCCCAATATGTGAGATAGTCGTTCCCTCTTCTCCTGTCCCTGTTCCCTGGGAGCAGATCCCAATTCCGCCCCCCCAGTCAGGGAGTTGTGCAGAGCCAAAAGGTCCCCCCGGAGCCTCCTTTTCTCCAGGATGAACATTCCCAGCTCCCTCAGGAATTCTCCAGCCCGTTCTCCAGCTCCACTCCCTTCCCTGGACACGCTCCAGCCTTTCCCTGTTGTTCCTGTCACATGGAAGTTTTAAATTCCTACAGTAACACATGGAAAGTGCCAGAATTCCCAGCCATTCCCAGCCCTCCCTTTTTATTCAGGGCATTTTTCAAGGGATTTATTCCAGGAAAACTCCACATTTCGGGATCCAGGGAACTCCTTCACTTCCCCCGCAGGAGATTTATGGAAGTTCTGGGTGAGGAAATTCCAGCCCCAACGCCCTCAACTCCAGATTAAGATTTCCTTCAAGATAACTCCAACAAAACAGCCGGAATTTCCAGGAGGATCCTCCAGGGAGGCTCCTCCGAGGATGAATCCTTGGATTTGGGCCTGGGAGTTTTCCCACCCCGTTTGTGCAATGCTGCGTGTGAGGGTGACAGGATCAGATATTCCAACCACTCCAGGCTCCACGGACACCTCATCCCAGTGGATCTCCCACCTCGGGAAGAGCCCGGAGCTTCCCAAGCCCTCGTTTCCCTTCCCACATTCCCGGTTTCTCCTACCTGAGGCCGGTTTGGCCGGGGGCAGCTTCCTCTTCTTCAGCTCCTCATCTTCGGGATCGTAATTCCGCAGCTTGATCTCCCTGGGAAAAGCGGGAAGAGCAGTGAGGAAAGTCCAGGATGCCCCAGTGGGCACTTGGAAAAGAGGGGGATGTTGGAATCAGGCACCTGAGGCAGCTGAAATCATGGAATCGTGGAATTGTTGAGGTTGCAAAAGCCTCCAAGATCTTCAAACCCAACCCTTGATTCTGCCAAGGCCAGCACGGATCCACATCCTCAAGTGCCACATCCGTGGCTTTCAAATCCCATCAGGAATGGGGACTCCCGTTCCCCATTCCATAGGGAATATTCCCAATATCCAACCTGAACCTCCCCTGGCACAGCTCGAGGCCGTTCCCTCCTGTCCCATCCCTGCTCCCTGGGAGAACCCAACTCCCACTTGGCTCCGACCTTTTGGGTCTAAAAACTCGGATAGTGAGGATGGAAACCCCAGAGAAGATCCAAAATCACGGAAAAAAATTCTTTCAGGGAAACAGGGAAGAAAAGGATTATTTAGGATATGAGGTGGTTATCCAAGCATTCAGGAAGTGCTAAAATCAGGGAGCAAATCCTGGTTCTGGAATATATGGATGGTGGAGCTGAGGGAATGAGGAACTCAAACATCACCCGGAAGTTTTTCCGTGTTTTCATCTCCTCCAGGAAAGCTCAGGAGTCGGGAATGAGCCACAATTCCATGATATTCCAATAATTCCCTCCTTTTCCTAATGTTTTTTTTACATCTATCCCAAATAATTTGGGCCATAATTGGACACCCCCATTCCCATGAGTGATTCCTCACTGGAGCCAAAGCCTGCAAGCCTCCAGAGGAATTCCCAAAGCCACAGTCCTGGAAAACGCAGCTCACAGGAGCTCATCCCACCTCCAGGACACTCCAGAGGCAGCGGGATCCATGGAACAGCTCAGCCCACATGGATAATGAAGGAAGTGAAGCTCATTAAATACCGAGGATGGGATTAATTGGGATAAGCGCTCCAAGAGAAGCTGAGGAAGAGAAGGTTGGGAAGCAGAGAGCCGGGTTTTTACGGGAAGCACCAAAAATCCAACCTTGGAAGTCACTGGAGCACAGGCGGAAAATCCAACCCTTCCCACTGCATCCCATTCCCACTCCAGCACGGGAATCTCCTGGCCAAGATCCAACCCGCTCCATGGGAGTGGTGGAAACACCAGGATGTGCTTCAGGACCTCGCTGAGGTAAATCATGGAATAAGAGAATGGAAGAGACCCTTGGGATCAGGGCCATGGGCAGGGACACCTCCCCGTATCCCAGGCTGCTCCAAGCCCCGTCCAACCTGGCCTTGGACACTTCCAGGGATCCAGGGGCAGCCACAGCCTCTCTGGGAATTCCAGCCCAGCCCCTCCCCACCTTCCCAGTGAGGAATTCCTTCCCAAAAAGGAACTGGGAGGATTTGGGGAGTGCAGCATTCCAAAGGGAAGCAGTGGACACTGCCAGGAGTGGGGCGTTCCCTGCTTTGGGTTGGGAATACCCCAAATCTGTGTTTCCCTCAGGCCCAGAGCTCCTGGCTGGGGAAGCAGGAGGGATCCCAGCTTTTTTTGGGAGGAGGCCCTTGGCACCGGCACGCCGGGAATGTGCGGAATGCCCGGAGTGATCCTGATGGAAACCAGGCCACTCCAAGCTGGCTCCGAGCTTGAGTTGTGCTTCGCTGTTCCAGCCCCAAGGGCTTTATGGAACAAACAGTTCCAGGGATTTTTCCAAACCTTCCACCGAAGGCTGCCGAAATCCTTGTGGCAGGAGTAGTGGGAATGGGTTTGCCATGAAAAGCTGGAACAGGAATTTCTTCCAGTGTCACAGGTTCCTCACTCCTGTTGTTATCCCCAGAACAGTCACTTGGAGCTGCTTCAGGAGCAGGTTCCCAATCCAGCTCCCTGAGGATGAGGTTTGCACCTCCAGGAACAGCAGGAAAAACATACAGAAACCATGGAATCATCCTGGAACGGGTTGGATTGGAAAGGATCTGAAGAATGATCCCATTCCCACCTCATTCCATGGGCAGGGACGCCTCCCACTATCCCAGGCTGCTCCAGCCTGGCCTTGGACACTGCCAGGGATTCAGGGGCAGCCACAGCTGCTCTGGGAATTCCAGCCCAGCCTCTCCCCACCCTCCCAGCCAGGAATTCCTTCCCAATATCCCATCTAACCCTCCCCTCTGGCAGTGGGAAGCCATTCCGTGTGTCCTGTCCCTCCATCCCTTGTCCCCAGTCCCTCTCCAGCTCTCCTGGAGCCCCTTTAGGCCCTGCAAGGGGCTCTGAGCTCTCCCTGGAGCCTTCCCTTCTCCGGGTGAACATTCCCAGCTCTCCCAGCCTGGCTCCAGAGCAGAGGGGCTCCAGCCCTGGGAGCAGATCCGTGGGATCCTCTGGATTGACTCCAGCAGGTGCTGCCATCATTCCCAGATTCCTCACCCAAGGCACCGAAGGAGGAACAGGCAGAGATCAGGAGAATCCACCCTGAGGAAAATCTCTTCCCTGGAAAAGCTGCTCCTGCCCAAGCTCTCAAGCATGTCTGAGCCCATCCTGCTCCCGGAGCGGCTCCAGCAGGAAGGAATCCCAAAAAAACCCCACCTGTCTCCACACCAGGAGCCCCCAAACTCGCTGGGCCGGTTGGTTTTCCAGGATGTGCTCCCTGGTGGATCAAGGATTGGGAGACACATCCAGGTGTTCTGGGAAAGCTGGAGAAGATCCCAAATCCATCAGGATTGAGGCTGTCCCTTCCCACAGGGTTTTCCCAGGCTCCTGAGCTTTTTCAGGTGGACACTGGGATCTTCAATATCCATGAATAAAACTGGGACAGAGCCCACATTCCATGCAGAGCGTGGGATCCTGGTGGAGCTGGATGATATTCCAAAGCATTCCCACCCAAACCATGCTGGGAATACCAACGCTGGAACAAGGACAAACCTCATCCATGTTTTTCCGCAGCTCCTCTGGGTTGGGATGAATACAAACCCATCTTGCACCCTTGAGGTTCAACCAAAAGGAGCCCTGGAGGCACCTCGGGAGCACCTGGATGGCCACGGGATAACACCCAGGATAACTGCTGGAATTCCCGGGATCAGATCCACAATTCCAGCATGCAGCTGGTGCAAGGATTGGGAGCAGAAAGGTGCTCCAGCCTTGCTCCCATTCGCAGAATTCCCTCCCAGGAAGGGCAGCTGGGGGAATCCCAAAACATCCCGAAAAACCCATGCCCAAAATGCCGTGGGGTGAATGAAATCCCAGGAAGGATTCCTAGAAAAAAGTGGAGCCAAGAGGTGGAAGGAGCAGGATTTCACCTCTGAGGGCTCATCCTGATCCCAGGAATGGAGGGAGAGAAAATCCAGGACCATCCCCAGCTTCCCCAGGAGGGTCCAGCCCTCGATGGATCCTTCCCTAGGGATGGATCAGCTCCCTGCAGAGGGAAAATCCCCAGCATCCTCCAGCTCCAGAGGAGGAGGAAGGCCCAAAAACATGGATAAGAACCTTCAGGATTAAGCCAGCTCGGGAATTTTCCCTGCCTGGATCCCGGTGGTCAGATTCCAGGTGGATTCCGATTCCAAGTGGATTCAGCTGCCTCAATCCCTGATTTCCCTTTTCCAGCTTGGAGCAAAACATGACAGCTCCCAGCCCTGCCCATTCCCATTCCCATTCCCACCCCTCCTCCTTTTCCTCCTGCTCCCGCCACGGCCTGAGCACATTCCCGATGGGAAGGTATCCCTGGGGATGCTCCATGTCCGTGTCCAAGCGGGAACAAATCCCAGGAAGCATCAATCAAACCCTCCCCATGTCCCGAGCTCGGCTCCTGTCCCCACACAAAAAAGGTGGGAAAAAAAGGGCGGGGAAAAAAAGGGCAGGAAAATCCTCTCTTTATTTTCCCCGTTCTTTTCCTTGTCCTAAACCCCTTCCCTGAGATTTTCACGCTCCGGGATGAAGGGAATCACGCCCTGGATTCTCCCGGTGAACCCAACCCCCTCTGAAGCAGATTCCCGGAGGGATTTTGAGGCAGGGATTAACAAACAAAAGCACTCCGGACCTGCCCGGTGACATTCCAGAGGCAGGAATTCCTGAGGGAGATCGGGTTTCCCAAGCCCCGCTCCTCCCCCAGTCCAGGGAGCTGTAACTTCCAAGGATAATTCCCTGTCCAACGGCAGAGCTCGGTGTGGGTTCCCTTTTCCCAAAACTGGAAAATCGAGGATTATTTTTATCCCATGCCACTCCAAGATTTTCCTTGGATTTTTAGTTTCCCTTTTCCCACCTTTGTTAGCACAAGGAGCCCAATTCCAAAGCTTGGCACTGCGGGATGGGAATTTCAGGCTCCAGCAGGTCCCTGATTCCCAAATCCAGTGTTTTTCCCCATGGGAATGAGGCGGAAAGGCCAAAATCCTCCCACACCCTTTTCCTGGGAAAGGTGGAGCAGCGGCTCTGCTTCCTGGTCCACACAGAAATCCAAATAATCCAAGTTTTTCACAGTTCCAGAAAGAATTCCCAGAGTTTGGATAAGGGATCAGAGCTGGGATTCCTGGGAGAGCAGCAGGGCTTGCAGGGCTTTGTTCCTGCCCTGGGAATTTGCAGGAAAATGAGGGAGGAAAAATGGGATGGGGAGATTGGAGTGGAGCGGGAACAAAGCAGGAAGTGGCCAAAAAATGTGGGAGCAGGGAGGGAAAAATGCTGGGAAAGCCAGAGCTAAGGGAATCTGTCCTTCCTGCAGCCCATGGAACAGAGAAGTTGGGAATCTCCATCCCTGGAAGTGCCCAGGGCAAGGCTGGATGGGAATTGGGGCAGCCTGGGATAGTGGGAGCTGTTCCTGCCCATGGAATGGGATCATCCTGAAGGTCCTTTCCCACCCAAACCATTCCGCGATTCCATGGAATGCCTTCCACCAGAGAATTTTTCCCTGCTCCAACTTTCCTGGCAGCGCTGGGAGCAGGCGGGGTTGGAATCTCCCAGGGATTCCCAAGCTGGAAAAATGAGCAGAGGGAACACGTGGAGAAGGGGCCAGAGAATCCCAGAATTCCCGAACAGAATTCCAGATTGCTTGGAAAGGATTTAAGGATCCCATTCCATGGGCAGGGACACCTCCCACTATCCCAGGCTACTCCAAGCCCCATCCCACCTGGCCTTGGACAGTGCCAGGGCTGGAATTCGATGGGAATTCCCCAAATCCATCAATAACCAGAGGGAAAAGCAGGAAAGAATCCCTGGATAACTCCCAGTGCCCTGGCAGGCACCTCCAGCTCCTTCCTCCCGGAGTTTTCCCTCTCTAGCCATTCCTGAGGGGGCAGTGCCTGGAAGCAGCCGGGAATCTGAAGCCTGCAGAGAATCCTCAGGATCACAGGGATGCTTCCAAGCCAATCCATTCTGGAATTCCAAAACTGGATGTGCTGGGCTGGGAAGTGCAGCTGCAGGGACAGAGGAAGCAGCCAGCAGTGAAAATCCTGGGATTTTGCTCCACAACCCACAGGATTATTCCCTGAAGCACCACATTCCCTATCCCACAGAATTCTTTCCACCTGGAAAATCCAGCCCAGCTCCCGTTTAGCTGGAAGTGGTTTGAAGGGAAGGGAGATTCTGGTCACCAGGATCCCTCATTTCCCAAATCCAGGTGAAATTACAGCGGATTATTCCCAGTTTCCCTTTTCCCCAGGTGCAGCAGTTCCCTTTTCCGTAGGGAAATCATTGGAAAATCCAAATCCAAGAAGAAATCAAGGGATGGGCTCTTCCAGATCCAATTTCCATGGGAAAAACCAGACATTCCACAAGAAAAGCAAAAGGAAATCAAAAGTTGGGAATCATCCGGGCAAAATTTGGGATTCAGACATTCCCACAGAGCAGATTTTGCTGGAATTTGCCTTGGGAAATTCCCTGTGGATCCCAACAAAACAGGCTGTGGTGGGAAAGGTGAACAAAAAGGAAAATCCATTGGGAAGCAAAGTTTTCCCCCCAAAAAACTGCTTCCCAAAGGATTCCATGAATCTGAGGACAAAGCCAGGATGGAATTTCCTGCTACGAACTTCCCTCTCCACATGCAACTTCCTTGGATTTTCCAGGAAATCATCCCAAGGCAGGGGAAGGATTTTAGCTGGATCTCCCACTGGATAAAGGAAAATCCATGGAAAAACCCATGTCCCAGTGAAAATCCCAGAAAAACCAGGAATGCAACACCGGGAATGCCACGAAGCCCCTCGGATCCCTCCAGGGAATCCCAGCAGCAATTCCCAGGATAAAATCAGTCCTAAACCAGGGGTTTTTTGGGATTTGGAGACAAATTCCTCATTCCAGGTGGGAGCAGCTGCGCCTGGATCTGCAGGGGTGGGAAAACCAACCCAGATTCCGTTGGCTCCAGGATCCGGTGGCAGCGCTGGAATCCGAGAGCTCCTGATCCATTCATTATTCAGGAGCTTCCCGAGATCCCGAGCTCCAGTTTCACCTCCGGAGCCTTTTCTGGCACAAATTCCAACCACAGAAAGTTCCCTCTCCCAAGGAATTTGGTGCTTCCAGCCCCAAAGTCACATGGATTGTTCCCCACCAGGGATGGGGTTTTTCCAAGGGGTCATTCCCAAAAAACAGCGAGGATTTTCCATTGGTTCCTGGTTAATTTTTCCCGTGGAGGCGGTTTTTAGGGATAAAACTATGGGAAAAGGTCCCATTCCACGTTTTCCAGCCAACTTTTACCCCAGGATTCCAAAACAAGCCCTGATGGGATTTTCCCAGCAGAAAAATGCCTTTGGAATCAGCTGGATATGCCGGGAGCCTCAGCTGGGACTGTGCTCCCGTTTTCCAGGGAAAACAGCCAGGGGAATCCATGGAAAAACACCAATCCCACTTAATCCATGCAGGAATGGCTGGGAATTCAGGGAAGCTCCCAACATTCCTGCTGCCTCTGGAAACACTCACTCAGCCTCAGGTTCTCCCCTCCTTATCCATGTAATTTTTAAGGTTGGAAAAATCCTCTGAGATGAATCCACCCATCCCTCATCTCAAAGTATTTGCCCCAAATTCCTATGGAAAATTCCCATTGAATTACACATAGCCAAGGCAAAATCCTCCCAGGAAAGACATTCCAGAGGCAACAGCAGGAATGAAGACAGAATTACCTGTGCTTGACGGGCTCCTCTTCCTCATCTTCTCTGGGAATTTTGGATTCGGGTTCTCCACTCTCCTTGTTCTGTGAAAAAAACCAGGATAATCCATCAGATTTGGACTTCCCTGGAAAAGCAGGAGAGCAAACAGCTCCCAAATCCTCTGGGATTGGGATATTCTTGGGAGAAGGGAATTATAGGAAGAGAAGGGATAAGAATGGGAATGAGCAACAATCACCACAGAAATTTGGGAATTCACACAGCAGGGTTTCTTTTTCCCCTAATTTATCATTTGGGATGGAAAACACGGAATCCCACGGGGATGAGCACAACGAAGGATTTCATCCCAGCTCCAGGAAAAAGCTGGAGCAAAATAAATCCAGTTTCTCTGGAACAGGGAAAGAAGCTCCATTGGCAGCACCAGATCCCGGGAAAAGCAGTGGAATTCCCGCTTCTCCTCATTATCCAGGCAGGAACAGGGGTGGAATGGTGCCCAGGAGGAGCGGGGAATGAGCAGTCATGGAATTCTGGAATCCTGGAAGGAAAAAAAAGGCAGGAAGAAAAAAGGGCGGGAAAAGAAAAAAAGGGCAGGAAGAAAAAAACCAGGAACTTCCCAACTTCCTAAAAAAAACAGAAGCAGTGCCAGATTTCCCGGGAATTTCAGCAGGGATGGACACAGCAAACTCTGCTCAGCTCCACTCATCCCAACTTTTATTTCCATGGAAATTGATTGGGAATAAGGGGATTCTGGACTTCTCCATTCCCAGAGCTGAATTCCCAACTTTTCCAAGGCACAAAAGGCTTGGCTGGGAAGGATGATCCCATTCCATGGGCAGGGACACTTCTCATTATCCCAATAGGCTCCAAGCTGGCCGTGGACACTTCCAGGGATGAGGCATTCCCTGGGAATTCTATCCCAGCCAGGAATTCCTTCCCAATATCCCATCCATCCCTGACCCCTGGCACTGGGATCCATTCCCTGTGTCCCACCCTTTATCCCAAGTCCCTCTCCCAACACCAGCTCCAGGATCTCAGTATTATCCAGGAGCTCTCCCAGGCCTGGGAATGTTTCCCAGAAACTGCTGACTCATTCCCTGGATGCCTTTTCTAATCAAACTTCCAAACTCTGGTCCATAATCCGGGTTAAAAATTACATTCCCAGCACACAGGGAAAGTAGCCAGGGGCTGGAGTTGTTTTGGTTCAGCTCCTGCTCCAAGGGCAAGGAAAATATTCCCAGATTTTTAAAGGGAAACCCGACAATAATCATCCCTAAAATCCCAATGGAATTCCATTTGAATTCCCTGGGTTTGGTTTGAAGTCCACAAAAACCTTGGGATACTCCCAGGAATTCCCTGCTCAACAAATGCTCCAGAAATTCAATAAAAACTGGGAAGAGCCCTCTGGAATTTTCTGGTGGAGCTCCGAGCTGGGTAATGTTTAGCCACCCTTGAATCCATGGAATTTCAGGTTGTGGGAAGTCCCTTCCTGCACTCCAAGTCCTTTCCTCTCCTCAGGCTCCAGAGACTGCATTCCCCTCATTCCTGCTGGAATTTTATCCAGACGGGTTCAAAGATAAGGAAATATTTGGCAAGAATATTCCCAAGGAGCCGGGGCTGTTCCCACTCCTGAGAATTCCTGCTTTTCCCTGGGGGCTGGGATATTGGGATATTCAAATCCTACCACGAGCTTCCCCAAAATTCCCAACTGCAGCTTCTTTCCCATTGAATCCAATGGTTTTAAAGGCTAGGCGATATTCCTAGAAAACGAAGGCAACGGTTTTCCAGGGAAGCTGTGGAGGAAAAGCGGGGGAAGAAAAAGGTGGGCAAAAAAGGGCGGGAAAAAAAGGGCAGGAAAGAAAAGATAGGGAAGTAAAATGGTGGGGAAAAAAGGGGAGGAAAGGAAAAGGCAGGGAAAAGAGGGTGGGGAAAAAAAGGGCGGGGAAAAAAGCAGGCATGGCTCTGGATTTCCCAGGAATGTCAGCAGGGCTGGACATAGCAAACACTGCTCAGCTTCTCTTATCCCAACTTTTATTCCTATGGAGCACGGCACGGGTGGGAGGAAGGTGATTATGGCACTCCTGCATTCCCAGAGCTGAATTCCCGTTATTTTCTAAGCCCACAGGCACAACAGGCTTGGACCGGAAGNGGGGCTCTGGCCCTGGGAGCAGCTCCATGGACTGCCCTGGATTTGGTCCAGCAGCTCCAAGCCCTTCCTGCCCTGAGGATCCCATCCCTGGATCTGTGGGATCCCACCTGAGCCATCCCACTCCTGTAAAGGCCTCTTATCTCCAAACCAACATTCCTGGGCTGAAATTGTTGGGAAGAACCTCCAGGAATGTTTTCCAAGTCCAAGAACATTCCCTGTGCTCCAGCCCTGGGATCCTTTCGGACTTCCCTAAAAAAGCCAGGATAGGAACAAATCTGTCAGAGCCCTCTGGGTGTTTTATCCTGGCTGGAAAGACTTCCCTGGGCTCCGTTTCCACAGCAACGATCTTCCCAAGCCTTTGGCACTCGGATTTCGGGATCACGAGGAGCTTTGCTCCGGCAAAACAAATCCCAGCAGGAAAAAGACAGGATTTGGGCACATCCTGAATTTCCAGCTTTTGCCCTTTTTCTTTTGCCCTTGGCTCAGATTCCTGAGGGAATCCAGCAGAGGTTGTGCTGTGGGAATGCTTTTTGTGGGAATATATTCCAGGACTCTCCAGAGAATTGAAGTGAAAAGCTGGGAATTTAGGAATTCCTGCTTTGCGATTCTCACTTTTCCCTCCTTCCCATGTAAAATGGGGAATGAGGGACTTTTCCTGTAATTTAAGGAAAATATTCCTTGCTGGGACAGTATTTGGGAATTCCCATTGGGCACATCCCAGATTTCCAACTTTTGCCCTTTTCCTTTTGCCCTTGCTGTGAAATCCTGGGATTCGATGGCTCAAAATTCCATTCTGAGGCCATTCCCAGGAAAATTCCATGGGAATTCCTCTCCCTTTAGGATATGTGGCGATACCGCTGATATTCCCAAAGGATCCCTCAGCAAAATCCAGGTGGGATCGCTGGGTGGGAATTTCTGGTTCAGATTCCCTTTTCCATCCCCAAAATTCCTCATCCAAGAACTCCACAGCTCCTTCTGCTGCTTTATTATCCCAAAATCCATGAAAAGCCGTAGCCTTCCCGTGTTTTTCTGGGAAGGAAAGGTCTCCCATTGCTCCTTCTCTCATCCTGGCGAGGCCACAACAACCCAAAGCGCAGGATCGGGAATTGTCCGGGCCTTTGGGAAAGCAGGAAAACGGCGGAAAAGCAGGAAAAGGCAGCGGAAAGGAGCAGTGCCGGCCCTTCCTCCTGCTCCGGCCGCTCCCGCCGGGAATGTGGAGGAGCAGGGATGTGGCTTTGGAGCGAATCCAGCCAGGAACAAAAGCTTGGGATGAAGCCAAAGGAATTTTTCCAGCTCAAGGAACACCACGGGGAATGCTCCGGAGCCGGGATGAGGGAAGGAGCAATAGGAGACCTTTCCTTCCCAGAAAAACACGGGAAGGCTACGGCTTTTCATGGATTTTGGGATAATAAAGCAGCAGAAGGAGCTGTGGAGTTCTTGGATGAGGAATTTTGGGGATGGAAAAGGGAATCTGAGCCAGGAATACCCACCCAGCGATCCCACCTGGATTTTGCTGAGGGATCCTTTGGGAATATCAGCGGTATCGCCACATATCCTAAAGGGAGAGGAATTCCCATGGAATTTTCCTGGGAATGGCCTCAGAATGGAATTTTGAGCCATCGAATCCCAGGATTTCACAGCAAGGGCAAAAGGAAAAGGGCAAAAGTTGGAAATCTGGGATGTGCCCAATGGGAATTCCCAAATATTGTCCCAGCAAGGAATATTTTCCTTAAATTACAGGAAAAGTCCCTCATCCCCCATTTTACATGGGAAGGAGGGAAAAGTGAGAATCGCAAAGCAGGAATTCCTAAATTCCCAGCTTTTCACTTCAATTCTCTGGAGAGTCCCGGAATATATTCCCAAAAAAGGCATTCCCTCGGGAATCCAAGTACTGCAGACAGAGGAGACTCCTGGAGCAGCTTCCTGCTTTTCCATGGAATTTCCAAGCAGAAATCTCCTTTATTCCATTGATTTCTTCTTTCCCATTCTTTTTTCCGCCTAAATTTTTTTTGACAATTTTTCCTAAAGGGAAGAATCTGATCTGGAAATGGAGGGAGCAGAAAAGAAATTCCCTTTTCCCCTGTTTTTGGTGCTTCCAACCCCGAAAGAATCCCAAAGAACCTGGATTTCTCCACCATCCGAGTTCCTCCATGAACATTCCCCGCTGTTTTCAGTGGGCATAACCCAAAATTCCATCCAGAAGACATGGGAAGGAATAGGGAAAATTGGGGTATTTCCAGAATGCTTTCCTTCTTTCCGCTTCTCCCTAATTTTTTAGGAAGTCCTGGACTTCCAAAGAGTTTTTTTCCAATGAAAATCCATCACCCTTGAAATGTTCCCGCTTTCCCAGAGATCTGAGGCTCAGGATCATTTGCATTCCCTGGATTTCTGGAATTGTGGCTGGAAAACAAAGGGATGAGCTGGCAAAGGGAACGGAACCAGCCAGGAATAAAGGGAAAGGAGAAAAGCCAGGAAAAGCCTTTCCCAGCTCCAAAAAAAACGGATTGGAAAGGGAATCAAAAGAAGGAAAAGCTTCCCAAGAAGCTTGAGCTGCTCCGCAAAAATCTGCAGGAATTTTCACCGGCTCAGGATGCCTCCTCCTGGAATATCCAGCACTTATTCCCTTTAAAAACTGGGATTTCTGCTGGAATTCCAGCCTTGGGTTTGCTTCCCTATGTATTTCAGGCTCCCTGCCCATGGAAAGGGATGAGCTCTAAGGTCCATTCCCGAAAGAAATCCGGGATTTCGGGATTCTCCAAAGCTTTAATAAAGCAGGAATTTCAATCCAAACCTTTTCCACATCACAAGAGAATTCCCAAATTTCTCCCTGGAGACCTGGGAATGGCTGAGCTCTGGAATGACACTGGATCCACCCAACGGGAAAAACGCAATTCCCTCAGCTTTCCATCCTTGGAAAACCAGGAATTCTCCATTAAAAACCAAAGAATTGATTGGGATTCCCAGCCCATGGAATGGGATGACCTTGAAGGTCCTTCCCAACAAAGCATTCCATGAAATAAGCTGGAGAATTGGCAGAGAATTCCCAACAGGAATGCTGGCACAGCATCCCCCATCCCTGTCGCCACAGGTCATCCGGAGGAGGCTCCATTTCCATGGATCCCATCCCAAAGCTCCAGAACAGCTGGAATTCTGGGAGATGAAAGGAGCCTGGGCTGGAGTTTGGGATCCGAAGGAGCCTTTAATCCCTTTTTTATGGAGAGGGATAAAAAGGGGAAATGCTGGAAAATCCCTGTGGCCATCACCATGGAGATGGGAATGGCCGGGGAGATGAAGGAGCAGCAGGAAAATCCAATCCCAGCAATTTTCTGCTGGATTTTTTTAAGAATTAACCCTTCCCTGGGAAAATCCTGGCAGGAAACAGGGAGCTCGTAGCCAAGGAAAAGCAGGAAAACCATTGGAAGGGTTGGTTTTTCCAAGATTTTGTCTCCACTGGCGATGGGAAAAGAGTCAGAGCCATGGAATCCTGGAATTATCGAGGTTGGAAAAGCCTCGGAGATGGAGCCCGACCATTCCCAGCCCAATCCATGTCCCCAGGGGCCTCATCCACAGGGATCCCAATCCCTCTGGGAATGGGGATTCCAGCCCTGTTCCTTGTGGGAGCAGCATCCCAAATATTCCCAACACCTGGAGAGGGTGAGGCCAGGGAAGAGCTTCCCATGGGAATGCCAAGGAATTCACCTGGAAAAGAGACAGATCCAGGGAGAGCTCAGAGCCCTTCAAGAGCCTCAAGGGGCTCCAGGAGAGCTGGAGAGGGATTTGGGATAAGGGATGGAGGGACAGGACACAGGGAATGGCTTCCCACTGCCAGAGGGCAGGGATGGATGGGATATCAGGAAGGAATTCCTGTCTGGGCTGGAATTCCCAGAAAAGTTGTGGCTGCCCCTGCATCCCTGGAAGTGTTCAAGGCCAGGCTGGAGCACCCTGGGATCGTGGGAAGTGTCCCTGCCCATGGAATGGGATGATCCTTAAGGCCTCTTCCCACCCAAACATTCCAGGATCCCCTGATTTCTGGTCCCATCGCATCCCAAGCCTCTCTCAATTCCATCCAGTCATTCCCATGGATCCCCTTTCCCACCCTGCCAGGTCCCCTTCCCACTTCCAGCCCTTCCTTCCCAGGTCAGACACAGATCCCACAAAAAAACCCCGGAAGGATCATTCCGTTTTTTCCCAGCTGCTCCGTCAGTTCCCGTTTGAAGAATGGAAAAGGAAAAAAATTCCCTGGAACACTAAAACTGCCAGGGAAAGGGAAGTGGATCCAAAGCGCCATCCCAGACTTTCCCTGGATCCCGAAACCTCTCTGCGCCCAATCCCGCCAAGGCCAGTTTGGGAAGCGTTTCCCTTTCCCGGTCATCCCAGCTCATCCCACAGCACCTCGTCCATCTAATGCTTCCCCTCCTTTCCAAGATTATTCCAAAGGGATCCAAGCAGCATCCAAGGGAACTCCTCTGCTCCCGAATCCATGGCTAAAAATCAACGGTGGGAAAAGCCCTCGGCTCCTTGGAAAGAAGGAAAAGCTCCAGCCTGGCTTCTCCCATTCCCTGCTCTCCTGGGGTTATCCAGAGAAAAAGCCCATCCAATGCTTCCCGAAATTTTTGGAGCTCAAAAATAAAGGGAAATACGGAAAATCCCTTCTGAAGGCAAAAAATATTTGGGATGATCCCTGTGACACCCCCAGCCCCATTCCAGACCCTCTGCGATCCCAAACTCCTCAAGTCCTGTCCCACCACATCCCAAATAACTCGGGATCCGCGTGGGACCCTCCGACACCCCCAGCCCCTCTGTGACCCCAGAATCCTCAG
This sequence comes from Daphoenositta chrysoptera, assembly GCA_013397915.1. NCBI lineage: Eukaryota > Metazoa > Chordata > Aves > Passeriformes > Daphoenositta > Daphoenositta chrysoptera. The sequence continues at coordinate 29,457 of VZRO01002887.1, forward strand.
CCCTTTTCCCTCCCGTATCCCAAATAACTCGGGATCCGCGTGGGACCCCCAGGCCTCCCGCCAGGCGGGCTCCAGCCCCTCCCGCAGCCTCAGCCCCGCCGCGGGCCCCTCCCAGCGCCCCCCGGCCGGACCTGGAGCGTTCTCTGCCTCAGGGCCCTGAGCCGCTCCCGCCGCTTCAGCGCCTCCTCCTCCAGCCTGCCCAAAATCAACTCCGGGGCCTCCTCCGGGGCCTCCAGGCCGCCGCCGCTGGGCGCCGCCATCTTGTACCGCCCGTCCAGCCCGCCGTACAGCGAGCGCTGCGCATGCGCGGCAGGACAGGCGCGCCGAGCGCCGAGCGGATCGATGCGAGCAATCGATTTGGGGGGGGATGTGGGGGCGGAACGTACAAAATTATCCATTAAATGGTTAAAAATAGTTTCCAAGGAGCTGAAAAGGGGAAAGAAACCAAAATCGTCGGGTTTGGTTGGTTCGGGGTCTCTCCAGAGCGGAGCAAGGCTCAGCTGCGCTAATTGGCGTTAATTATTTGGAGGGGGGGTTGCCTTGCCTTCCTCCCCCCCTTTTACCTCCCCTTACAAACAGGGAAGGTGGGAATAGGGAGGAGAAGCGGGCGGGAATGGGCGCTCCCCGCCCCCCCAGCAGGTGGAGGGGAGTCCCCGCCCCCCTCACCTGGGGGCGGTGCCAGGGCTGGGATTGGGGGGGAATTCGGGAC
>VZRO01002887.1:36075-57234 GCA_013397915.1 Daphoenositta chrysoptera
AATATTAATTATTATTAATAAAATTAATAACACTATGTAATATAATAAACTTTGTTTAAAATATAATATTAATTTTTCATAGCGTCACTCCTGCCCCAAGCCCTTTATTCCCCCCCCCAAATTCCCTCCTTCCCCTTCCCAAATTTCCTTGCCCTGCTCAGTGCTGGATGAATTCCCAATGTTTTCCCTCCCAGGAACCTGGAGAACATCCAGCCCGACAGGACCCCTGGCTGCCTCCCGCACGTGCTGAGGCTGCTGCGGCTCTGCGGGAGCCAGGTGGGAGCGGGAGTGGGAACGGGAGCGGGAACGGGAATGGGCAGGGCCGGACTGGCTGGGGAGGGGCTCAGCGCTGATTGGTCACTGAGTCCATAGGTTGTGTGAATCTGGGCTCTGATTGGTCAAGAGCTCTGCAGGTTGTGCTGCTCTGGGATCTGATTGGTCAGTGATTCCCAAGGTTGTGGGACTGAGTTCTGATTGGCCAGCACCTCTATGGGTTGTGTGACTCTGGATGCTGATTGGTCAGGGAATCCATAGCTTGTGCTGCTCCGGCATCTGATTGGTCCGTGAGCCCATGGGTTGTGTGGCTCTGGCTGCTGATTGGCTGAGAGCTCTGCAGGTTGTGGTGCTCTGGGATTTGATTGGCCAGCAGCTCTATGGGCTCTGTGACTCTGGATGCTGATTGGTCAGGGAATCCATAGCTTGTGCTGCTCCGGCATCTGATTGGTCCGTGAGCCCATGGGTTGTGTGGCTCTGGCTGCTGATTGGCTGAGAGTTCCCGGGAAAGCCCCAAACACTGTTTGCTCTCAGTGCTTCAGCTCTGGGTTCTGATTGGTCAGCAGCTCTATGGGTTGTGTGACTCTGGCTGCTGATTGGTCAGTGAATCCCAGCTTGTGCTGCACTGGGCTCTGATTGGTTGATTGAGTCATTGATAATTCCATCCTCCCCCAAAGCAGAGTTTTCCCCCCCAAAAAACACATCCCGTTTTTTGGAGCCTGTCAGGGATTAACACTCGGCTTTCCCGGCAGCTGCGGACCATCCCAGGGGACGAGCAGAGCCGGGCACAGCGGGAAAACGGGACACAGCAGGAAAACGGGACACAGCGGGAAAAGGGGACACAGCTGGAAAACGGGACACAGCGGGAAAACGGGGCACAGCTGGAAAAGGGGGCACAGCTGGAGAAGGGCACATGGCCGGAGAGCCGGGCACAGCTGGAAAATGGGACACAGCTGGAAAAGGGGGCACAGCAGGAAAATGGGGCACGGCTGGAGAATGGGACACAGCTGGAAAAGGGGACACAGCTGGAAAACCGGACGCAGCTGGAGAACGGGATGCTCCACGCCCTGCACCTCTGCGAGTGCTTCCTCGACCCCTACCAGACCTGGCGCCGGCAGCTGAGCGGGTGAGGGACCCCCCACTCCACCCTGCATCCCGAAATTCCACCCCCATCCCGGATTCCCCCTGCCTCACCCCTCTCTTTCCAGGGAATCTGTCAGCGCTGAGGAGAAGAGCAAGTACAAGTTCGCCCCCGCCCCGCTGCCCCCTGAGTTCGGTGCCTTTTTCCAAGGTAAAAGCGGGATCTGGGAAAGGGAAGGGTCAGTGTGGGATCCGTGAGTGTGGAGAGTGTCCAGGGGTAGGGGAAGGGTGCTGGGGTGGGGTGGGATCAGGGAATATTTATAGGATTTGTGGAGGGATGTCATATTCGGGGATGGATACTGATCCAAGGAGCTAAAAGGATCCCACAGCTGCTCCAGGTCATCCTATACCTATCCCACAAATATGGGATCCCACACCTGCTCCAGGATATCCTATACCTGTCTCAGGATTGTTACAGGATTCCAGGGCAAATATAGGGTCCCACACCTGTTCCAGGTTATCCCACGTCTGCCCCAGAAATTTAGGATCCTGCAACTGTTCCCATGTCCTGGGAACAGCACCAGGATCCCAAAGCAGGAATTAAGCCCAGCACCACCTGAGAAACCCACAAAAATCAGCACAAAGGGGATTTTTTTTCCCGGGAAAGCCCCAAAAATCCCCTTTCAGTGGCAGCACCGTTGCAGAAATCCCCTAAAATTCTGCCCCTGTAAGTTCCCAACTGAACCCAGGTTTTGGCAGAGATTTTGTCCCTTTTTTGGGGACAAAATCCCTCTCTTGGCACAAGCAGAGCTGGAAAACTTGCAGCATCCTCATCCTCTCCATCGCCAGAACCCCCGTGGGGTGTATTTGGATAGGAAAGGGATTTTCCCTATTTTTTGGTAGAAAAAGGATTTTTTTCCCCATTTTTTTTCTGGAACAGGGTCTTTCTCTGTATTTTTTTTTTTTACTGTTTGCTCCTCCAATGAAATCTTTCCTTCCTCGTCCTCACAGAGAGTTTCCAAGCTGGGAAGCAGCTCCCGGAGACAATCCAGCTCCGGATTATCCATCTTTTTGGAGCCGTCCTCTCCGGATCCAAGGTACCCTTGGGAAGCAGGTGGGGAGGAGCTGAGCTCCTCGTTCCAGGGATAAACCCCAAAGTTTGATTTATTCCAAGGCTGGAATTAAACCACTGAATTTTCCCAAGCTTTTAAAAATCCTGTTTAACATTACAGCCCTAAATTGGGTGGGATCAGCTCAGAAATGTTAAATTAAGTAATTAAATTAAAGAATAAATTAAAGAATTAAAATAAATACTTAGTGAAAATAAAATAAACCAAATAAAATAATAAAAAACCCTAAATACTTCGATAATTAAAGTAATAAAATTAAAGAATAAAATAAAACAAAATAATTTTAAAACCCTAAATACTTAAATAATTAAATAGAATAATAAATTAAATCGTTGAATTAAATTTTTTATTAAGCTATTAAATTTAATGATTAAAATTAATTTAAAAATTAAATTACAGGAAGCTTTTCAGCTGAAGCTGCTGCTTCACCTCCAGTTGAGCCCTGGGCTGGAAGCTGGAAAATCCTTGGATTAATTAATTTGGAGCCTAAATCAGTTTTAATTTCCGCAGCAATTAAAAATCAGTGGAATCAATAGCTCCAAAATTGGCTTTAAATCAATTCACACCCCCAGGATAAAATCTGCAGTGCTTGAGGTCTTGGGGTCAATAAATAACGGGATCAATAAAGGGCTCGTATCGCGATGGGCACCGGAATTCCCATCTGTTCCCAAATCCCGCAGCGCAATGCGCTCCAGGCCATCACCCCGGCGGCGCTGGAGGTGCTCCTGGGGGTTCTCCAGCGGGGTGGCAGCGAGACCCCCCCGTCCCCCGCGCTGCTGGAGGTGACGCTGCGCTCCGTGGTGGCCGCCGTCCACGTCCTGCACGGCTCCAGCCCCGGCGCCGGCCCCGTGTCCCTGCGGAGCCTCCTGGACGGATACTTCAGGGTGCTCAACTCCGACCTCCCCGCGGCGTCCCTGGCGCCCGAGGCGGCCGGTGGCCTCATCGCCCTGCGGGTGCTCATGTTGGGTAGGTTGGGAACGGGGCTGGGGTTTGGGAATGTGGAATGGGATGGGGCTGAGCCGGGGTCTGTGTCCATAGATGCCATCCCGGCCATGCTGAGCTGCCAGGACCGGCCGGTGCTCCAGGCCGTGTTCCTCAGCAACAACTGCTTCGAGCACATCATCCGCCTGCTCCAGAACAGCAAGGTATGGGATGGCACCTCGGTGTCCCCATCCTTATCCCCATCCCCATCTCTATCCCCATCTCATCTCCACCTCCATCCCCATCTCTATCTTCATCCCCATCCTCATCCTCATCTCCATCCCCATCCTCATTCCCATCTCATCTCCGTCCTCATCCCCATCTCCATCCCCAACCCCATCCTCATCCTCATCCTCATCCTCCTTTCCATCCCCATCCTCATCTCCATCCCCATCCTCATCTCCATCCCCATCCTCATCTCCATCTCCATCCCCAACTCCATCCCCATCTCCATCCTCATCCCTACTGGTGCTAAATGATCCTGGGATAGGGTGACACCAAGGTTCGGCACCTTCATCTCCATCCTCACCCTTCCTTCCTTCCTTCCTACTTTCTTTCCATCCTTCCATCCTTCCTCCTTTCTTCACCTTTTCCTCTTTAGATGACCCTGGGACAGGGTGGCATTTTGCCCTTGGTGACACCAAGGTTGGGCACCTTCATCTCCATCCTCACCCTTCCCAGCTTGAAATGATCCTGGGACAGGGTGCCATGTCCCTCTTGGTGATGCTTTGGGCACCTCCATCTCCATCTGCATCCTCACCATTCCTGGCACTAAATGATCCTGGGACAGGGCGGCATGTCCCTCTTGGTAACACTTTAGGCACCTCCATCTCCATCCTCACCATTCCTGGCTCTGAACAATCCTGGGACACATGCATGGGCTGGGGACCCTCCAGAATCCCTTCCCTGTGTCCCACGCCCACCCCGTGTCCCACAGCTCTATCTCGGCAGCTCGCAGGAGGCAGGTGAAGCCCAGGACGAGGTTCCCACGTGGAATGGGGATGGACTCCAGCAGGTACCCCAGAACCCAACCACCATCCATGGTGGGCCATGTCCCCTCATTCCCGTGTCCCAGCGGCTCCCCCATTCCCGTGTCCCTGTAGGTCACCGCCGGCAGCTCTGATGCCATCGCTGTCCACGCCCTTGGGGTGCTCACAGCCATCATGAGCAACTCACCCTCGGCCAAGGTGGGCAGGGGACCTCCCTTGGGCAGGACACCCCAAAACCAGAGGGGTTTGGGTATTTTCATCTGGGTTGAGGTGGCTCAACCTGTGGTGGGGTTTGGCTGGAATCCCACTGTCCCTGTGCTTCCAGGAGGTGTTCAAGGAGCGCATTGGCTACGCCCACCTCTACGAGGTGCTGAGGAGCCAGGGCCAGCCCACCCAGCGCCTGCTCCAGGAGCTCTTCAACATGGTGAGCATTCCCTCTTTTCCTGACTCCGGGCAAATCCCTCGGCACCAGGGGTTCCTGTGGATATCAGACCCCATTCCGAGCCCCTTCATCCTCTCCACTCTGCTGGTTTCTCAGCAGCTTCCTCCCGAGGGATCCTGGGGCCATCTTTCACTTGGAGTTGTGCTTGGGTTTGGGAATTTTGAGGCCTTTTGGATGTGGAACTGCTCACTCTGGTACTTCTGGGCACAGGAGGGTCTCCAAGGTGCTTCATGCATGAGGGTCTCCAAGATCCTTGATTCGTGGAGGCCTCCAAGACACTTAATGCACAGGGGTCTCCGAGATTCTGGATGCACAAGAATCTTCAGAATGCTTGGTGCGTGAGAGTCTCCAAGATCCTTGATTCACGGAGGTCTCCAAGATTCTTGATGCTTGGGGTCTCCAAAATTCGGGATGTGCAGCATCTCCAAAACTAATAATGCATGAGAGTCTCCAAGATCTTTAATCCGTGAGGGTCTCCAAGATCCTTGATGCATGGAGGTACCTAAGATTCTTGGTGCATGGAGTCTCCAGATTTCCTCATGCACAGGATCTCCAAAAGTATTGATGCATAAGGGTCTCTGACATACTTGGTGCATGAGGGTCTCCAAGATCTTTAATCCATGAGGGTCTCCAAGACCTTTGATGTCCAGGGTCTCCAAATTCTGGATGCGCAGGAGTCTCCAAGATTCTGGATGCACAAGGGTCTATGCAAGGTCTCTGCTGCCAGCCCAGAATGGCCTGGGGTGGACCCATCCCTCTCCACAGCACTGGAGCTGCACCAACCCCCTCTCATGTCCCTGCAGGCCGTGGAGGGTGACCACAGCTCCTTCCCAATGCGCCCCATCCGCAACGAGCAGCCCCTGCTGATCCTGCTGGCCTGGCTGCCGGCACTGGAATGCCGGGATCTCCAGGTGTTCCTGTCGGCGTGGCTGCGGCGGCTCTGCGAGGCCTCCCTGCCCAGCCGCCTCACCTGCGTCAAGGCGGGCATGGTGGGCTCCCTGCTGGGCGCCCTGGCCACGGAGCCGGCGCTTCCCAGCGCCTGCTCCCAAAACCTGCTGGAGCTGCTGCGCTCCTTGGGCAGCCTCTCCATCCGGCCCGGGGAGCTGCGGCAGCTCTTGCTGCTGCTGCGGCATGAGCGGGGCCGGGGGCCACATCCATACGTGGCTCCGGTCATCCGGGCGCTGTCCGGCATGGCCAGGGGTGAGGGGCCCCCACGGGCGCTGCAGAGCTTCGACCTGAGCCCTGGCATGGCCGGGATCATGGTGCCCACCATCCAGAAGTGGCCCGGCGGCGCCTTCGCCTTCCACGCCTGGCTGTGCCTGAGCGAGGAGGAGCTGGAGCCACCAGCAAGGCCGAAGAGGAGGCAGCTCTACAGGTGATGCCTGCTGGAGGGGGTGAGGTGAGGATCAGGAGGGGCAGCACCACCATCCCCACCGTGGTTTTCTCCATGGTTTTCTCTACCAGCTTCTTCACGGCGGGCGGGACGGGCTTTGAGGCGTTCTTCACCGCAGGCGGCGTGCTGGTGGTGGCCGTGTGCACCAAGAAGGACTACATGACAGTGGCACTGCCAGAGTTTGCCTTCAACGACTCAGCTTGGGTGAGGATCATCCCCATCCCCGTCCCTGTCCCCATTGGGGACACCACGATTCCATAGTGTCCCTCTCTGTCCCCGCAGCACTGCGTGGACATCGTCCACGTCGCTGGCCGCCGGCCCTTCGGCCAGAACGTCGTCAGCATCTACGCCGACGGACACCTGCGGAAAACGGCGCAGCTCCGCTTCCCGTCCCTCCACGAGGTGGGGGATCCTCCCAGCGCCCACCCAGACCCCCCATGGCCTCAGTGAGGGCTGAGTGTGATCCCTTCTCCTTCCCAGTCCTTCACCTCCTGCTGCATTGGCTCCGCGGGCCACCGGACCACCACGACGGCCACCACCGCTGCCAGCCACCCGCCGGCGTCCCATGGGCCAGAGCTGGTCTTCCCCCCCCACCCTGTACTGGGACGCTCCCAGTCTGTCCCTGCCACTCTCAGCCCCCACTCTTGGACCCCCACCCAGCTGCCAACGGAGGGGGTGGTGGCCACCACAGCAGCCGGAAGCCAGGACACGGAGTGGGGCAGCCCCACCTCGCTGGAGGGTCACCTGGGCTCCGTGGCCATCTTCTGCGAGGCTCTGCAGCAAGCCCAGGTCAAAGCTCTTTTCTGTGCAGGTACATCAGGGTGGGACATGGAGGATGTCCCTGGGGTACTGGTGGTGACCGGGGTCTCCTCCCCCATGTCCCAGCTCACCCCAGTCCTCTCCCCCAGGACCAAACATCACATCCCCGTTCATGCTGGAAGGTGACTTGGTGGAGCTCAGCAGCAAACTGTTGCTGTACTACACCCCCCAGGTGAGGAGAGCCACTCCCCTGGGGACAGGGGCAGCACTGGTGGACCCTCTGCCACCAGGGACATGTCCAGGGTCATTGGGATGCTCCCGTGGTGTTCTCTTCCAGGCCTGCAGGAACAACATCTGCCTGGACCTCTCTCCCAGCCACGGCTTGGACGGGAGGCTGACAGGGCACAAAGTGGTCAATTGGGACATCAAGGTAGGCTGGGCACAGGGTGACCCATCCACACCATGGCCTGGAGGCAGAGGGGTCCCTACTGGGGCACAGTCCCATGGCAGGACCCCCACAGACCCTCTGGACCCTGCAGAGGCTCTGCCCATGGTATTGGGTCCACCACAACCCATCTGTCCCATAGGTCCTTAGCATCCAGGGTGGGCACCATGGGTGGTTCAGGGGCACAGGTGACATTTGGGGACCCCAGGTGCCATGGACCTCCTCCTCTGTGCTGCTGTCACCACCCAGCAAAGCCTCTCCCTTCCCTCCTCCAGGACGTGGTCAACTGTGTGGGTGGGATGGGGGTGCTCCTGCCCCTGCTCGAGCAAGTGGTGTCCAAGACGGAGGAGCCCGAGGATGAGCAGGAGACCAACGACCTGGTGGGGCCAGAGCTGACGTCCTCCAGGAATGCCCAGGGCATGCTCATCCCGCTGGTAAAGTCCTCAGGTGAGGAGTTCAGGGGACGTGGAGCAGGAGCTGTCCTGCTCAGGTGGCTGGAGGTGACCATGGAGGTGCTCCTGGACCTGGCAAGTGTCCACCACAGGCGGAAGAGGTCTTGCCTGAGGCTCCAGGAGTTACAGGGTGATGGAGGAACCACTTGGGATGTTGTTATGACCCAGTTAGTCACAAGCAGTTCTGGGAAGGTGAGGGTGGCTCCAGGAACTTTTGGCATGGATGGAACGTGCTGTCTCCTGATACCCAGCTGCTCATTCCCAAGCTCAAAGCAGCAGAGGCTTCCATCTCCTTTAATCTGGGGGAAACAGGAGAACAGGGTGAAAAGTTTGGAGAGACAACTGGGTGGGATCTCCAGGAAGGGGTTTGGGTGGGCCCAGGGCTCACAGGTCGCTGTTCCTGCAGAGAGCAGACTGGAGAGGAACAGCGTGGCCGCCTTCCTGCTGCTGGTGAAGAACTTCCTGCGGAACCACGCCGTGAACCAGGAGAGCCTGGTGCAGTGCCACGGGCCGGCCATCATCGGGGCGCTGCTGCACAAGGTGTGGGAGGCTCCCAAAAAAAACCCCATCCTGTGGTCTTTGCCATTCTCAAGGGGCTGGAAGTGTCCCCTGTCGCCCGTGGCAGGTCCCCGGTGCACTGCTGGACATGAACACCTTGATGGCCTCACAGATCCTCATGGATCAGGTAGCTTCCGAGGGCAGCGGGCTCCTGTTGCACCTCCTCTACCAGCACCTCCTCTTCGACTTCCGCATCTGGAGCAACAGCGACTTCGCCGTGCGCTTAGGTGGGAACTGGGAATGCCCGGGAGTGTCCATCCCACCTGGCCTCCGTGGGATCCTCACACCTTCTCCCTGCAGGTCACATCCAGTACCTGGCCAACGTGGTCAAGGAGCACAAGCAGCGCATCCGCAAGAAGTACGGGGTGCAGTTCATCCTGGACTCCATCCGGACCTACTACGGGTGAGCTGCCACACGGGGCTGGAATCCTGGAATGCTGGCATGGTGGGATTGGGGGTGGGCTTCACCCCCTGGAGCTGTGGTTTGGAGAGACACCATTTTCATGGGATAATATCCCTCCTTCCAGTGTGGGAGCGTTGTGGTGGGTGCAGGAGTTTCTGTGTCCCATCCCTGAGCCTGTGCCCAGCTCCAAAACCCACCCCCGGCAGCCACCAAGAGCGTGGTGGCTTCTGCAATGAGCTGACCCAAATGTGTGGGGTGGACATGTCCCAGTGGGGCAGAAGATCCCTGGCTGTCCACACCAGGCTTCCTGGAGCTCCTCAGCCTTTGCGTTGGGATTTGGGATGATGCTGGCGATGGGTGATGGGTGACAAGGGACACGTCCCCATGCGTGTCTGTCCATCAGCACCTCCAGGGAGAAGACCGCGGCCACTGACGACATCAAGACGGTGCAGACATCCCTTTTCAGCCTGGTGAAGGATTTCTTCTGCAGGAGCTTCTCTGGGGAGGAGATGCAGAGCTTGCTGAACTACCTGGCCGGGGCACAGGACGAACAGCAGGTGTGTCACCGGCCACCCTGTGGTCCCCAAACCCCTCAGTGAGCCATGGGCTGGGGAGAAGCCGTTGATGTCCCGGTGGGACACTCGGAGGGCAGTGGACAACCAGCCCTGTGTCCTGCAGGTCTGTGGGGCACTGGAGGTGATCCACAGCCTGCTGAAGGGCTCCCCAGCCCAGGAGCAGCTCTTTGCCTTCCTCTTCGAGCCGGGCCACGTGGAGCTGCTCTTCTCCCTGCTGGTGCAGAAGAAGTTCTCGGATGAAGTGCGGGAAAGGGTCTTCAAGGTAGGGGGGGTCCCCAGCACCCACCTCCTGTTGTCCCCAGCAGGGATGTCACAGCCAGATGGCCTCTTCTCACCATCCCACCAGGTCCTCTACAAGATGCTGAAGTATGAGAAGGTCCCGGAGCGCAGCAAGAGCCGCCTGAAGCTGAAGGACATCGGGTACCATGGGCTCATCTCCCACCTCAGCGACATTCCCGGCTCCATGCTGCTCTTCCGTTGCCTCTCAGAGCAGGTCCTGGGGGCAGGTACTGTGTGCCGAAGAAACCAGGCCACCCATCCCAACCATGGGATCATCACTGGTGGCTTCCCATGAGGTTCAGCTGGGCTGGGTCTTTGGTGACTTTTGGGGACAGCAGGAAGTGTCCCACCACTGTGCTGTCTCTCCTTGTCCACAGACCCTCCCAACTACAAGGACCTGGTGGCTGTGGTGTACCTGTCCCACCAGGCTGAGCTGAGCATCCGGCTTGACATCTGCCGCAAGGTGAGCAGGACTGGGAACACAACCGGAGGTGGCAGAGGTGTCACCCCAGGACTGAGCTCCTTGGACACCCAGCCATGCCCAAAAGTGGTGGCCATAGGGATGGTGGTGACATGGATCTGCCAGCATGGAAATGGTGGAGCCCCAGCACCCCATGATGGTTTTGGAGGATCTGGGGTGCTCCTGCTCCTGGGATGGGTCCATCCATCAGGAGCTGGGGCAGCAGCATCCAACATCGTTCCTTCTCCTTCTCCTTCTCCTTCTCCTTCTCCTTCTCCTTCTCCTTCTCCTTCTCCTTCTCCTTCTCCTTCTCCTTCTCCTTCTCCTTCTTCTCCTTCTCCTACAGCTCTTCCACCTGATCTACGCGCAGCAGGACCTGGTGAAGCAGCTGGCCAGGTTGGCCGGCTGGCAGGACACGCTCACCAAGCTCTACGTGAAGGAGTCCTACGAGTGCCGCCAGCACAGCCTGAGCACCGTGGGCTGCCCAGAGCCACTGTGCCTCTCTGAGCCCTCCGGCAAGGAAGGGATGAGCCCTCCACCCACCGATCTCCAGGAGCTCGATGTCTTCCTCCCGCTGGGATATGAGGCCTCGGACCAGGAGCTCTCCGAGGGCTTCTCCGACCACTCCATCTCCCCGAGTGGCCGCACCAAGTCCTTCCACAACTACAACTTCAAGTCCTTCGACTCCTCGGACCGGGCCAGCCGCTCGTCCTCCAACCCCGGGGACGGTCCCCCCTTCGACGGCGTCTACCACCCGCTGTCCCCATTCTCCACCTCGCCCTTCGACCTGGGTCTGGACCTGGCCAGCACCAGCTCCATGGCCACGGCCGAGAGCGGCACCCAGACCCCGGCCAGCGGCCCCGGCACCCCCTCGCCCCTGGAGAGCTTCAAGCCCTTCCCGGGAATGCGAGCACGCAAGAGCTCCAGCCTGTCCAACGTCCTGGATGAGAGCAGCTACCAGGACGTGCTGCCCAGCGACAACATCTCCAACACCAGCAACCCCCTTGTGAGCCCCAAACCCTTGTCCCCACCACCCCGGGGAACTCCGGGCACCTCTCATCTTCCCCTCCATTGGCAGCAAACCCCCGAGGAGGAGCTGTGCAACCTCCTGACCAACATCATCTTCTCGGTGACGTGGCGCGGGGTCGAGGGCTGGGACGACGCGGCCTGGAGGGAGCGTGGCCAGGTCTTCTCCGTGCTCACCAAGCTGGGCACGGCCTGCGAGCTGGTGCGGCCCCCGGACGAGATCAAGCGCAGGTGAGGCCCGCCCATGTCCCGGGGCTGGATCCCGAGGGAAGGGCACCCTCCGGAGCTGCTGCTGTCCCACAGCCTGCTGGAGATGATGCTGGAGTCAGCGCTGACCGACCTGAAGGAGTCAGGCCTGGCCGCGCTGCCCGGGCTCACCCACAACGCCCTCAAGCTACTGCGGCTGCTCCAGGATTTCCTGTTCTCCGAGGGACACAACAACCAGGCCCTGTGGAGCGAGAAGGTGAGTGGGAATGAGCGGGGATTCCTGATCCCAAACCCCAGCTCTGCTAATCCCTGATGTCAGCCCTGACCCTAAACCCAGCCCTACCTGCAGAGATTGAACATAACCTTGGGAAATAAGCTCAGACTTATTCCTAAACTGAAATCAAAGCCTAATCCTAACCTTGGGAAATAACCTCAGCCTTAATCCTAGGTTTAAATCAAAGCCTAATCCTAATTTTAGGAAATAATCTCTGCTTTATTAATAATCGTAAATCCCAATCCTAACCCTTAAACCTTAATCGTAATCCCTAATCCTAAACTTTAACATAAACCTTAAACTATTACCATAAATGCAACCCTTTATACTCTAAGCCCTGATCCTAAACCCTAAGATTAACTCATAAACTCTAAATTTAACTGTACCTCCTAAATCATGATCCTAAACCTTAACTCCATCTTTGTCATAAAGCCCAACCATTAATCCTAATCTTAACCCTAACTCTTACTGTAAACCTAAACCCTAATTCACAGCCTGTAACATAACTGAACTTCCTAAATCCTAATCCTAGACCTGCTACACCTTTGTCCTAAAACTCAACCCTACCTCCAATCCTATACCCCAGCCCTAATCCTGACCATAATTCCTGAGCCCCAACCTCATGCCTAACCCAGACTAGTTTGTCACAGGTCGGGTTCTACCCTAATCCTAAACCCAAACCCGAATACGAGGAGGGCTGGGTGATGAGGACAGAGCCGTGGCTGGGCAGGGTGGGATTCCTGCCTGGGCAGGGTGGGATTCCTGCCCGGGCAGGGGGCTCACGGAGTACCCCCAGATCTACGAGGGGGTCAGCAGCCTGCTGGACAAGCTGGGCGTGTGGCACCACCTGGCCAACGGCACCTCGGACCTCAAGGAGATGGCGCAGACGGGGCTGCGGGTGCTCGTTGGGTACATCCTGCTGCAGGACCCCCAGGTGGGTCACCCCTCCCTGGGCACTGTGGTGGCACCGTGGTGGCCCCGCCTGACGTCCCCATGTCCCCCCAGCTGCACTCGCTGGCCTACGTGAAGCTGCACAGCCTCCTGCAGACCACCTCGGCCCCGCGGCGGGACGAGGCCTGTTACCTGCTGGGGAAGCTGGAGACGCCCCTGCGGCGCTCCCTGGATTCCAGGTCAGAAGCCTTCTCCTGGCTGGTGCCCATCATCCGGACGCTCATGGATCAGTGCTACGAGACCCTGCAGCTGCAGCAGTTCCTGCCCTCGCTGCCCCCCACCAACGGCAGCCCCACCTTCTACGAGGACTTCCAGCTCTTCTGCACCACCCCGGAATGGAGGGGCTTCATCGAGAAGCACGTGGGTGCCATGGGATGACTCCTGGGGGAAGACCTGGATGATGGGTGGTGGGTAGCAAGCCCTGGAAATGCCTCTGTGCTCATCCAGGTGCAGCCCACCATGGCCCAGTTTGAGATGGACACGTTCGCCAGGAGCCACGACCTGATGTCCAATTTCTGGAACGCCTGTTACGACGCCATGATGAGCAGCTCCCAGCGCCGGGAGCAGGAGAAGGCGGCCAGCCGCAAGTTGTTCCAGGTACTGCCTGCTCCTCACCCCTGGGATGTGCTCCTCAGCCTGGGGACACTCTCCTCACCCCTGGAGCGTCACTCTGGGTGCTCTTCATCCTGGGGGTATGTTCCTCACCCCCAGGATGTCATCCAGGGATGTGCTCCTCACTCTGGGGACATGCTCCTCACCCCTGGAGTATCACCCTGGGGGCGTGCTCCTCACCGCAAGGATGTAATCCAGGGGATAAGCTCCTTGTCCTGGGGACATGTTCCTCACCCCAAGGATGTCATCCAGGGGATAAGCTCTGTGTCCCGGGGACAGGCTCCTCACCTCTAGGATGTGATGTGGGGAATATGCTCCTCACTCTGGAGATGTCATTCTACAAATGTGCTTCCCTCCCTGGGCACGTTAATCCTGGGATTGTGCTCTTCATCCCAGGGATGCCATCCTGGGGACATTGCCTTCAGGAAGAGCTCCTCCTCGTGGGGACATTGTCCTAGGGATGTGCTCCTCATTCCAGGCACATTGCCCCTGGGATGTGCTCCTCATTCTGGGGATATCATCCGAGGGACGTGCTCCTCGTCCCAGCCGCATCATCCTGGGGATGTTCTCCTTACTGTGAGGACATCACCCTATGGTTGTCCCCAAGCCCCTGCCCTGCTGTCACTTCACTCTGGTGCCCCCTCGGCAGGAGCTGGTGCTGGAGCCGGCGGCGAAGCGCTGCAAGGCGGAGAACGCCCGGCACGCCAACGTCCTCAAGCAGGCCAACAACCACCACAGCACCGTGCTCAAGCAGTGGCGGTCCCTGTGCCGCCTGCTCACCTCGCCCCGCTCCGCCTGGGCCGACCGGTGAGTCCCCACCTCGTCCCCAGGGATGGGTGGCACAGCCAGAGGTCCCCAGGGTGCCTCACCCCCAGCTGTCCCCAGGAACCCACCCGAGGTTCGCTGGAAGCTGTCAAGCGCCGAGACCTACTCCCGGATGAGGCTGAAGCTGGTGCCCAACCTCAATTTCGATCAACACTTGGAGGCCAGCGCCCTACGGGACAACCTGGGTGAGGTGGTGGCACCTGGGGATGTCACCAGTGGGGTTCGGCTGGGAGATGTCACGGACAGTGTTAAATTGGGGCCCTTCACCAGACTTGTCCCCATGTTCTGGGGGAGGGAGCTCTGGGGTCCTGCTGACCCCCTCCTCATTTCAGGAGCCGACCACCTCCAGAATCCCGCTGAGTCCCTCCCGCTCGCCATGGCCAAGGAGGCCAAGGTGAGCGAGCTGGAGGATGACCAGCTGGCCGAGGAGGACCTCCCTGTCCTGGACAACCAGTGAGTGTCCCCACCCCTGCTACAGCACCGGCTCACCCAGCCTGGGGGTGTCACTGGTGTCACCTCACCCCGCTGTGCCACCCAGGGCTGAGCCCAAGGAGCAGAACCAGCGGGAGAAGCTGGTGGTGTCGGAGGACTGCGAGCTCATCACGACGGTGGCTGTGGTCCCCGGGCGCCTGGAGGTGACAACTCAGCACGTTTACTTCTACGACGGCAGCAGCGAGAAGGAGGAGACGGAGGGAGGTAACGGCGGGTGCTCCTTGAGGGGGGTGAGGAACCCCCGCCCAGCCCCATCCCTGCCTCGGGAATGGTGGGATGGTGACGCATGGGGGGCTCCGTGTCCCCCACCCTTGGCAGGGATCGGCTACGACTTCAAGCGCCCCTTGTCCCACCTACGCGAGGTCCACTTGCGCCGCTACAACCTGCGCCGCTCCGCCCTTGAGCTCTTCTTCATCGACCAGGCCAACTACTTCCTCAACTTCAGAAAGAAGGTGGGGACCTCATCCCCTCCCAGATCCCTCCCAGGCCTGCGGCTCTGCCCGAGCTCTGGCCACTTCACGTCCTGCTGTCCCTCCCAGGTGAGGAACAAGGTGTATTCCTGCATCCTTGGCCTGCGGCCCCCCAACCAGACCTATTTCGGCAGCCGGTCTCCCCAGGAGCTGCTCAAAGCCTCAGGGCTCACACAGGTAGAGGCCCCACCATGCCCGTCCCCATTCCATGTGTCCCCTTCCCAGATGGGAAAGGGGAGGGTGACAGCGTGGGATGGGGATGACCATGGGACCTGGGATGGCCATGGGTTGGAGATGGACAGGGGATCCGGGATGGCTTATGGATCTGGGAGTGGCCATGGGACCAGGGATGGCCATGGGGTGAGGACAATCATGGGGCTGAGGACAGCCATGGGACATGGGATGGCCATGGAACAGGGGACGGCTATGGGATGGGGATGGCCATTGGACCAGAGGTGACTGTAAAACCAGGGATGGCCATGGGGTGGACATGGCCACAATTTTGGGGACAACTGTGCGACCAGTGATGGCCATGGGACTGCAGACAACTTTGGAACCAGTGATGGCCCTGGGACGGGCACTGCCATGTGGTGGGGGGTGTCTGCCCTGTCTCTTGCCCCACCAAGCCCATCTCTGCCCTCTCCCTTCGCTCCAGAAATGGGTCCTGCGGGAGATCTCCAACTTCGAGTACCTCATGCAGCTGAACACCATCGCGGGGCGCACCTACAATGACCTGTCCCAGTACCCCGTGGTGAGCCCCTGTGTCCCCTACTGTCCCCACAGTGACCCCGTGCCCCCCCACCTCACCCCCCTCCCACCCCCACCCAGTTCCCCTGGATCCTGCGGGATTACACCTCGGAGACCCTGGACCTCACCAACCCAGCCGTGTTCCGGGACCTGTCCAAGCCCATCGGGGTGGCCAATGAGCGGCACGCCCGCGACGTCAAGGAGAAGTGAGTACCCCACAAATGAAAGGCAGGGGATGCGGGGAGCACCTGGCTGGCTCCTGGTGGACCCCATCCCACCTGGCCTGCAGGTACGAGAGCTTCGAGGACCCCACGGGCACAGTGGACAAGTTCCACTATGGCACTCACTACTCCAATGCCGCCGGGGTCATGCACTACCTGATCCGCACCGAGCCCTTCACCACCCTCCACATCCAGCTGCAGAGTGGCAGGTGGGCACCCGGCCAGTGGATCCTGCAGAGGGGACATCGTGGGGACAGTCGGGCTCCAGCCAGGTGTCCTGTGCCTCCCCAGGTTTGACTGCTCGGACCGGCAGTTCCACTCGGTGCCAGCGGCGTGGCAAGCCCGCATGGAGAACCCGGTGGATGTCAAGGAGCTCATCCCGGAGTTCTTCTACTTCCCGGAGTTCCTGGAGAACCAGAACGGTAAGGGACACCATTGTCACCACCGTGGGGAGCACAGGGGGTCTGTGTCCCTCATCCTCCTCATCCTGCCCTCAGGCTTTGACCTGGGCTGCCTCCAGCTCTCCAATGAGAAGGTCGGGGACGTGGTGCTGCCGCGGTGGGCGCGCTCCCGTGAGGACTTCATCCACCAGCACCGCAAAGCCCTGGTGAGATGGGGGAGCCCCTTCATCCCTGGGGATGTTCCGGGGGCATGGGGGCCATTCCCACCCCACCCTTACTCCCCATCCTTGGACAGGAGTCAGAATATGTCTCTGCCCACCTCCACGAGTGGATAGACCTCATCTTTGGGTACAAGCAGCGCGGCCCGGCCGCCGTGGAGGCCCTCAACGTCTTCTACTACTGCACCTATGAGGGTGAGCTGTGGGGCGAAGGGGAGGGGACACCTGCCAGGGCTGTGTCCCCCTGTGACCGCAGCCATCCCCATCCCCAGGGGCCGTGGACCTGGACGCCATCGCCGACGAGACGCAGCGCAAGGCTCTGGAGGGCATCATCAGCAACTTCGGGCAGACACCCTGCCAGCTGCTCAAGGTAGCTCAGACCCCCACCCCCCAAAACCAGCCCCTTTCGGGGGGTCCATCCCCTTCTGATGGTTCCCCTGCCCCCCCAGGAGCCCCACCCTGCCCGGCTGTCGGCAGAGAGCGCTGCCCGCAGGCTGGCCCGCCTCGACACCCGCTCCCCAAACGTCTTTGAGAACCTGGACCAGCTCAAGTCCTTCTTTGTGGAGGTGAGGACACCCCCGGGGGGCTCTGGGCAGGACTGGGAGGGGTGGGGTGGCCAGAAGGGTGCCCAGCAGCTGCTGTGTCCCCACAGGGCATCAGCGATGGGGTGGCCCTGGTGCAGGCCGTGGTGCCCAAGAACCAGGCGCATTCCTTCATCACTCAGGGATCCCCCGACATCCTGGTGAGTGTGGGGAAACTGAGGCACGGGGGCATT
This sequence comes from Daphoenositta chrysoptera, assembly GCA_013397915.1. NCBI lineage: Eukaryota > Metazoa > Chordata > Aves > Passeriformes > Daphoenositta > Daphoenositta chrysoptera. The sequence goes on from VZRO01002887.1 coordinate 53,514, forward strand.
TTGCTGGTCGAGGGGGGTCCAGGATCAAACCAGGGAGGACCCCAGCAGTGGGAGCAGTGTCACCTCCCCTTCCCCCTCTGCCCAGGTCACCGTGAGTGCCAATGGCTTGTTGGGGACCCATAACTGGCTGCCCTACGACAAGAACATCTCCAACTACTTCAGCTTCACCAAAGATCCCACTGTCACCAACGCCAAGTGAGTCACTGAGGCACAGGGTACCCAGGGATGGTCCGTGGAGGTGCCACCAGGCCACCCACCACCATCCCACATCCCTCCCCACCAGGACCCAGCGCTTCCTGCAGGGCCCCTTCGCCCCCGGAGCCGACCTCAGCTCCCGCACGCTGGCCGTGTCCCCTGACGGGAAGCTGCTCTTCAGCGGGGGACATTGGGACAACAGCCTTCGTGTCACCTCACTGGCCAAGGGCAAGGTCGTGGGGCACATCACCCGGCACATAGGTATGTCCTCCTCCCATGGTGAGGATGATGATCTGATGATGCCCTGATGGGGTTGTAGGGCCATGGGGGGACGCAGGTGACACCTGAGGGCATCTCCCAGTGTCCCCATCTCCTGGGGATGGTCCAGGTTCCATGTCAGAGCAGGAGTGGGGTGAGGAGCAGCAGCATCCACACCCCAAAACACATCTTGGAACGGGATTGGCAGCAATTCCACATCCCAAAACACATTGTGGTGCCATGCATGGAGTCAGGGTGCTGAGCGTGGTGGGAGGGGACCGGCACCTCATGGTGTCCCTCTGGGTGTCACAGATGTTGTCACCTGCCTGTCACTCGACATCTGCGGCATCTACCTCATTTCTGGCTCGCGGGACACCACCTGCATGGTGTGGCAGGTCCTACAGCAGGTAAGGGCTCGAGGAGAAGGGGGAGCTCGTGGTGGGCACTGCCAGCAGGTCACTGATGTCCCCATGTCCCCAACACCAGGGTGGCTTTTCCAGCGGCTTGGCTCCCAAACCCGTCCAGGTGCTGTACGGCCACGACGCCGAGGTGACGTGTGTGGCCATCAGCACTGAGCTGGACATGGCCGTGTCCGGCTCCAAGGTGAGCTGGTGGGGCCGTGGGGTGGGCATGGGATGGGCAGTGCCACCACCATTGTCACCCTGTGTCCCCTCCCTCCCCAGGACGGCACCATCATCACCCACACTGTGCGCCGGGGTCTTTTCATCCGCTCCCTGCGGCCGCCCGGCGAGAGTTGTCCCCCTGCGGTCCTGTCCCACCTGGCCGTGGGGCCTGAGGGACAGGTGGTGGCCCAAACCACCGTGGGACAACGCTCCTGCTCCAAGGTACATCCAGGTGTCCCCGTGTCCCCCCCGACCACCACCACCACCACCACCACCACCACCACCATGCTCCCCCTGCACTCCTTCCAGGACAGGTTCGCGCTGCACCTGTACTCGGTGAACGGGAAGCTCCTGTCCTCCGTCCCGCTGGACCGGGAGGTGACAGCCATGTGCCTGACCGAGGACTTCGTGGTGCTGGGGACCTCGGAGTGCGGGCTGGAGATCCGCGAGCTCCAGAGGTGAGGAATGGCCGTGCCCTGTCCCATCCCCACTGCGCCCTCGGGGTGCCCCATGCCATGGTGTCCCGTGCCATGGTGTCCCGTGCCATGGTGTCCCGTGCCATGGTGCCCCATGCCACGGCTCGTGTCCCCAGCCTCAGGGCGGCCGTGCCCCCTGTGCCCATGCGGGTGCCTGTGCACAGCGTGTCCGTCACCAAGGAGAAGAGCCACATCCTGGTGGGGCTGGAGGATGGAAAACTCATCGTGGTGGGCGCTGGGCAGCCCTCGGAGGTGAGCGGGACCCCCGGCCAGGTCAGGGTGGGAGCGGGGACGTGGCTTGGTGTCTGCTGGTGTTCCCAAGGTGAGGACATCAGTGTGTCCTCTCCAGAGCTGAGGGGGACTGGGGCGGGGATGTGGGATAGGGATGGAGATGTGAGCGAGATGGGGGTGGGGATGGAGAAGAAGGGAAGGGTCTGAAAGGAAATGGTGATAGAGAAAGGAAGGAAGATGGGGTTGGATTAAGGGTTTTGGGAAGGGGATTGGGATGGAGAAGAGGATGAGGATCTGGAAGGGGATGAGGATGGTGAAGAGGATGGGGAAGGAGAAAGGGATGAGGATATTAGCATGGGATGGGGATGGAGAAGGGAATGAAGAACTGGAAGGATTTGGGAATGGAGAAGGGGATGAGAATCTTGGAAGAGGATAGGGATGGAGAAGGGGATGAGGATCTTGGAGTGGGAAAGGGATGGAGAAGGGGATGAGGATCTTGGAATGGGATAGGGGTGGAGAAGGGCATGAGTATGGGGATGGAGAAGGGATTTGGGGATGGCAAAGGCACTCACCCCCATCCCCAGGTGCGGCCGGGCCAGTTCCACCGGCGGCTGTGGCGTTCCACGCGGCGCATCTCCCAGGTGTCGGCTGGAGAGACGGAATACAACCCCTCCGAGGGCAGGGCCTAGGCTGGCACCCACCACCCCCGGGGGCCCCGTGCCCCCCACACGGACAGGGGCGCCCCCGGGTGCCGAGAGCAGCCCAGAGAGCCCCGCCCCGCCCGACATCCGTGGCCTTATCCAGACACGCCCCCCGGGTTTTTGGGAGGCGCGTCCCCCATTCCCACCGCGGGATGGGGGACAGGAGGAGGTGGGGACCCCTCGCTGGGAAGGGGGGTGGCACAGCCCCCCTGCCGTGCCCGCTGGCCAGGAGCCGGCAGCGTGTGGGTGTCCCCCCCCCTTATTTTTTATTTCTATCCGTTTTTAGAGCTTTTACAGAAAAAGAATTGTTATTGATAATAATAATTAATAATAATAGTAATAATATATCTGTGGGAAATCAAGGTGTGAGGCCCGTGGCTGCCCCGAGAAGGGGACACACCCCCTCCTGTATGTCCCCCTCAGTGTCCCCCCACTCTAGTGTCCTGCATGGGGGGGGTCCCTGGCAGGGGGCATGGGGACACACATGTCACGAGTTTAAGGGTCTCAGCATCTCTCACTACAGGTGTAACAAGTTTAGGGGATCTCAGCAGCTCTCCCCACACGTGTCACGAGTTTCGGGGGTCCCAGCAGCTCTCCCCACACGTGTCACGAGTTTCGGGGGTCCCAGCAGCTCTCCCCACACGTGTCACGAGTTTCGGGGGTCCCAGCAGCTCTCCCCACACGTGTCACGAGTTTCGGGGGTCCCAGCAGCTCTCCCCACACGTGTCACGAGTTTCGGGGGTCCCAGCAGCTCTCCCCACACGTGTCACGAGTTTCGGNTTGGGGAGATCTCAGCAGCTCTCCCCACCCGTGTCACAAGTTTAGGGGGGTCTCAGCAGCTCTCCCCACACGTGCCATGAGTTTGGGGGGGTCTCCGCAGCTCTCCCCACACGTGTCAGACATTTGGGGGGATCTCAGCAGCTCTCCCCACCCGTGTCACGAGTTTCAGGGGTCTCAGCAGCTCTCCCCACCTCTGTCACGAGTTTGGGGTGGTCTCAGCAGCTCTCTCCACACGTGTAAGGAGTTTTTGGGGTCTCAGCAGCTCTTTTCACCTGTGTCACGAGTTTTGGGGGTCTCAGCAGCTCTCCACAGAGGTGTCACAAGTTTAGGGGGTCACAGCAGCTCTCCCCACAGGTGTCACCAGTTTGGGGGGGGTCTCAGCAGCTCTCCCCACCTGTGTCACCAGTTTGGGGGGGTCTCAGCAGCTCTCCCCACCTGTGTCCCGAGTTTCAGGGGT
>VZRO01002887.1:62561-112587 GCA_013397915.1 Daphoenositta chrysoptera
CCCGGCCCAGGCGCGACGGGGCGGCCGAGAGGAGCCGAGCGGGGCCGAACCGGGACCGAACCGAGACCCAGCGGGGCCGAACGGGGCTGAACCGAGACCCAGCGGGGCCGAACGGAGTCGAAAGATCCCCAGCGGGGCCGAACGGGACCCAACGAGACAGAACCGGGACCAGCAGAGCCGAGCGGGACTGGACCGGGACCCAGCGGAGCCGAACCGAGGCCGAGCGGTGCCGGACGGGACCGAACCGGGCGCAGCCGAAGCGGTTCGGAGCAGCTCGGCTCGGCCCGGCCCGGCCCGGAGCGGAGCGGGGTCCCGGGCCGGTCCCGGCGATGCGGCCGCTCCCGGTGCCGCTGCTGCTGCTGCTGCTGAGCCCGGTGCGGGCGGGACGGGACCGGGATGGGACGGGCTGGGTCTCCCGCTGCCCCCGGGGCGCTCCGGGTTACTTCGCTCCGTGACTTTTGTTGAAGTTTTTTTGGGTTTGGTTCGGTTCAGTTTGGGCCATTTCGGTTCAGTTCCTTTTCTTTCATTTTATTCAGTTTTCTTCCATTTTTTTTGTCTTTATTTTCTTTTTTTTTTCCCCTGGTTTATTTTCTTTTTGCTTTCCTTTTTCAAATTTTATTTTCATTATTAATTTTATTTTTATCATCCTTTTTTCTTTTATTTTTTCTTCTTTTATTTTTATTTTCCTCTTTTATTTGTATTCTCCTTTTCTGAATTTCACTTTATTTTCCTCTTTTATTTTTTTCTTTTAAATTCTATTTAATTTTCATTCTTTTATTTCATCCTATTTTACTTTCCTTATTTTCCTTTATTTTCTTTTATTTCGCGTCACTTTCCTTCGTTTCATTTTAACTTGCTTCATCTTTTCCTTTCCTTTCCCTTCATTTCGTTTATTTCTTTCCATTTCTTTCCATTTCAGTGCCTTTTATCTCATTTTTATTTATTATTTATTTCCTTTTTACTCTTCCCGTTTGATTCCCCACTTTTATTTTTTTCCCTGTCTCATCATTATTTATTTTTACTGCTCCTCAATCCCTCCTCCCACTCTTTTCCCCCTCTAAATCCCCTTTTCCATGGTTTTGGGGGGATCCCAGTGGGAATTCGCAGGGTCCTGGAGCGAATTAAGGGGAAACTGAGGCAGGACCCCCCTCGTGTGCCCGCAGGTGCCGGGGCGGGGCGGGGAGTGCCCCCCGTGTCCCCCCGGAGTCCCCGAGCCCTGCGACAGCCGCTGCCCGCCCTGCGCCCGCAGTGAGTACCCCAAAAACACCCCAAACCCAGAAATACGCGAAAACGACCCCAAAAACCCCAAAATGCCCCAAACCCGCAGCGCGGAGCCCCGCGGAGGAGGAGCCGGAGGAGCCGTGCCCGCCCTGCCCGCCCTGCACCCGTGAGTGGCACTGGGACCCCAAAGGAGGCGTGGGGGGGCTGGGCCGGGGGTCCCCTTGTGTGCCTCAGTTTCCCTGTCGTGCCTCAGTTTCCCCACGTTGTTCCTTAATTCCCCTTCTTGTGCCTCAGTTTCCCCTTGTTGTGCCTCAGTTTCGCCTCATCGGGGCTCAGTTTCCCCATATTGCTCCTTAACTTCCCCATGTCCTGCCTCAGTTTCCCCTCGTTGTGCCTCTCTTTCCTCGTGTCATTCCTTCATTTCCCCTTGTTGTGCCTCGGTTCCCCCTCATCGCTCCCTAATTTCCCCATATGGTGCCTCAGTTTCCCAGCTTGCCTCAGTTCCCCCACGTTGCTCCTTCATTTCCCCTTGTTGTGCGTCAGTTTCCCTTTTGTGCCTCAGTTTCCCTTCGTTGTGCCTCGGTTTCCTCATGTCATTCCTTAGTTTTGCCACATCGTGCCTCAGTTTCCCTTTTGTGCATTAGTCTTCCCATGTCCTGCCTCAGTCTCCTCATGTCGTTCCTTAATTTCCCCTTGTTGTGCCTCAGTTTCGCCTCATCGGGGCTCAGTTTCCCCATATTGCTCCTTAACTTCCCCATGTCCTGCCTCAGTTTCCCCTCGTTGTGCCTCTCTTTCCTCATGTCATTCCTTAATTTCCTCACATTGTGCCTCAGTTTCCCCTTGTTTGCCTCTCTTTCCCCTTTTTGCCTCAGTTTCCCCGTCCTGCTTCATTTTCCCCCACATTGTGCCTCAGTTTCCCCACGTCATTCCTTAATTTCCTCTTGTCCTGCCCCACTTTCCCCTCTTGTGCCTCAGTTTCCCCAGTCGCACCTCGGTTTCCCCATGTCCTGCTTTGGTTTCCTCGTGTCGGGCCTCAGTTTCCCGTTTTGTGCGTCATTCCCTCTTTTTGTGCCTCATTTTCCTCTCGTGCCTCAGTTTCCCTTTTTTATCTCATTCCCTCTTGTGCTTCAGTTTTCCCTTTTTTGTCTCGGTTTCCCTTGTTTTACCTCATCCCCTTTTTGTGCCTCAGTTTCCCTTTTTGTGCCTCAGTTTCCCNTATCCGCGTTCCCTTCACCTTTTTGGGGGGATCCCACAGACGAGGCCACGGCGCCGCTGCCTGAGGGGACCCCCCCGGTGCCGGGGGACCCCCGAGTGACCCCGCCGGTGTCGGGGGCCCCCCCCGAGCCGCCCCCCGGGGACATCATCCCCCTGTACTGCGCCCTCCTGGCCGCGCTCGTCGTGGGGCTCGTGGCCTACGTGGCCTTCAAGTGGTGAGTGGGGGGTCCCGGGGGGCACGGGGGGATTTGGGGACCCCTGGTGATCCCCCCGTGTGTCCCCCCCCCCCCCAGCTGGGACACCTGCAGGAAGAAGCGGCAGCTGGACAAGGCGAGGGACACGGGGGACGCGGGAGTGGCGGGGGACGCGGAGAAGCCGCGGGGGAACGGCGGCGGCGGCGGCCCGGAGATCCCCCAGCCCCGTGAGCCACCGGGGGCTTTGGGGACCCCCAGAGCCGGGGTGGTTTGGGGACACCCGGCCCTGAGGAGGGCCAGGGTTTGGGGCACCTGAGAATTGTGGGGTGGATGGGATAGGATGGGATCAGGGAGCACCTGGATGGGATCGGGAAGCCCCCAATGGGATCAGGGAGCACCTGGATGGGGTCGGGGGTGCCCTACATCTCCCGGTGGGGCTCGAGACTCGCCCCCATCCCTCGGTCCCTCTCTCCCGGTGTGGAATTCCGGGATGGTGACCCCGTCCCTCCCCGCAGCCCCCCCGGAGGGTCCCTCCCCGCTCCCGGTGTCCCCGCGGCGTCAGGAAGAGCCGGGAGAGCTGGAGCGGCTCCTGGAGCTGGGGACACCCGGCAGCGACCGGCGCGGCCCCGCGGGGACACCGGGGGATGTCACCTCCGCCGTGTGACCCCGCCCGGGGACACCGGGGCCGCTCCGGTGGCTGCTCCCGGCGATGTTCCCGCTTCCCGATGGATTCCTGGGGTTTTTTTACGTGGGTTTTGTACTTTTTTAGGGATTCTGGGGGGTGGGAGGGGGACCTTTGGTGGCTGGTCCCTGGTGGGGGCATTAAAGGTGTCACTGGGTGCCACCAGGGTTTGTGTCCTCGGGTGTCTGTGTGTGTTCCTGGGATGTGTCCCCTCGGGTGTCCCCTCGGTGTCCCGAGTGTCACCAGCTGCCTGTTTGTCCCTTGGGTGTCCTGAGTGTCCCCAAGTGTCCTTGTGTCCCTGGGATGTGTCCCTTCAGGCGTCCGAGTATCCCCAGGTGTCCATGTGTCCCCAAGTGACCCTTCAGGTGTCTGTCCCTGGGATGTGCCCCCCCAGGTGTCCCAAGTGTCCCCAGCTGTCCACGAGTCCCCTCAGGTGTCCATGTGTCACCAGGATTTGTGTCCTCAGGTGTTTGTGTGTCCCTGGGATGTACCCCAAGTGTCCCCAGGTGTCCCTTTGACCCCAAGATGTGTCCTTGGGTGTCCCCGCATCCCTCGGATGTGTACCCTCGGGTGTCTGGGATGGGTGTCCGGGATGAGTGTCCAAACCAAGGAATGTGTCACCGGGCTGTGTCCCCTCAGGTGTCTGTGTGTCCCTGGGATTCGTGTCCTTGTCCCCACATGTCACTGGGATGTGTCCTGGGGTGTCCCAGACGGGTCCCAGGCGTGGGTGACCCCAGGAGGAGGAGGGGACACCCTGAAGACCCCAAGGCAGGTGGCACCGGGGACAGAAAGAGCCATTTTTAACCCCAAAACGCTCCCTGGTCACCCCAAACCTCCCTTCCCCTTCCCACGGGTCTGGATTCCCAGGAATGCTGAGGGTGACAGGAGGTCCCCAAGGGAGAGGGGACATCCCAAGCCAGGTCCCCTTTGTGGCCCCGCCCGGCGTTGATTTTGGGGTTCGGGGTAGGTTCTTTTTTTTCTTTAGATTTTTTATTTTTTTCTCTTTTTTTGCTCTTTTTGTTTTTTACATAAAAAGTTCCGTAAAAATTGGATAAAGTAAAATGCTCGAAGCAGTAAAATCAATCTTATCAACATGGCCAGAAATCCGCAGTATTTACAGGGAAAACGGAGGAAAACCTCGCAGAACCAAAAGGAAAACCAAGGAAACAACACAAAAAAAAAAAAAAAAACAACCCAAAAAAAAACCGGGAATAACCCCCGAAGTCTCCTGCCAAACGTTCCCATGGGATCGGCACGTTTGGGGCTGAAAGCAACGGGAAAAAAGCAAATTATTCTCAATATATTCACATATATGTTAAAATATAATACAGAGCTTGGGAGGAGAGCCGGGCTTGGCAAAGCCTGGATCGGGAAAAGCAGGCTTGGGAAAGCCCGGCTCATCCGCAGCGGTGGGAACAAAGTTTGTTTTCCTTAAAAACAAAAATTAATCGTCATAATAATAATAATAATAATAATAACAATAATAAATTCACAGGTTGGTGGTTCGGAAGGGCGAATCCCGGTGGGAATCGGGGCTCCCGAGGGCTGGGGGGTTATCCCAGGGGCTATTCCAGCTCCGTGTCCTCTTTGGGCTTGTAGAGGATCCCGAATTTCTGCATGTACTTCTTGATGTATTCCTTGGTTTTGTGTTTGACGTTCTCGTTGCACTCCAGGTCCTCGGGGTTCTTGCAGTACTTGAGCTCCTTGTTCATCACTCCGTGGGTCAGCTGCGGGGAGGCCGGGAATGCCGCGGGAATGCCGCGGGAATGCCGGAGTCAGGCCCGGAATTCCCACCCAGCCGAGGCCTGGGCACTCCCCAAGCCACTGTGCTACTGCTTCCCAAATATTTCCTCTGATTTCCAGATGTTCCCCGAGCTACTGTCATATTATTCCCTAAATATTCCCCAAATATTCCCTATTATTTCCAGATATTGCCCAAGCTATTGTCATATTATTTCCTAAATATTCCGCAAATATTCCCTGTTATTTCCCAAATATTTCTCAAAAATTCCCTAAATATTCCCTAAATATTCCCCAAATATTCCCTATTATTTCCAGATATTGCCCAAGCTACTGTCATATTATTCCCAAGTATTCCTGTTATTTCCCAAAAATTCCCTAAATATTCCCCAAGTATTCCCTATTCTTTCCAGATATTGCCCAAACTACTGTCATATTATTCCCCAAATATTCCCTGTTATTTCCCAAATATTTCCCAAATACTTCTCAAAAATTCCCTAAATTATTTCCCAGTATTTGGTGTTGTTCCCTCAGTATCTGCTGTTATTTTCCAAACATTACCCATGCTATTTTCCTATCATTGCCCAAATATTCCCTGTTATTCCCCAAATATTCCCTGAGCTGCTGTCATATTATTGCCCAAATCTTTCCTGTTATTCCCAAAGTATTTCCCAAATATTCGGTATTGCTCCCTCAATATCTGCTGTTATTTTCAAAACATTCCCCAAGCTATTTTCCAAATATTCCCCCAATATTCCCTGTTATTTCCAGATATTGCCCAAGCTATTGTCATATTATTCCCCAAATACTCCTTGTTATTCCCCAAATATTTCCCAAATATTCCTCAAATATTCCCTAAATATTCCCTAAATATTTGGTAGTGTTCCCCAAATATCTGCTATCGTTTTCTAAACATTCCCCAAGCTATTTTCCTATTATTGTCCAAATATTCCCCAAATATTCCTCAAATATTCCCTAAATATTCCCTAAATATTTGGTAGTGTTCCCCAAATATCTGCTATCGTTTTCTAAACATTCCCCAAGCTATTTTCCTATTATTGTCCAAATATTCCCCAAATATTCCTCAAATATTCCCGAAATATTCCCTAAATATTTACTATTGTTCTCCAAATACCTGCTGTTCTTTTCCAAACATTCCCAAGCTATTTTCCTATTACTGCCCAAATATTCCCTGTTACTCCCCAACCACTCCCCAAATAGTCCCTAATACTCCCTAAATTATTTTTCTGTTACTTCCCAAATAATTCCTAATATTCAATTTGCTATTATTTCCCAAATATTCCCTAAATATTTGGTATTGTTGTCCCTATATTCACTATTATTCCCCAAGTATTTCCTATTATTCCCAAATATTCCCTAAGTATTTCCTATTATTCCTCCATATTATTTATCCATTATTCCCCAAGTATTTATTATTATTCCCCAAATATTCATTATTATTCCCCAAATATTCCTCAAACTATTCTGCTATTACTATCCAAGCATCACCTAAAAATTCCCCAAATATCCCAGATTATTGCCCACACTATTTTACTGTTATTCCCCAAATATTTCCCATTATTCCCCACTCTTCCCTGTTATCCCCCCAACCATTTCTCCTTCCCTTCCCTCGTCCTTGAGGCAGCTGGAGGCACTTGGAAAGACACGATCCCCCTTCCTGGGGCCAGCCCTGTGTCCCCATGTCCCTGTACCCGCTGTGTCCTCATGTCCCACATCCCTGTGTCCTTGTATTCCCTGTGTCCTTGTGTCCCCATGTTCCTGCACCCTGTGGTCCCATGTCCCACATCCCCGTGTCCATGTCACTATGTCCCAGTGTCCCTTTATCCTTGTGTCCCCATGTCTCTGTACCCTCTGTGTCCTCATGTCCCACATCCCCGTGTCCCTGTATTCCCAAGTTCCCATACCCATCGTGTTCCCAAGTCCTTGAACCCCATGTCCCTGTGTGCCCACATCCATCCTCTGTGTCCCCATGTACCCACATCTTCGTGTCCCAGCACCCCGTGTCCCTGGAACACCCATGTCCCCACTTCCCACATTCCCATAACCCTGCACTCCCCATGTCCCCAAGTCCCACATTCCATGTCCCTGTACCCCGTGTCCATTATCCCCATGTCCCTGTGTTGCCACGTTCTCACATCCCTGTGTCCCCATGTCTCCACACTTCCATGTCCTCAGGTCCCCATGCTCCCACATCCCCGTGTCCATGCACCCCCCACATTCCCACATTCCCACCTTGCGTGCCAGGTGTTTGAAGTCCTCGGTGGTGGTGATCCGGCCCACCTTGCAGTCGGGTTTCCGGTAGGGATTCAGGCACTGCACGATGAACTGGGACATCTGCGGGAGACAGCGCTGGATCCGGCTCCCCGCTCCCGCCACCCCATCCCATCCCATCCCATCCCATCCCATCCCATCCCATCCCAGGGAATTCTTTCCTGGGTGAGCCCCAGGGTGCCTATGGATGGCTGGGCTCTGGCTNCATCCCACCCCACCCCATCCCAGGGGTCGCTCACCTCTTTCCTGAACACCTCCTTGCTCTTCTTGGCCAGCTCACTCGATGTGTCCGCTTCCGCCGTCTTGGGCTTCTTGGAAGACTGGAGAGGGGAACACTGGGATGGCAACGGTTCCCTGTTCCCTCCTGGGGACAGCGCTCCTGTCCCACAGTTAGGTGGGCAGCACACACTTCCAGCCCATTCCCAGGGAGCTTCCAGCCCATTCCCAGGGAGCTTCCCAGCCTGATCCCGATGAGCTTCCCAGCCCAATTCTGCTGAACTTCCAAGCCCACTCCCAGCGCCCTCCCCAACCCATTCCCAACACCTTTCTCAGCTTAATCCCAGAGAACTTCCCAGCCCAAGGCCAGCACTTTTCCCGCTCTGATCCAGGTAAAATTCCCAGACAAATTCCAGCACTCTCCCACCCCAACGCAGGGATTTCCCAGCCTAGTGCCATGAGATTTCCAGCCCAGTCCTGGTGCTTTTCCCAGCCTGATCCCACCAAACTTTCCAGCCCAGTCCTGGTGCACTCCCCAGTTCAATCCTGGTAGTCCTGGTGAGCTTCCAAGTTCATCCCAGTGAACTTCCCAGCCTGATCCAGGCACACATCCCAGCTCATTCCTGCTGAGCTTCCCAGCCCAGTCCCGGAACGCTCCACACCCCAAACCAGGCATTTCCCAGCCCAATCCCAGTGAGCTCCCCATCCCGATGCTGGCACGCTCCTCGCCCCAATCCAGGCACAATTCCCAGTCTGATCCCAGCCCAGTCCCAGCATTTCCCAGCCTTGCTCCTGGCACTCCCCAGCTCGGTCCTGACACATTTCCCAGCCCAATCCTGGCACAATTCCCAGCACACTCCGGTCACACTCCTGGGCTGGGAGGCACAGGGACCACTCCTTGCTCTTGTTTTCCTTGGAAAAAAAGCTGGAAGGAGCAGGTCCTGGGGCACTGAGGCTGGTCAGCAGTGGGAGCAGGCCCTGGGGTGGTGGATTTTCCTTCATGAATTCCCTGGGAGGGCAGGGGCCCCCCACAAGCATCCACACGGATTATCTTTAGCTACAGTCGAGATAAAGGGAATTTTCTAGGAATTTCTGGCTGCTTCCCTGAGTACTGATCCCTGATTTACTAATGGAGTAGGATTCGCTCCAGCTGCATCCCGGAGCACATCCCTTCCTGCTGGATCCACACCCACCTCCCACACGCTCCCATCCCAAGCTCTGCCATCTCCTTGGAGCCTAAGGAAGGGAAAAGCAGCATCCCTGCACCAGCACCATTTCCTGGGAGAGGTCTGGGATCCAGGTCATCCCGACTTGGATTGTAAGGACGGGAAGAACAAAAGGATTTGTTAAAGGTTTGGAAAGCCAGAGGAAGTTTCCCTTCTCCTTCTGCTCTTTTATGATATCCCAATATTTCTTTTAATTTAAAAAATCCCACTTTTTTTAAGTACTTAACACTGAAAAAAGCAGGAGCCATCCCATCCCTTTCAACCCCTAAAAATGTGCTGGGAGGCTGGAGGGCAGAGCTGCAAAATCCCGGGAGCAGAGGGACAGAGTGTAAATCAGCCCTGCCAGGGAGGTTTTATAGCCGAGGCTTGGCCAGAGCAGGGACATCAAAGCTCCCGCTCCGGCCCCAGGCTCGGCTGCCACTTCAAAAGGCTGGGAATGGGGAGCAGATGGCTCCGGATGGCTCCCGGATGGCTCCAGCACCAAACCCTGCAGTGCTCCAAAAGCACTCTGTCATTCCCAAACCCCTCCCAAACCCTTCCCAAACCCCTCACTCCCAAACCCTTGTCATGCCCAAACCCTTCTACACCAAATCTTCACCCCCAAATCCTTCTCCATCACCAATCCTCTTTCCACCTCCAAATCCTTCTCTCACCAAACCCTTCCCCAGCCCCAAAATGCTCCTCCATCCCCAAACCTTTCTCCACGAAATCCTTCTTCATCCCCATGTCCTTCTCCATCACCAATCCTTTCTCCAAATCAAAATCCTTCCCCACTCCCAAACCTTTCTCCACCAAATGCTCATTCATGCCCAAACCCTTCTCCATAACCAATCCCTTCTCCACTCCCAACCCCTTCTCCACAAATCCCTTCTTCACCACCAAATCCTTCTCCACCAAAACCTTCTCCATCACCAAATCATTGTCCCCATCCAAACCCTTCTCCACCCCCAAACCCTTCCCCATCCAAACCCTGTCCATGTGGTATGAGGGGAAAAATTGGTGCCAAAATTGGCAGGGAAAGATGAGGAGGAGAAATAAAAACTCCACTTCCAAGCTCCTCCTTGTGCCAGGGTACCAATTCCTCCTTGGAGAATTTTTCCTCATTTTAGGCTAAAATTCCACTTTAAATTTATTTTAGTATCAAAACCTGCTTATCAAGGCCTTCCTCCCTCACCCCTCCAAAATGTAATCCCGTAATCCAAAGCCTGCCAGGAAAACTACCACAGGAAAGTCCTCCAAAATGGTGCTGTCCCTATTTTTCAGCCTCTGGAGGACACAGGAATGAAGAAGCCACAAAGATGGCAGGAAAACCAGCCTGGGATCAAGAAACCAAGTATTTGGGAAAAGCTGGAGAAGCCTGACTGGGATTCTCTTCTCCAGCAGCTGGGATCTGCTCCATTGACAACAACCTTTCCATGGAGAACCAATGGGCAGAGACAAACCCATCACAATTTCAATTTTTTTCCATCTAAAAGGATGCAAAACCTTTGGCATCCAGCCCAGCATCCCTGCCAGCCCTCCTGCTGGGCCGCTCCCTCCAGAAACCCCTTTTCCAAGGGGAAAAACAGGATTTTAAGGGTGCTCTAAAGAGAATGGGATCTTGGCTTCCCACTCCTCTTGTGCCTTTCCATCAAAATCCTCCCCCACGACCCAGGAACACTGGGAATAGCAGCAGCAGCTGTTGGACGCCGGAGCCGCGGTGCCGGTGGGTTTAATCCCTCCTGGGTGGGTTTAATCCACTTGGGAAAGGTGTGGGGTGGGGAGGAGGGTAAAAAATCCAAGGAATGTGGTTGTAATTTCAGGGTGGAAGCATCGGAGGCGGGAGCTGTGACTATGGGAATTCAGTGCCAGGAAAAACCCAACCTTCCGGCCATCCTGGCCCAGAAGAGAAGGAATTAAAAGCTCTGGAGTGAGTTGGAACCACCTCACCCTGAGGTCAGCCAGAGCCATGGCTCATTTTGGAATGAGGTATTCATGGATTCAGGGAAATTCAGGGATTTGGGGTTTGGAGTGAGCAGCAAAACCTGGAAGGAGAAGCTGGTTCATATCCGGCCTGAGGTGAAGCCCTTGGATGGTCACCTTGGCCCTCAGCTCCTCTTCATCCCAATTTATGGGATAAACCCCCACAATTATGGGAGCATCATTCCTTGGTGCTCCCTCTGCTGTGCAAGCAGCACCAAGACCCTCAAAATTCCACAGGAAAACGATTCCCAAGCTGGAAAGCACCAGCACAGCTCTATTCCCTCACTCAGAAGAGCCCAAGCTTCTCCTCAGCACCTCATTCCTATCCCAGGGACGTTCCCAAATATCTCCAAGGTGCTCTGCACCACTGAACCTCAGCTCATCCCTCCACAGGGATGCACTTCCCAGCTATTCCAGCTTCAAATCTCCCCTCAGAGCCTCCAATTAACATTTTCTTCATCAATCCCAATATCCTTCAACAATATTTACAACCCCAAGATCCTGGAATCTCAGGTAATGTCATGGGATAAAGGTGACACTGATTCAGGGAGAAGAATCCTTGAAAAGACTTCCCTGGATTCCTCTGTGGAAGCAACAGCCCCTTGGCTGAGTGGGGAGTGCCAGCTCTGAGCTCATTTTCCAATTAACTTTTTTCCAGGGAGATAAATATTTGTCGGTAATTTTGTCAGAGTGAACTCGCCAGGAATCCTGGCTAGAGCACTCAGAGGCGTTCCAGGAATGGGATTAACCCTTGGGATCCTGGCAGCACATGGAAAGGCAACAGCAGCTGTGTGGGATGTTCCTGGGTGCTGCAGGATGGACAACACCTCCAGGAAAATCACTCCCAGGAATGTGGGAGCAGTGGAAGGATTGATTCCTTTCTTTCCATGGACCTTCTCCAGCTTTTTAAGGAATCAGAAAGGTATGGAAAAGGTGCTACACCCTCAGTTGGTCCTTTTTCAATGTTATTGCCCCTCATTCCCATTTTTTTGGCCAGCTCCACACACGAGGTTAGAATCCAGAGCAGAACTTCAGGAAGTCCGGTGTCCACTCGAGCTGTGCCCAGAAGAGCCGAGCCCTGATGTGGCCAATGGAGCCACTCCAAAGGATCCGGGGTCACTTCTGTCCCCCCTGCCACGCCCCAAATCCACACTGACCTCCCATCCCGTGGTGTTTCCCAAGGATTTGCCTCCCTCACCTTCATGGGGTTCTCGTCGTACGTGGGGGTCCCAAGGTCCATCTCGGCCTCGTGCTCCAGGCTGGCATCGTCCCCAGGGCTGTCCCAGGTTGGGGGATCCCACTGGGTTTGTCTGGAGGAGGGAAAACAGACCACTGTCATCTCCTTGAAAAATCTGGGACCTGCTCATGGATTATCCATCAGCTGGGACATCCGGATTCCATCAGCCATCAGAATTCCTGACATGCAGAATTCACGGCCTCATCTTGCCCCTAATGATGAGTTTGAGGATTTCTAAGTTGGAGAAGGTTAAAACCAAGCAGGAAGAACTTAGAAAAAGGGAATTCGCACCATATTCTACCATGGTGACACTGTAGGATCAGGGGATGTTCATCACTGGGATGAAATTCCCAGCACAGAAAGGTGGGAACATCCCAGGAGAGAACCCAGGGAAGGTTCAGTCTCCACCACGGCTCTGTTGGGTCTCCTCATCTCATCCAAAGACTTCCAACCAACACAATTCACCAATTCCTGCTCGACTGCTTTTAATTCCAGGTGTTTGAGGGTCTCCTGCCCTGCTGTTGGTGTGCCAAGGAGCAGGAGGAATCCAAAGGGAGATGGAAAAGATTCATGGATGCAGAGAAATGTGTGCCAGGAAAAAGAAGTGACAGCAGGAAATGGATACAGAAGAGAATATTCCTGGCTTATCCCTTCAGAGGTGGATCCCCATCCACACCTCCCATGGAGTTGGAAATTTTTTTTAAATCCTTTTTAGAAGCTTAAAATTTGTTATAATTTTAGGTAAATTCCTGGGGATTGATCCAAAACCTGGTTCTTTCCAAAACTGATGAGAAAGGTGTGGGGAAAACACTGGGAAAATCGTATTTCTTGCTATGGAGGTGGGAGTTGGGCTCTTCTCCCAAGAAACAAGCGACAGGACAAGAGGGAACAGCCTCAAGTTGTGCCAGGGGATGTTCAGGTTGGATATTGGGAAAATTCCTTCCTGGCAAGGGCTGTCCCTGGACAGGGGCAGAGACCCCATCCCAGAGGGATCTCAAAGCCCTGTGGATGTGGCACCTGGGGATAGGGGTCAGCAATGTCCACACTCACCTGGTGACCACATGGTAGTAGTAGATCTTTCCCTCAGGATCCCGGGCCGTTTTCCAGTTGGGAGGGAGGACGATGGTTTTGGGTTTGGGCGGGGAAGGCGGAGGCAGATCCAGGAGGTTATTGGTGACCACCAGCTCTGGCTGGAAACAGCATGGAAGGGGTGAAGAGAAAGTCGTGAGGGGCCATGAGAGGTGCCCTGAGAGCTCTTTATCCCACGGGAAAACCCTCCCCATCCCTTTGGATGCATCAATCCTCACCTGCTGGATGGGCTGGGGCTGCCCGGCTGCCACGATGGTGGTGACAGCCGTGGGGGGCTGCACGATGACTCCCTGCGGATGAGCCGTGTAGATCTGCTGGCCCTGGATGTACTGGAGACCTGGCTGGGCATAGCTCTGGAACAGGGAATCACACTCAGCTGCTTTTCCCAAAAAAACCTTTACTGGAGGAGCGCAGCTTCCACCAGGTCAGGTTGCTCCAAGCCCCATCCAACCTGGCCTTGGACACTGCCAGGGATCCAGGGGCAGTCACAGCTTCTCTAGGAATTCCAGGCCAGCCCCTCCCCACCCTCCCAGGCAGGAATTCCTTCCTAATATTATCCTTAGATTTTTGGAGTATAATTAATTCTGGTAGCTCCAGACTCTACATCCAAAAGCCAATGGAAGTTGAGCTCCCACATCCACATTTTACTCGTTTACTCAGATTTTATCCAAAAATCTCCCTTCAACAGTCAAGAAACCAACACAATTTTTATAAACAGGTTATGAAAAATTCCTGCAAGTTGCAAATTCCTGATTGGCTGCAACAACTATGGAAGCATCATCCCTGGAAGTGTTCAGTATCCCCCATCCCTGGACGTTCTCAATATCGCATATCCCTTGGAACGTCCAAGGCCAGGTTGGACAGGGCTTGGAGCACCCTGAGATAGTGGAAGGTGTCCCTCCCCATGGCAGGGGGTGGACTGGGATGTTCTTTAATGTTCCTTCCAACCCAACACATTCCAGGATTCCATGATTCTCTAATTTATGATGTTTTTAGATGGAAAATACCCTGTAATGTGCTTTTCTCCTACTCCTGGGCAGGAAGTTCCCTCAGAAGAGCTAAAAAGATGCTCCAATAAGAGAAGTAATAAAGAGTGAGTAACTCAGGTGTTTTTCCCAGCTTAAGGCTTGTTCCCCTCACTCTGTGGGTGTTCCCAGCTGGAATTACCTGGACGATGGGTGGGGTGGTCTGCGAGTAGGGGGAGGTCACTCCGTAGACGGTCTGGCAGGTCTGGCCCTGGTAGTAGATGGCCGGTTGGGATTGGGCGGGGGAGTAGGACTGCTGGACAGCCACGGGCTGCTGGCTGGAATCCCACACGCCGTAACTCTGGCTCTGCACTGCGCCGGCAGCGGCCACCGGCAGCACGGCCACGTTGGCCTCCTGGTGCACCACGGTGTCGCTCTGGGCCACGTACTGCGGGGTGGTCACCTCCATGGTGGTGGCCACGTGCTGGACAACGGGCACCGGCTGCGGGGTGCTCAGGGCGGGCTCCACCGTGTGCCCCACCAAAGTCTGGGAATGCTCGTATCCCGCCGGAGAGCACACGGAGTCCATGGTGGGCGTGGGCAGCAGCACCTTGCCGGCGTTGGGGTTGCTGGGATCCACGTAGGCCTGCATGGGGTACCCTGGTGGGTATCCGATGAAGCTGTGGTGGGGTGTTCCGTAGCCCATGGAGTCGTAGGGAAGCGGGGATGTCATTCCCAGGTTTTGGAGCTGCTGTTGTTGTTTCTGGGCTTCCCGTTGGGCCACCTCCTGCTCAAAGAGCTTCCGGCGCTCCTCCGTGGACAGCTTGTTACGGTCCTTGGGCCGGACTTTCTTCTTGGAAGACGCTGGTGTGTCATACCTGGGAGAGAGGGAAGAGGGAAAGGGCTGTGAGACCTCAGGAAGCTGCAGGCCCAGGGCTCCAGCAGCAAAAGGGACAGTGGAAAACCTGGAATGCCCAACAACAGCTGCAATTTCTAAAAACATTCCCTTTTTTCCAGCTGTTTGACCAACTCAAGAGAAACACGCACTGGTCCCGATCATCCATAAGGAGCCAGGGCAGAGGATGAGCAATCCGAATGGATTGGCCCACGTCAGCCTGGTGCTGATGGAGATGGAAAGATGGTGCTGATGGAGATGGAAAGATGCCACAGAAGCTGTCTGGAGGAGCTGTTCCAGGATACAGGAGAGGGAGGGAACATCTCCAAGAGAACCGAAGGAAAGGTCACAGAAAGGTCACAGTCTGCAGGGTATCCCAAAATGCTGGAAACACTCTGCCATGTTTTCCTAAAGCAGGACCAACAAGGAAATTGGAAGAGGCTCCCAAACAGGAGCAACTCACACCACGGCACCTTCCCTCTCAAATTCCAGTGCTGGGGTGAGAATTCCATCTTTCCAGTCCGGAACCCCCACACAGGAGCTGCAGACATGGCAAAGAACAAGGGAATTGCAAGCAGCACATTCCTGTTTGGAATTCTGCTTGTTCCCAGACCGCAACTTCAGCTTCAAAAAGTAATGGTGTGGATGTTTTTTTTGAATTCCTCAAGAGTTTTCATCCCAAAACGCGGAGCAGCTGGAGGGATTTTTCCAGGGAATTAAAGAAGGAGGGAAAAGAAAAAAAAGCCTAAGGACTTTGATCAAAGCCCAACCAAGGAAAATTTCAGATCAAAGGTGGATATTTCCAGACGTTACGAGTGTGGTAAAACAGGGATTACAAGGAAAAATGCTTTGCAGCCTTAATATAATGGATTCTACAAAGCATCCAGGATATTCTCCGTATATTCTGTGTCCCTGGGATCCATTTACATATCAAAAGCACATTGCTACCAACAGATCCGCTGGAGCTGTTTCCTGGCATTCCCAGAGGAGCTGCAGGATCCATTAATGGGAACCTCATTGCTGTGAGGAGTTTGATTTCCCTAATTAAAGTCTTTCCTGGCACTGCCTGGAGAGTTTGGAGGAGAAGCAGCTGCCGTGGAGGGAGTGGGAAGAAGGAAACCGAGGGTTTAGTGTTCCCTTCTCCATCTATTTGGTTATTTTCCTTATTAAATCCTTGGGATAACAAAGGGGGATGCTCAGAGTGGGGAGAACCTTCCCAGAGAAGGATGTTGGTCCTTCACGGACATGCCACAGGAGGAAGAACCAGAGCAGCAACTCCTCACCCAAAAAACACTTGTTCTGTTTAAAACAACCCCAAAAATCCAGGATTTACTTCCTGGGGATGTTTCCAGCCTCGTTACAGGGGGATAGATTTACATCTGTATTTTTTATCCAGATGTTTCCAACTTTCCCAGCTCAGCTCAACACGAGGTTTCCTCGTCTGGCTGACTCGGCACCAATTGTTCCCTAATTACGGAGCGGCTTTGAGAGGGACAACAGAGAACGGACTTCTTGAAAGGAAATTCCATGGTACTTTTCCTGCCTTTAGCACGATCTCCAGTCTCTCTGAACTGCAAGACATGGAATATTTTCCTGCTCTTCATTAGGAGTTGCATTCTCAGCCCTGGCAGCGATGCCACCATTCCCAAGGAAAGGCAGGAGACACGGCACCGGCCTGCTGGGATCACAGCTGCCTGGACTGGTGTCTTTAAAGGAATATTTAGGGAATAATTACTCAGTCAAGGAAGTTTTGGAGTTAGAAATCCTGGTTTCGGCACTACTCCCTCCTGTTTGGGCAGGGATTGCTCCAAGTTCAGAAAAATTCCCAGCACACCGGGAAGAGGTGGAGGAGGAGAAGGGAATGGGTTTTGAAGGATCCAGGGAGTTATTTGCATTAAGAGGACTGCATCCTGGAATTCCTGGATTCCCCATCCCTGGGAGGCCAGGCTGGACGGGGCCTGGAGCACCCTGGGACAGTGGAAGGTGTCCCCATGGCACAGGGTGGGACTGGATGGGCTTTAAGGTCCTTCCAACCCAAACCATTCCATGATCCCTAATTTCTGTGCAGGAGCTGGCACAGTTCCCCTCATTTCCCACCTCATTCCCAAAACACGCCTGAAGATGGAGGTGCATCTTATCCCAGAGAAGAAGCCACCAACACCAAGGAACCACCCAACTTGCAGGAATGACTCTCGCCACACCAGGATTCCTCCAGGAGAAAACTACCTTCCCCAACCTTGGGGGATTTCAAAGATCTCCAGGACAGTTTTTCCTGGAATTTGGAGTTTTTCCAGGAATACGACAGATCCCTGGAATATGGCAGATCCCTGCCAGCACTTGCCTGTCCTCCGGCCTCTTTGTCCCCCGCTCGTAGCCCGAGGACGGCGGGGACAGGGAATCTCTCCGTCTCTTCCTCTCCTTGCTCTGGCTCTGCCGCTCCGGATCCCGCTCCCGGCTCAGGACAGGGTTCTTGGGAGTAGGAGTCTGATCCCGGAGCCCGGCTGTCTCTCTCCCACGGTCAGCTGTTGGGAAAACAGGGAAAAGGGAGGGAATTTTTATCATTCGGAGTATTAAGAGTTCCCTCCTCTTAGAACAAGAGGAAAGGGCCCCAAGTTGTGCCAGGGAAGGTTCAGGTTGGATATTGGGAATATTCCTCATGGAAAAGGCTGCTCAGGGCCAGGGCAAGGGTGGAGTCGCCATCCCTGAAGGGATTTAAAAGCCACGTGGATGTGGCACTTGGGGACATGGGTCAGTGGTGGCCTTGGTAGTGGTGGGGGATGGCTGGACTCAGTTTTTCAGAGTTTTTCCAAGCTCAACAATTCCATGATTTTAACTTCTAGGCTGCCCCATATATCACCCTCAGGGCTCCATCTCCCACCACCCACCCCTCAGATTATCCTCTGTATTTCCAGGAGCTGTTTCCCAGGAGCAGGAACGCCAAGCTATGGAGGCAGGACATCCCTTGACATTCCCAACTGGGAAAATGAAGCAGCTCCATGGAAACAGAGGAAAACACAGGAAAAGGTGAGGACTTACCACTGCTCTCCTTTTCCGCTTGGCTCTTCTTCGGGATGCGATACACCTCCTGTGGAAAAGGCACGAGCAGGGTCAGAATTCCAGCTGCTCCCAAAACCACCCCGAATAGCCAAGAATCGCGTAAATCGTACATTGATAGGGAACCACCAAAAAAGGGTCTCATGAGGGAAAGTTCTGGGGGTTTTGTGGTGCTTTCCATATATTTCCTCTGCTCAGTGTTTGATTTTTGATGGATTTAGGCTGAATTTTGGGCCAAGAGCTCCAGGCAGAGCTGTAGGGTCCTACACTGTCCATGGTAATGGACGAGTGTCCCACCAGCACCTCCTGTTGTCCCTGTCCCCTGGTCTTCAAGGCAGTTTGAGATTGTCCAGCAAGGAGCAGGGAGTTGGGCTTGGTGACTCCTACAGGTCCCTTCCGACTGCAGATATTCCATGGACCTGTGATCCTGGGTCTCGTGGCCAACATCTGCTCCCCTGCTCATGGACCATCCCTGGGCTTCTCCTGACAGCCTCACTGGGGCCAGAGTCCACATTTCCATGATGTTCCCAAGGCCTGGTATTTGATGTTGGAGCAACCCAAGGGAAATGAGCAGGAGGACAAGGCCCAGCTCTGAGTGACCCCTTCAGTCAAGGACCTGCTGAAGCTGCTGAGATCAGACCCCAACATCCACCGTGCCTTCAATAGCAGCAAACTCCAAACCCTCTGCTCATCCAGCTCCTCCCTCAGCACAGGAAAGACATGGAACTGCTGGAGATAGTCCAGAGGAGGCCCTGGAGCTGCTCCCAGGGCTGGAGCCCCTCTGCTCTGGAGCCAGGCTGGGAGAGCTGGGAATGTTCACCCGGAGAAAGGAAGGCTCCAGGGAGACCTCAGAGCCCCTTGCAGGGCCTAAAGGGGCTCCAGGAGAGCTGGAGAGGGACTGGGGACAAGGGATGGAGGGACAGGACACAGGGAATGGCTTCCCACTGCCAGAAGGTAGAGATGGATGGGATATTGGGAAGGAATTGCTCCCTGGGAGGGTGGGGAAGGACTGGAATGGAATTCCCAGAGAAACTGTGGCTGCCCCTGGATCCCTGGCAGTGTCCAAGGCCAGGCTGGATGTGGCTTGGAGCAGCCTGGGACAGTGGGAGGTGTCCCTGCCCATGGCAGGGGTGGCACTGGATGATCACAAAGGTCCAGGTGGAGATGGCACCGTAGGAAGAAAGGGAAGAAGAGCTGGGAATGAGGATTAGAACTTCCATAAAGTCCAGGTTTAGCACAACATCCCTGTTAAACCCCACTGGATCGTGCAGCACCGACTCTTCCCGTATCATTGGAACCAACTGTGCATTCCTACAATTAAGGAATGAGGTTTATTAGCACCTTTCCATGCTCTGTTGTATTTTTAATTGGAATAGTCTGGCACCCACAGTGTAAATCCCATTTTATCTCTGTGATGCTCATGATCCTACAGAGGTTATACAGCATTCCTGACTGTCCAAGTGCTGGAAGCTTGGAATAAAAAGTTCATTTTTGTTTAATTCCAGCTTCTACCAAGCCATTGCTCTGTTCCCTTCCTGAAGGAATACAGTATTCCCCAGAATTCCCAGTTATTTCCAGCTGAATGTGATGAATCAGCTGGTTTGTGCCTGATGAAGCATCCCTGATGGAACAGCAGCTGCATCCCAAAAAAACCCCATTAAATCATAATGGAGATGCTCAGTTTCACACAAATAAATTGTTTTGGGGAGCTGTGCTGACATTCCAGCTTTCCCAGGGCACCTTCCTGAAAATATCCTTTCATTTAGGCCATGGAAGAGGCAGAGTGGGGAAAAAAGATGGATTCACATGTTCCTGGGGGCTGAAGGCTGTTCCAGTTGGGAATTTAAAGCTCCCACAAGCTCAGAAATGTGGAATTTACCTTGACTTGACTCTCAGATTTTATGGAATATCCTTTTTTTTTGTTTTTAATTCCTTGAGTTTTCAAAGCTGTTTGGGAATTAATTAACTGGTGGCTCAGGGGGCTCATTAGCAACGTGTCCACCCCCAGCCCTGGATGGGCTAAAAACGAGAATTTCCTTTAGTGAAAAAAGAAAAGGAGAAGAAGCCCTGTTGTGGTTTGTCCACAAGGCAAAACCACTTCAAAAGTGCTGCTGTTGGCTTAAAAAAAAAGGGATTTGGGCCAAGATTTTTAGGTTTTTTAAAGATATTTTTGCTTTTCCATAGAGCTTGAGCACAGCACGTGCAGTTTGAAGCATCCACAAAATAGAGGCATTAAAATTGCATTAAAATGTCCTTTTTTAGTTGTTTTTATCATTTTGTATGTTTGCTATGGGTTCTAAGACTCCAAATCCAGGGTTTTTTTGTAAAAAATGTAAAGAAACAAAGCAGCAGCTCCATGTTTGGGGTGGGGAGGGATGCCGGAGGAGCCCATAATTATATAGGATTTATATATTTATAAATGATGTCATCTATGTAATGTCTGATCATGGAATCATGGAATGGTTTGGAAGGACCTTAAAGCTCATCCAAGTCCAACCCCTACCATGGTCAGGGAACCTCCAACCAGCCCAGGGTGCTCCAAGCCCCATTCAGCCATAATTTGTGGATTTCACTTTATTTTCCTACAGAATTCCATAGCTATGGCTGGCAGGGATGATCTCGCCTCTCACTACCTTGTGCGGGATGCAGGTGACCACAGGGGCAGGTTCTGAAGCCCCAAAATCACCTCCCAGCAATGAGTTTTCCCTATTTTTTCTCTCTTTCCCACATTAAACTCCTAAGAAAGTTCATTTTCAGAGCAGCACATCCAAAAAATCCTCCCAAGTCTGCCCCAGGGCTGTTCCCAGAGGAAATGAGGAGCCACCACAGAATGGGATCATGGATGAACTGGCCGGAGCAGATGGAGAACACAAGTGTTGGGAAGAGCTGAACCACACCAACTCCCCAGCTTCTAAAAGAGATCTGTCCTGTGAAATAGCAGTATTGGGAATGTGAAATTACTGGGAAAAGGCTCAGTGGGAAGAGGAGGGTAAGGACCACCTGGAGTAATGGGAATCCCAGCACTGCCACTCCTGCCATGCCTTGCTTTAGGTTCACCAGGAACACTATGGGATCCCATTCCAGGATCCATCCCAACAAACTGGCCAGCCCTAAAAAGTCCAGGAAGCCCAAAATCCAAGATAATTATGAGCAGGGAGTGAGCTCTGTCCTTTTGGAGAGTAACTCCAGCTCTATTCAATGGAGCCTCCAGCATCCATGTGGGAAGATGGAGGCAGCAAAGGCTTTGAACCAGGAACAAACCGAGGGATTTGTCCAAATTGCTCCATGAAAAGCAGATGGTGGTCAGACCAGGCTGGGGAAACTCCCAAGAAAAGCCGATTTTATTTTTGGAAACGGAAGCTGCTGGCTCGGAGCTGCAGAATTCCTCAATCAACACAACCGCCGCTAACGGGCTCCAAATGGCTCCCGAGCTTCCAGCACAACTTTGAAGGGATTGCACGGAAAATTAAATGCAGAAGGAAAAGTGACATGAGTCTGTTCGACACAAAAGAGTGGGGAAAAAAAATGGGATTTAGGCTGTCCAGCCTCAGGCACAACCCAGCCTTGGCTTGGCTTGGAAAAGGGAAGAGAGCTGCAGGATGGAGTCACGACTCAGAGGATTTCACAATGGGAAAGGAAGATTGTGCCTTGATGGAACCTCCTCCATAAATCCATCCCTCAGCTGCCAATCATTCCTGAATTAACAGTTGGACTTGATGATCTTAGAGGTCTTTTCCAACCTTAAGGATTCCATGAGTTTACCCTACGATTCTATGAACTTCTGCTGACTTGTTGAAGGAACGCAACACAACCAAATCCATCCCCTACCAGGCTGGATCCTCTTTCCTTCCCTTCCTCCCTCCTCTTCTCTCTTCCCTCTGCAGCTCCAGCATGATCCCAAGGGATGGAGCAGAGCAAGAGGAAGGACCAACACCACGAAGTCCCTGCTTGAAGGCCAGAAAATCCTGCAGCAAACCATGGCCTGGCCGCTCCCCAGTCCTATTGTCTTCCCAAACTATACCTTGCTCCAAGTTATAACAAATTATAAAATTCCTGATTAACGCACAGGATGTGCGTGCTGGAGCCAGAGCCAGGCACTACAGCATGGCTTCACTTGGACAGTGACAGGGAAGAGCAGTTCCAAGGGACTTTACCAGGATAAATCAGAGGAGACTTGGAAAAATCATCCCAGGGGAAGACAGAAGCTTGGCTGGCCTTGGTCACCCAAGGTGTCCCATTCGGGGTGAAATGGCCTCCAGGGAAAGTTCAGGTTGGATACTGGGAAAATTCCTTATGGAATTATGTTCAGCCCTGGCACAGCTGCCCAAAGCAGCAGTGGAGTTTCCACCCCTGGAGGGATTTAAAAGCCATGTGGATGTGGCACATGGGGACATGGGGCAGTGGTGGCCTCGGCAGAGCTGAGGGAAGAGTTCGACTCAGTGGTCTCTGAGGGTTTTTCCAACCTTACCAATTCCCTGATTCCATGATTATTAAGCTCCCAGATGGGAGAAAAAAAAAAAGTCCACTTTGGCCCAAGTCAGGGTGAGGACTCAGCCTTGAGCTCCAAGTCACCATAAATGCTTGGAAGGTCAGAAGTGTCCAACTAAAACCTTTTAAACCCAAGAATGGCTCTTCCAAAAGACTTTTCCTAAAACCAAGACCTTCTCCAACCCACGAGGAAAGGGCCTGTGGATCCTCAGAGCCACAACTCCCAGCTGCCCTTTCCCAGAAGGTGAGGGCCTCCCAAAACTCTGTCCCACCTGAGGCAGAGGGGCACCAAAATGTCCTCTCCTGTCCCTCAGTTCAGCTACTCAACCTCAGCTGTCAAGAGGATATTGGGAAGAGTTTCCCAAGCTTGGCCCTACAGCGTGTTCCGGTGATTCCAAGAGGTCTGTTGGCCATCACACCATGTGTCACCTCCAGCACAGGCCTCTCCGTGTGGATCAGCCCATGGAGCCTTACCTGAGTGCAATCCACCTGGAAGAACCATGTGGAACCAACACCTGTGCCCTTGCTGGGTGTCCACCAACCAGCCTCTGGCACTGGGAGGGAGTTTTCAGCCCGGGAGAAGCCATGCGGCGCTTCCTCGGACAGCAGGAACAGCGCCCACGAGCCCGGGCTGAAAACTCATCCCGCTGGGAATGTGCGTGTGTGTTGTGCTGGGGGTGTGGCTATGGCCAGCACTCCTCATGGAGTCGGAGTGTTGGAGCCCTGGAAGGACTTACAAGTCCTGTGTGTAGAGGTAGAGAAAAAAATTAAGCTCACTTAATCCTTTCAGGCCAGGAGCTGGGATTTCCCCGGAGCGACGTCCATTGCCGGCAATGGACGCACCAAAATAACGTCGGCATCCCCGAGTTAACCACCTCTGTCCTCCTTTCACCTATCACACTGCTCATGCATCATCCAGCTTCCCAACCATCTTCCCGGCTCTTCACGCTATGTCCTCTCCCTTCTTCCGCACGGAGTTGGAGAAAAGGAGCCCCTTGGTCAGCTCTGGCTGCCCGGAGAAGCTGGATGGAAATGGTGGAAATTACAAGGGGGTCATCAGCAAGGCTGGAGAGGACAGCGCTTAAGTCACGACGTTTCCGACCCTCCCACCCCCCAGCCAAGGCCAGGTGTTCCACCACTCCAAAATCCCAGCTTTTCCAAAGCTTGGATGTGCTGGGAAAGGCACCTGGGGGTGAATTACCCATCCCCCTTCCAGCTTGGATTTGTCTTTTAGACATCCAGGATGGGCTTTGGTGGCACCTCATGAGGTGAGAGTTGGACAGAGGCAGTTAACTCCCAGAGCCATGAAAAAGTCCAGGACAGGATAAATTCCCAGCTCCCGGTTTCCCTACAATTGTTTTATAGGAGAGAAAGAGCTGTCACAGCCCCATGTCACGATCCAGCTTTTTTGGGATGGATTTGCTGGGATTACTCCAAGCTCATGAGATCCAACCCCATCCCTACAACCAGACCACAACCTCATTAATAAATACACGGAGAGGATGAGAATCCACATATAAAATATGGGAATGTGTCAGGACTCCGTGGTCCAACCACAACTTCAACAAAATTCTGTAGATTCCCAAGCCAAGCTTCTCCAAGCTCCAAAGAAAACACAAATCTTGGGGATAAAACGACACCGTCAGATCAAATTTGGTCTCAGATCAACTTTTTTAGGGAGAGTTTTGTAAAATTTCATATATTTTATTAGTATTTTATCATTTTTTCTGTGCTATTCTGTGCACATGAGCGTGGAAGTGAACACGTCTGTTCCAAAGGAAAACTCAGTCTGGATACCCAAAACAAGTCTGCAAAGCAGAGCAGGACTAAGGCCTGACTTAACTTTCAGTTTCAAACAGGTTGGATTTGATCTTGGAGGTCTTTTCCAACCTTAACAATTCTCTTGGCAATGATGGAAAAGGACTTTTTCCAATTTAAATGCAAATTCAACCTGACGGTGTCACTTCAAGAGGAAAACCACATTGCAGCACAGTAACATCCATTATTTTAATTAACCTCTTTCAATAATGACTCATTATCAAAGTCAAAGGATAAATAAACTCCTTAGCTCTGTGATGCATCAGAAAACATAAATTTGCTTAAAATTACTTCCAGTAATTAAAGCAGGGCTGGTGGTTGATTGAGAGAAGGTCTGAAGAGCCTCCAAGTCCCACCAAGCCCACACAAAGCTGGAATTGCAGCAGCGCCTTCAATTCCTGCTGAATCCTCAGGAATCACTGGGTTTGGACTTATTAAAGAGATTCCCACCCCTTCTGCCCTTGAATATAGGGAATATAAAATAATACATGGAATGCAATCCAAAAGAAGCAGCAGATCAGTGAAGAGTTTCCGAAGATCTAAAGAAACCCAGGAATGACTGAAGTGTTGAGTGGAGAGTGAGATCCACAGAACCATGAAATGGTTTGGGCTGGAAGGGATCTTAAAGGACATCCAGTGCCATCCCCTGCCATGGGCAGGGACACCTTCCACTATCCCAGGCTGCTCCAAGCTCCAACCTGGCCTTGGACACTTCCAGGGATGGAGCAGCCACAGCTTCTCTGGGAAGCTGTGCCAGGGCCTCCCAACCCTCACAGCCAGGAATTAATTCCTTCTTAACCACTGATCTAAATCTTTCCTCTTTTAGTTTAAAACAGTTACTGGAATGTCATCCTACATCCCATCAAAAAGGAGCTGTTGGCTGAAGATCACATTGGCCACCTATGGGGCAGGGACACGATTCCAGAGGACAGAGGGAGCCACCAATCCCTTCTCTTAGAGAGGTTTTCTGCTCTAGAAGACCTTGATGGGAGTGAAATCACTGAAATAACACCCAAATCTGGGCATTTCCAACTGCAAACACCCAGGGTTGATCCAACCCCTTTGAGAGAACCTTTGTGGCCAACAGACCCTTCTCTGGATGCTCCACACGGTGCAGATGAAAAGCAGATGTAGAAAGGACAGGAAGAGCTGAGGATGTTGGGATAACTGAATTCAGAGAATCCCAGAGTGGTTGGGTTGGTGGGAACCTTAAGGATCATCCCATTCCACCCCTGTCACGGTAAGGGACACCTTCCACTATCCCAGGTTGCTCCAAGCCCTGTCCAACCTGGCCTTGGACACTTCCAGGGATGAGGCATTTAGGAGTAGCCTTGAACACTTCCAACGATGGAATTCAGGAGCAGACAGCCCATCAATTTCTTTCAACATTGATGGATATGGGCCACTCCCACCCAAAATTCTTGTGGCATCCCTGGCCTCTTTTCCTGATGGGTTGAGAAGGGAATCTCAATCCCTCAGAGCTGCCCTTTTCCTGGACAGCCTGAAAAACAACGGGATGGCCAAAGTGTCCTTGTGTGGCCAAACTCAACCAGCTGCTAATTTCAATGTGTGACACATCAATGCCTGGACTCAGGTCAGACCCAGGGCAGTCTGCACCAGAGAATTTATACAGAAAGCACTTTTTGTGTAGAAAAGACCATTTTAGTTACCAAATATTGACCAAAAGACATCAAACCAGCCCCATTTGCACCACACCACCACTAAATCCATGTTTTCCTTAGCTCTAGGTGCTGGAGCTGCACAGAGCTGCCTCTTACCTTGAGCTCCTTCCAGCTGTCGAGCAGCCTGGTGGCCAAGTCGCTCACATCCACGATTTTATCCGTCTGCTCCTGGCTCCTCTCGCTCTCCACGTCGGAAACTCCTTCTTCTTCATCCTGCGACGGTGTTTCCATGGCCATGGGCTCTTCCAGCTTCGCTCCATTGCTCTCCTTGACCTCTGCCTCAGGCTCGGCCTCCAGCTCCGCAGGCTGGGATTTGCTGCTCTCCACCGGTGCCTCCGCAGCAGTTTTGATGTCCTGCTGCTGCTGCTGCTGCTCCTCCGTCACCTCCATGGGGGCTGCCTCCAGCTGGTCCAGGTCCTCCTTGCCCTCCTTCCCTTCCAGCTCGCTGGTGGTATCCGAGATGGCGCTGTCCATGCTGTTCTCACTAATGATCTTCAGCCTCCGGAACACCAACTTCTTGGGGGTGTCTGTGTCACCTTCCATGCTCTGCTTGGCCGAGAGCTCTGGGGTGTTGAGCGGGGTGTGGGCCCGGGATGTGTTCTCGCTGGAATATCCGTCGCCCTCGCTGAGCTGCGGCACAGCCGTCTTGGTCTGAGCCCAGCGCTGGATGATGGGCAGCACCTTGCTCTCCTCCAGCATGTTCTTGGTAGGGATGGGCAGCAGCTCCAGGGTCTTCATGATCTAAGGGCAAGGACAAGCAGGCCAGTGTCAGAGGCATCAGGATTTAAAGCTGTGTCCAACCTGGAATAATTCATTTTTCTCAGGGAGAATTAACTCTGGAATATCAAGGTGATCACAGAATTCCAGAATGGTTTGGGTGGGAAGGGACCTTAAAGCTCATTCAGTTCTACTCCTTGCCATGGGCAGGGACACCTCCCACTATTCCAGGGTGCTCCAAGCCCCGTCCAACCTGGCCTTGGACACTGCCAGGGATGGAAAAGCCCATAACCTCTCTGGACAACCTGTGCCAGGACCTCACCACCCTCACAGCCAAGAATTCCTTCCTAATACCCCATCTAAAATCTAAATATCTGATCTAATCTACCTAATGATGGTCACAGGTCATGGGTGAGGGATTTGGGGAAGAATTCCTTCATGGAAAGGGTTGTTAAACATTGGAAGGGGCTGCCCAAGGAGGTGGTGGAGTCCCCATCCCTGCAGGTGTTCAAGGAACACTTAGAGGTGGCACTCGGTGCTCTGGGCTGGGGATATGGTGGCGATCGGGCACAGCTTGGACTCGATGGCCTTGAACTTCCATATGTCTTTGGGCATCCAATCCCAAATTGCTTATGGAAAACCAAAACATCCCAGTTCCACTTCAGACTGTCAGGATCTCAAATTCCCTGTGCTTCAGCATGGAATAAACAGCAACAGCAGAACTTTTAAGCCTGGCTCATGGAATCTATCTCAGGAATCTAAGGAAAACCACAGGAGCAAATTCCTTCCATTTATTAAGGATCTGCCTGAGGGCAGAAGTTTCAGGCCTATAGTTCTGAGGCACCTGAGTTTGTTTTACATGAACACTTGGCGCAGATTTGTATTTAAAAAAAAACAGAAGAAAAAGAAAATCCTCGTGATCCCGACCATTCAGCAAAGCTGCCAAAACCCTTTTCCCCAAAAAGGGCTGGCCAGCCCTGGCACAGGCCGGAGTCCCCATTCCTGGAGGGATTTAACAGCCCTGTGGATGTGGCACTTGGGTTAGTGGTGGCCTCAGCAGTGATCGGGAATGGTTGGACTTGATCTTAAAGGGCTTTTCCCATCTCGAGGATTCCATGAGAGTTCTCAATCCCAGGGAATTACTGACCTCCAGCTGCAGCTTCAGGTTGTTGGCAGTGCTTCCTCTGCCATCGCCCAGCTCCGTCATCCAGATCCAGAGCAGGGACAGACCATGACACTCCAGGAAGGACTTCAGGCAGGCTTGGGAGTGCGTGTTCTGGAGAGCCAAATGTGGCAACAGTCAGAGATTTCCAGGCAAAACCATGGAAAACTGCTCCACCGGGATTATGGTCAAACCCACAGCAGAGCCAGAACTCAGCACCTGAGCAGGTCCGACCTGATTTAAGAGGCTGGAACTGCTGGGATTGGAGCAGGGATCCAGCAGCGGGACCAGTATAACCATTATAGCTCATACTGGGGAATAAAATGTAGGGATAATGGATCCTGGAGCCATTGGGATGCTGGAACACGGGCAGGAGCTGCTTCCCACATTCCCCTTCTTCCTCTGAGGATGTCACTTGAGCAGGACGTGGATCCCTCCCCTCCCCAGGGGTGCTGCTCACCTGGATGAGTTTGAGGCAGGTGAGTTTCTGCTCCAGGGTTTCGATCCGGACCATGAGCCGGGACAAGCTCAGCACCTGGTTTTTATCGGAGAGACCCTCCCCGTTCTCCAGCAGCGCCTCCAGCTCCCCATCCACCTGCACAGCCAAAGGAGAACAACCTCAGCCTCAGGCCCTGGAATTCCCTGACTCCAACCTCCATTTTCCATAAGGAATGCCACATTTTAGCTCTATACAGGTGGAAATTCCAGGTGGTTGCACCAAAACCCTCCCAGTCCTGAGTTTATCTTTTTATTTAGGAAAACCAACGTGCACTGAAAAATTATCTTTAATTCCAGATATAATTTATTCTTTATATTCTGAATTGTATAAATTCTTTATAAATCTGTAATAGATTTATGGATTATAAACTGTAACAGATTTATAATCCTTACAACCAGAGAGTCCCTCTCCACAGACACTGAAATATCACCCATCATCATTTAGTGACTAATTAGTGTTTTAAAACACCCTCTAAATGATTTAGGAATTATTTCTTAGCTCCCTCACTCTCTGATACAGCAAATAAAAATGAAAACTGGCATTTTTAAGTTTCCCAAAAGAATTAGGAGTAAATCTTCTCCACAGAAACAGAGGTTTGTACCTTCAAGGATGGAATAATTACAATTTGTAGGAAATAAAGAAGAGCCTGTGCAGGTTCTTGCAGATTTCACCCAGAAAAAATTCCTTTTGCTCTGGGTTCTCTGCACTTTTTCCAGATGGTGTGAACCCATCCCTACAATTCCATGTGTTGCCTCTAAGCCAAAACAATTTAGAGACTCAAATTCCACCTCCCAACCTGGAGATGGCCAAACTCTGCCCTCGGAGCTGCCAAATTTCAGGTGATGCCCTATGTGGTGAAGGCAATATTGTTCATCTTTCATCGATGTTTAAAAATCATGGAAAAACAACCCAAATTTTTAAATCCATGTGGAGTTTATAGTGGGCTTAGTTATGGATGAGCAGATATTGGACCTAGGTAAGTCCCTCTCTGGTGGGACTTTAAATAACCAGAAAGGAAATACCGATTTAACTGAAGATCCAAGAAAATACAAATCTTAAGGGGCCTTGTGAAATAAAATCACTGAAGTTGAAGAAGACCTCCAAGATGATCAATCCAACATTTAATGAAACATCCATGGGAAAGACTGAACCCTGAGGTCATCAGGAGTCATCCTCTCCAAGGGAACAGCAACAGGATGAGAGGAAACGGCATCAAGCTGTGCCAGGGGAGGGTCAGGTGGGATATTGGGGAAATTCCTTTATGGAAAGGGTTGGTGGTGGTGGAATCCCCATTCCTGGAGGGACTTAAAGCCACGTGGATGTGGCACTTGGGGACATGGGTGATCTTAGCAATGCTGGGGAATATTTGGACTCAATCTCAGAGGGCTTTTCCAACCTCAGGGATTTCAGGAGAGCCAAACTCACCGAGTCCTTTTTCCGGGAGCGTTCCTTCTTCATCTTGCCGCCGGCTGCGCGGATGCTGACCCTGTTCTCCCCCCCCAGGTACCCCCGGCAGTTGGAGGAGCCACAGAAACATTTCTGGGCCTCTTTGCTGTGGGGGGACACAAAGGGAGGTTCAACAACAGCTCAAGCCCAGCCACAGCCACTTCTCCACCTCCAGAAGCCAGGGGTGGGAATGGCTCTGCACGGAAAAGCCACTGGAAATCCAAATAAAGGCTTTATTCCTGGCACAGCTCCTGTGATCCCAAGTTGTGGCAGCTGGAAAGCCAAGCCTGCCTCACTTCCAGGCTCTCCACAGGTCAAGAACCAGGAACCAGAGAAGAAAAGGTGGAGCTGGTGGGGCTGACAACTTCTTATCCCACATTGCCATCGATACCTAATTTTCCTAAGGAATTTATCCGGAGGATTATACATCCATTAGGAGAAGCTTGCATTTCATAGTATTTTTAAAAAATATATTTATTTTATATATATATAAATATATATTTTTTATATATATATATATATATAGTGGCTCATATATTGAATTTTAAAGCTCAAAACAGGATAAAGAATGAGCTCAGGATTCATGGAAGCAGCAAAATCCACATGGAAAATTTGTTTTGGATGTACAGCCATGGATAATAAATATAATAAATAAATATAGTAATTATATAATAAATATAAAAAATATAATTCCCAAGGAATATTTCTCCCAAGCCTCTGTACTTCCTGCTTGACACACCATCCATTTTAAACACCATTCCACAATTTCTTGGGAAAACGGCAGAGTTTTATTTTAAATATGTGGAATCCACTGGAGGAACGTGGCTCTGCAGTGGTAAAAACCAGGGAAGCTCAATTCCAGGAATTTTTACGAAGGAGGGATAATCTTAAAATGCAACTGAAAACTCATTTCTGATTTTCCTGCTTACAGGAAAGGCCTGGAGAAGGATCCAGAAGGAAAAGGATGGGATGCTCCTTAAGTTATATTTTACCAAACACTAATACAGAAATATTAGGCTCAGGTTTAGCAAATGGATCCAAATTCCAGGCTGGAGCTTTCCCTGCAGCCCTGGATTAGGCCAGGAAGATGGGATGTGTTATCCACGGGGTTTTACAGCTCCTCAAGCACTTGCAAAGCCATAAAACAGGAGTGGGAAGGGAAGAATAGGAATTCTTGAGGAATATTGCAAAGTCTGGAGCTTGGCTAATTAACAATCAGACAGGAAGAAGCGAGGAAGGGAATTATCTGGGAAAGGGATGGAGTGGGAACAAAGTGACCCTGGGAAAGATGACGTGACCATGGAATTCCTGTGCCAGGAAATGGGACGTACCCGTATCTCTGGAACTGGTAATCAAACGTCAGCTCCGAGCCCGACGGGACCAGTTTGGTGGTGAAAAATCCAACCCGGAGCTGCCCATTCACAGTCCACTACGGAAAAGAGATGCCAGGAGTTATTCCAAGCTCGACTCCAGCTTTGCTTTCCCTGAAGCACACTAATCCTTGGAAAAGCAGCACTGAGGAGTTGAAAACTGGGCAAATTGCCTGGTTTAAATCCAGTTGTTTCCGTGTCACTGATACAACAGCAACAAAAATTCCCAAAATAAAGAAGGAAAATGCTTCTCTCTGAGCTCTCCAGAGGGAGGAGCTGCTGGATTTGATCCAGTATTTTACCTTTTGGGTCTCACAGTTGGGCTCACAGCTGTGGTTCATGAAACGGGAGCAGTTTCCTTTCTGGGTAGCATCGATGATCTGGAAAGGAACAAGAAATCCCGAGAAAAAGGCTCATTCCTTGGAATGGGAAGCAGCTACAAACACAACCCATGTGGGAATCATCTCCTTTCCCGCTCTTTAATTGATATTCCCCATCTTTACTTTGGAGAGTGGGCTTTGTTAGGACATGAAGCTCCCCCCCAAAAAGAGCACTTAGGTACACAGCTCTTCATTTTCCAGAGCTCTCCAGCTGGATGTGGATCCTGGATTTTGTTTCTGATAACACTATGAGGGGTTGGGACAGTGAATTTTTCTCCCACACGCCTCATACTCCAAGGGAAAAGCCATCCCCTGGATCACTTCCAGAAATAAAACCTCCCTTTGTAACTGGAAATGATCCTTTGTGCCCTTTATCATCACACAACAAACCCAGAAATCCTTATTTTAGGAAGAAAAAAACCAGGAAAAATCACTCTTGAGTATTTTTAGCTCCTTTTCTCTCAAGCTCCCCAGACTCAAAAAGTCCTGACAGCAGAGACAATTAGACTCTGAGATGGAATTTCTATTTATCCCCCTTGTTCTCAGGCAGAGGGAACAGCTCCACATCCCACAGAGCTGAAGCAGCCATAAATAATTAAGGATATCCGATATATAAATATTCCAGTGGCAATCCTGCACAGAGGGACTTTGCCAGCTAAAAAGATCCCAATTTCATGGAGTTTAATGTGAAAGGAAATGTGGATTTTTGATGTATTTGGGCACCCAAGAAGGGCGAGTTTGGCTTGGAGCATCTTCCCTAACACAACTTTTCTCCCAGGGATGATGTTTGCTCACGGAAGGGATGAGCCATGCTCCATCTTCTCCTTTGGAAGGACACTTTCCCCTCCCTAAGGACACTGGGACACATTTTAAGCTGCCACAATTTTGTTGGAACTGAGCAATGGGTTAAAAAATCCTGATGCTTGAAGTCTCCTTTCCTCAGGAAAGCATTCCTAATGGATTCAGGACGTTGCTCCATGGATTCCCAAGGAGTTGATGCTGTAAATAACTAAATCCAGCCTTTCCCAAAGCCAGTCCCAACAATCCCACTGCTCACCTCATCGTTCTTCAGGGCCATGAAATAATAGTGGATGTTCTTGTTCCGGGCATATTCCTTCACCCGAGCCTTGAATTCCTTGTGATCCAGCACTTCCCCGCAGTATTCCAAGACGAAAGTGTTGCTGCAAGCGGGAAAAACATCCATTTTCTTAGCAAAAAAACACCAATAAACACAAAACAATCCCTGTTCAGGTGGATTCTCTGAATACAACTCCCATCCTGGCCATCCTGGTGGTGTAACAATAATTGCCTTAATCTCAGGGAATTCTGATTTATTTGGGATTTTATACTGTCACATGGGAAAGGGACAGAAGGATGAAGCTCACCTTCGAACAGGTCTTATTCTATATATTCATAGGATTCCAGGCTGGCTTGGGTAGGAAGGGAATTTTGAGATCATCCCATTCCAACACCATTCCATGCGCAGGG
Organism: Daphoenositta chrysoptera; assembly: GCA_013397915.1. NCBI lineage: Eukaryota > Metazoa > Chordata > Aves > Passeriformes > Daphoenositta > Daphoenositta chrysoptera. Next base: position 95,600 of record VZRO01002887.1, read on the forward strand.
ACACGTTCCACTATCCCAGGGTGCTCCAAGCCCCGTCCAACCTGGCCTGGGACACTGCCAGGGATCTAGGGGCAGCCACAGCTTCTCTGGGCAGCTGAGCCAGGGCTGGACAGCCCTTTCCAGGAGGAATTTTCCCAATATCCAACCTGAGCCTCCCCTGGCACAGCCTGAGGCCGTTCCCTCTCCTCCTGTCCCTGTTCCCTGGGAGCAGAGCCCGACCCCCCCGGCTGCCCCCTCCTGTCAGGGAGTTGTGCAGAGCCACAGGGTCCCCCCTGAGCCTCCTTTTCTCCAGGCTGAGCCCCTTTCCCAGCTCCCTCAGGAGTTCTCCAGTCCCTTCCCAGCTCCATTCCCTGCCCTGGACATGCTCCAGGATGCTCCCTTCTCCCAGTAAAGCTCATCCTGGTCTCCTCATCCTGCTCAGGCCCCACAAGATTTCAATGTCCCCACTCCTCTCTCCTTTCCTGGCCTGACCTAATTCCAGCACTTGGAATTACAATCTGGAATTAACAACAGGAGGAAAGATCCCCTCAGGATCTTCTTGTTGTCCAAAGGGGAGGAGGACTCAGGAAGAGGAGAAGTTTCACAGAGGTGGGAATGGACACAGCTGGAGTCGAGTAGGGACAGAGAAAGGGGAGGCAGATTGATCCCAAGAATGAGCCATGGAAAGGCTGTTGGGAAACCAGGAAGGGCAAAACCAGAGTGGGAGATCAAAAATAGATGGGCAGATGCCAAAGAGGAAGAGGGACAGCCAGCAGGGACAAGGACAGGCTGGAAGAACTTCAGCCGATCTCCTGTTAGGGAAATCGGGAACCCACAGGCCCTTTTCCCTTCATGAGGGAGCAAAAGAGCGGGAAAAGGCCGTGGGGAGAGGGAAGGCTTACGATGGCAGATCCTTGGCAGCTCTGAGCCCCCAGCCCTTCTTCTCGGTCAGGATCACCTCCACATCCGCGTGCTGCTTCTTCTGGAAGCGCCGGTTGGAGCAGTAGTCGCCGTTTGGACACCGGGAAGAGCTGAGGGAAGGGAACGGAGCAAATCAATTCCCAGTAGGGAAACGGCACCAACAGAAAGAGCTCAGATGGAAAATAAATCCCAAATAATCATCATAAATTCCGTGTGAAACCTTCAGATGTGGTTTGCTATAAAAAGCGCAACCACGTGACTGTCAACATGCAAATGCAGATAATTTATTTCTGGGAAGATAAAGTCATTTGGAATGCTGATCCCGCTGTATTTCTGTATCAGGGCATCCCAATGGGGAGAACTGGGCTCTTCTCCCCTTGTTTTGGGGGTTATTCCTTCAAGATACTCCCTGCCCTAGGTTTGGGCTATGGGATAAAAGCAAAAACTGGGATTCTGCCAGGGAATTCCAATCCTTCCACATGCTGGGGGGGAATCCCACCAAGCACCCTGTCCCTGCTTCCAATTCCCATGGAGCACCAAAGCTCTTCCAGGAGGGAGAAGGACATAACAGCCATAGGCTGGAGAGGCTCTGGGGAGCGGAGATCCAGGAGATTGTGAGGGCTGACCTCCTGCAGATTATCCAAAGATTTAAATTGTGGAATCATGGAATGGTTTGGGTTGGAAGGGACCTGAAGGATCATCTCATTCCACCCCCCTGCCATGGGCAGGGACACCTCCCACTATCCCAGGCTGCTCCAAGTCCCATCCAACCCCTGAACCCTTCCAGGGATGGGGCAGCCACAGCTTCTGGTGGCAGCTCCGGAGGTCACTCCAGGCCAGCACAGCCACTTTGCTGCCACCTCCCAGAAATTCCTGGGTTATCTGAGGGATTCCCAACCCAGCTCCAGGACAACCCATGGAACCCCACTCACCACTCGATCATGAGCAGGCGATTGAGACAATCCTCTCCACAGGCCACCTCCCCCTGCGCCCGTTCCTCCTTGGACAGAGTGGGACACTCACACAGCATCCGCTTGATATCCCGGTGGGATTTGTTCTTCTTCCTGGGGAAGCCAAGTCATGGAAATACAGGTGAGACAGCAGCCAGGTGGAGCAATTCCTCCTCAATCCTTATCAGTGGTTATTGGAAAAACTGGATAATTAATTTCTCAACATATGGATTGATAGCTCTGGGATAACCACCAGGAGGGTCAGGAATAACCAAGGACACTCAGCTGGGTGATGGCTTTGTGATGACAAAAGGTGATTTCCTAAACAGAATTCCCAGAATATTTAGCTGTTTTTCCTTTCTCCTCCTGTCCATGTTTAACAGGCAAAGTGAAGGGTGTGGTTACTTCAGCCTTGCTGTCAAGTAAGAGGATGAAAAAGAGGAGAAAGTCAGAGTTATATAAAAGGCATCCACTGATTCATATTCCAGCTTCCATAAAGGATTTTGGGAATGCTCTGGAGCGTAGATCCCAACAAGGCAAAAAAAATCCCTAGGAAAAAAAAAGTGATATTTCAAATTATGGCTATTAGATCTTAAAAAGTTCCTCTGAGACCATAAATAAAGACATGGAAGTAACCAAAACCTTTGGAAAAGCACCTTGTTAGTCCAAAACCTTTCCCACACCCAGACAGAATGCCCTGTGCCTACAGAGACAGAGTGAGCTGGCATTTGAGACATTAAACAGGCAGGATCTGGTAAAGCTATAAAAAAGGGTATAAATAAATCAAGCTTTCCCTCAGATCCTCCCATTTTCCAACTCTTCTCAGCACTTGGAACTGTCTGGGCCCAACTGGGGGATTCTCTTTAGGAGAAGAGACCCCGGGGTGGCTTTGCCAGATGTTGGGAATGCAATATCCCTGCCCCTCCCTCCAAAGGAAGCCGATTTGGCCATAAAAACCCAACCGTCCTGGAAGCAAATGGAAGTTAAATCCCAAACTTGCTCCAGGAATTAAAACAAGGATGAAGCAGCAGTTACCTCTCTGTCAAGTAGACGTTCTCCTCGATGAGGTCGAAGTAACAGGGCATCTTTCCCTGCTTGGCAAACTCCTTCCAGCGCTGGGGGTCCCTGAAGTCATCCATGATACACAACCTGCCCACCATGGAGGAATCCTGCGGCGCCGGCTCCACCTGCTCCCCCTCCAGCTTCCCCTTCCTCTTGTCCCCGGAGTCCCCATCACTCTCCGAGTCGCTCTCCAACTCTGGGCGCCTTTTTTTTGGTGGGCCTCGTTCTTTTGCATCATTTTTTTCCAAAGCCTTCACCTCCTCCTTCTTTTCCCCGCCCGGCACTGGCTCCTTGGTGGAATTGCTGCTGATCTCGTGTGCCTGCACCGAGCCCTTTTCCTTCTGCCCGGGCATCTGGGATTTTCCGGAGGGGCTGGGAAAGCGGGGCTTGCAGTCCTCATCCCAACGCTCATCCTCTTCATACTCCTCATGGTCTTCTGTGAGGGAATCTGGCACCTGCCCTTGGATGCGTTCATAGTTAACCACAGAGGGTCTGCTGGCTGCCCTCGCATCCCAGTAACCGTTGCCTTGCCAGTAGCTCTGGGAGCTGGGATAGGCTCCCGAGCCTGGCTGGTAGACGTAGCCTGAGTACATCCCAAAGCTGCTGTCCGGCTGCTGGTAGGTGCTGCTGGGCTTCTCCGGCTGGGAAAATTCCCAGCCCACCGCACCCATCTCCTCTGGAGCACGGAAACCATCCATCCTGGAGTAGTCTCCAAGGCCAGACTGGTTCAGCCCGCCCTGCCCTTGCCGACTGTCGGGCTTGGAAGGGCTCAGCTGGTGTCGGGATGTGTCGGCACTCTCCAAACTCTCTGGGACACAGAAGGGCTGCTCCTCCGGATGGACCAGGGACCTTCCCATGGCCACCATGTCCGTCAGCACTGTCCTCTCCTCCGCGCCGGCTTTGCCATGGGAATCGGCCGTCAGGTCCGCCTGGCTCGTGCTGTCCACGCCGTCGCTCTGGGCCTGGCACGGATCCGCCCGCAGCTCCTCCGGCTCCTTCCTGCTCAGCTCCGTGGAAGTTGCTGGACTCTTCTCCATCCCTCTGGGAGAACACCTGCTCTCCACCTGAGCACCGCCTTTACTCCCCGTATTTTCTGACCTCTCCTCGTAGTAGGGTCTGCTGGGCTCAGGCCGCTCATCGTCCCAGTGGTCAGAGAAGCGCCGGCTGCTCCGGGAGGAGCCCGGGCTGTTCTCCTCCGTGGCTATGGTGGAGTTCTTGGGAACCACCACAACCGACTGAAGCCGCTTCCGTGGCGTCCCATCATCAGAGTCCGAGTCTTCTGTGTCACTGTCCTCGCTGCCCCCCTCGCTGTCGCTGTCCCCCGTGTCAGAATAATCCTCGTGGGCAGCAGGAATGAATTCCACGGCGTTGCCGCTGCTGTCGCACGTCGGGGCTTGGGTCACCATCTCGGTGTCCTCTGCAGTGATGATGACATCGGAGGATGGGTACAAAGCGTCTGGAAATGCTGAGGCCACCAAGGGCTCACTTCCCTCATCCCTCTCAGCTGATACATCGGGACATGGAACCCTCAGCTCATCCAGCTCAGCTCCCTCAGTGGAAACAGCACTTTCTTCCACAACATCTCTGCCACGGTGCTCCAGCGGCACTTCCGAATAGTAGGAATGTTCATTCTGGAACGACAACTTGCCTTTTGCTGAGCCAAGATCAACATGCTGAGCGTCCAACTCCAGCATCTCTTCGGCTTCCGAATGCTGGGGCGGCTCCTGGCATACACCCGGAGGGGGCACATCCCATTTGGAAGAGACACTTTCCTCTGGCACAGGATGATCTGACTGGAGCCTCTGGGAACTGCTATCCTGGGAGGAATCCCTGCTCGAGCTTTCCACTGCCAGGCTCATTTTATGGGAAGGATGGCCGTGCTCATCCTCCCCGCCAGACTTGGAATGGGAATCCTCCGTGCTCTCGTAATCGCACGTCACCGTCTGCGGCTCCACCTGCACGTCCAGGAAAGTCTCGGATGTCACTTTCAAATCCGCAGGTTCCGCTTCAATTTCCACTTCTGAGTGGTACAAATCGGGGGTGGCATCATCAGAAATGTAGCAAAAAACAGGTTCTTTGGTTTTGTCACACGGAGTCACCTCCTCATCCACCTTCTTAAGGACAGTTTTAGTGGGATCTACATTCACGACAGGGAGAGGGGTGGCTTCCTCCGGCTGCTGCGGCTCTGGAGCCTCCGCTTCCTGGAACAGGCTGTTGCACTCGCTGGACTGGACCCAAGAGTCATCCGGCTCTTGCTCTTGGGACACATCCGTGCTCTCAAATCCATTGGATGGCAATGGATATGACGGGCTTGTCTTCACGGCAGGTGACGCTTCCGACCGCCCTGGGCCGTGGTCAGAGGACGCAGCGACGTCCTCTGCTTTGGAGGCACCAGAAATTGCCAGACCCTCATCCTGACCCTCTGGGGAGCCATTCACACTTGATTCCATGGGCAAACACGTTCTTAAGGGATCGTGCTTTGCCTTTAGGAATGTTTCTTGCTCCTTAACACTGTCGTGGCATTCATTTGCTGCGAATTCCTCGGATTTTGAGTTCACCAAACCCACCCTGGACTCGTCGGCCTTCAGCAAAGCAGGAGAATCGTTGAACTGATTTAACGGAGAAAGTGTCTTTTCCCTTTCCAACTTTTTCACACTGGACACCCTGATCTCATTGTTCTTTACACAAGAGGTCTCTAAATCTAGAGAATTAGACTTGGACTTGATTTCTTCAATCGATTCTGTACAACAGAAAGAACTCTTAAATTTATCAGGCTTTGGTGCAGGGGCCTTGGATTTATAGCGGGAGGAATTCACATTACTGTCGGGCTTGGAATGGGATGTCCCCTTCCGATAGCCCAGTTCATCGAGGGGAGAGCACCTTTTGGATACTTCACTTTCAGAAGTCCTTTTGGAATCTCGATCCGCTTTCGACGACGACCTCCCTCTCCTGTCCACGTCGGCGTGAGACGACTCCACTTTGCTGTCCCTGTCCGACTTGGAGTAAGAGGATCTCGAGTCTCTGTAGGAGGAGGAGGAATGGGAGGACGTACGCCTGGAGTCGCTGGACCTGGAATGTGTCCTCCTGTACTCATCCTCTGAGTCCGAGCTCTCCCGCGTCCGGCTGTCCGCGTACGACCGGGAATATCGCGACCGCTCCCGGTATGGGGAGCTCCGGTGGTACCGGCGATCAGAGTCATAGTAATGTGAGCGCTCCGACCTCGAGTAGGAGGAGCTGGTTCGGGAGCTGCGATCGGAGCGGGAACGGGAATGAGACCGGCTTCGCCTCCTCTCTCTGTCTGAGCGGGAGCGGGAGGACGAGTACCGTGAGTCTCTCTCCGATTTGGAATAGCTCGAGTATTTCTCATCCCTGTCCGACTTGGAGCGTGATGAGGACTTCCCCAGGTCGTCACCCCGGAGGGACGTGGAACTCCGTCTGGGGTCTCTTTCCTTTTCTGTGCTGGATATCTTCTGTTCGTGTGACCGCTGGCTGGAGGAGGTCCTCACAGAATCCTCATCGGACTCGGAGCCCTGCGGTGCACCGTCCGACTGGGAGAACTTCCTCTTGGCCCCCTGCCTCCGGGAGCACGCAGGAGCACCCTTCGGGCCATCAGAAACCTCATCCTCCTTCCCAATATGGGAATCTTCCTTTGGCGGGGTTATCTCCGTCTGCTCGGGCACAGTTTGAGCCATGCGTTCCTCCGAGCCGCGCAACAACGCCGGATCCTGCTTGGCATCCGGCTCCAAGGCCTCCCTGGGCAGCGCGTGGCTCGGCTCTCTCGGCGCGGGGGCTTCGGCTTCGCCAGGCGGCGACAGCAGCAGCGCCGACATCGGCGTCACCGGCGGCGGCGGCGGGGCCGTGGCTCCAGGGACTGGCATTGGTGACACCGGTGGTGGTGGGGGGGGCGGGGGAGGCGGCGGCGTGGGAGGAAAATCCACGGCCAAGGCCACCGGTTCCGTTACTGGTGCCGGGAGCGGTGCCGCTGGAGCCGGGGGAGGCTTTGCCGTAACGCTCAGTAAATGTTTTTTAAAATGAATCTTCCCCAGTTCTACCTTCGGTTTTGGAGGTGAAGATTCCTCGGCTGAACCAATGGCGTCCCCCAAGTCCAGTTTATTTTTGGGGTTAAAATCAGTTGGGAGAGGAACTCCTGGAGGGGTGGGAGTTTCATTTTGTTTCTCATTTCCCAGAGCAGTCAGGAATCGATTGGGTAAAGTTTTCTTGGTTAAACTAAAGCTGAAAGACACTTTTTGTCTTCCCTGCTCCTCAAGGTTAACCTTGGTTTTGGTGCCTTTGGGCAAAAAGCGGCTCGAGGCGACGCCTTTGAACACAGGGCCTTTGATAAAACCAGCTCTCGGCACCGTTTCGGGTTTGCCCTGCGGAAGAAAAAGAAGATGTAGTTGGAGGAATTGGATTTTTGGGGGGGTTGAACACAGTTCTGCAGTATTTTCTTTCACCCCATGAATTTTCCATGATGATAAAAGAGAAATGTATACCCTGGGTCTGCCTTTGGTGCCCAGTTCTATCCTGAAAAAAATCAATTCCTCAGACTTCTGCAGCTTGGAACTAAACCTCCTCTGAGGTTTGGGCTGAGGCTTTTTATCTGACTTACTAATGACCAAGCTCAAAGTCCTTTTATCATTTAATTCTTATTTTTTACAAAAGAGGGAGTTCAGCTTATAAAGTAAATTGTGGGCAGAACTCTGCTTTTCTTATGCTGCTTCTGTGGTCTCAGGCTACAAAATATCCTGAGTTTTAAGCTTAAAGTGCATTTGTTTTCATGTGACTCCACCTGGATGCAGCCTTCCAGTACTGGAAAAGGCTCCAGGGAGAGCTCAGAGCCCCTCCCAGGACCTAAAGGGGCTCCAGGAGAGCTGGAGAGGGACTGGGGACAAGGGATGGAGGGACAGGACACAGGGAATGGCTTCCCACTATTTGGTTCCAGCACAAATCACACCAACAATTACAGGAGGAATTTAAACCCTGTCTCCTCCCGCCTCCCTCCAACAGCCTTCTCCCAGTCATTACTAATTCCTGCAAGTTCCCAGGCTCAGGCCTAGACCAGCATTAATTAACAACTCCCCAAGAATTCCCATCAGGACCCAGTAGTGCGTGATGACTCCATCACCTCTGGATCAACCGACTGTTCCATGCTCCACATCTTTCCCACCATGAGGTTCTGGCTGCCTCCTGCCCAGGAGTTCACTCAGCACCTTCCAAGCTGAAACCCAGGAGGTTTCAGAGCACAAAGCAGCCTATATTCACCCACTTGGGCATTTCTCCCTCTGTTTTAAATCTTAGAGCTCATAAAATCCTGGAGAAGATAAAGTGGGGAAAGGGCTTTGCTGTCAACAGACCTTATCTCCAAAATCCAAATTGCATCAGAATTATGGAATTCTGGAATTATTTGGGTGGAAAGAACCCTCAAGATTATCCCATTCCAGCCCTGCCATGGACAGGGACACCTTCTGCTATACCAGGGTGCTCCAAGCCCCATCCAACCTGGCCTTGGACATTGCCAGGGATCCAGGGGCAGCCACAGCTGCTCTGGGAATTGGTGTAATTACATTTTGCATGCTAAGCCTAACTCCAATGGAAAGAGTCGTATCCAAATTGTCCAGAGCCAGGTTTTGCTCCCGTAGCTGTGCCATGAGCACATTTTTGGCAGGAGCAGCAGTTTCCTGCAGCCCCCTGTGAATTATTAAGGATTTTGTTATCCTTTAACTCATGGAAAGCAACGTGGAGCTGCCCAGGCTCAAGGCACCGCAGTAAATGATTAAATGAGACATTGGTGGATTAGAAATCCTGGGTTTTTGGCACCCTGAGACATCAATTATCCCAAAAAATCCTCTTTTTTGGGGATTGGGGGTTTCATTGTGAAAACCTTTTAATGGTGTATACATGACTTGTCCTGGTGACCCAACCCAGCACCACACTGGATCTGCAGCAGCAAATTCCCTTCACTGTGGGAACACTGGGAGCAAAACCCAAAAGCATTTCCTTTAAATGGGTGTTTTTTATTAGGGAACATTTCAGGGATGATTTTAAAGGAGCTTTATGGCTAAAAGGTCACCCAAAACATCGACTCTGGAAAAAAAGAGCATCTCCAGCTCAGAAATGAACACCTCTCAGCACAACTCACAACCACCTCCACAAAGTCCTGCTGAAAATGCCATTCCTGTTTTCCAGAGAATCCATACATCAGAAGTGATCCTGGGATTAATCCACACATTTACATCAAGTAATTCATGGAAGAATGAAGGACAAAATGAACACTACTGAGACCACCCCCTGCAGGACATGGAGTTCAGCCTCCTGAAGAGTGAGGGAACAGCATTTTGGTGCATTCGTGGATCAATGATTACCCTTACAACCAGAAATTCCTGCTTTTTTTACCCCAATCTGTGTCTATGTCCTGGGACAACAGAAGAGAGCAGGTTCCTCTCTAATCACACTCTGAACGACCTCCACAAATCTGAACCCAAATTCTTATCAGAGATTGGATTCTTAAATAATATCAATTATAAATAATAAATTATTAAATATATATTTTAAAATACAGGAAATTCAGGGAATCAGCATTTCGGAGTTTTCTTTCTTGCTAAAACTTTGGTGCCATTATTTTAAGTGTCAATGTTTTGATTAAAATCCTCCTAATTTCAAGCACAACAGCTTTGAAATAATAGGAATAAGGGGGTTTGGACAGATCCACCTTTTCCCAAATATGGGATTTGCAGGCAAAAAAGAGCTGCCACATTTCTATTCCTCCCCTTCCCACAGCCAATTCAGCAGAGCTGACACATTCCAGGATATTTCCCCCCCGTGTGCTCACCCTTGCAGGGATTTTTTCCTTAAATAACAGCAATTTGAATAAAACACAACTTCCAGAATTTCACACTTCACAGGTAACTTGGGAAATGTAACAGGTGGGAACTACTGGAAAAGCTCTCCAAGAGAAGAGGAATTCTCCTTCCTTCCACGTTTTACAGACAGGGACCATTCCCCAAAACGGAAAAAAAAGTGCATCCAAAACGATTAGCAGCCCTCATTCCAAAGCCAGGATATTAAAATCTATCCCAGGCCTCCAAGTTTTCTCTTTTCCCAATAAATTCATTGAGTCACAGGCAGCAAAACTCATTATTTTTACAAATTAAGTCCTTAAATAATCAGCACCAACCTACACCAAGCTGTGCCATCACATCCCATGTGCTTATGGCACAAGTGGTACTGGAATTTTTGCCCTTCCTTCCCAAATTTAATGTGAATTATTGCCCCTCCTTCCCAAATTTAATGAGAATTACTGCCCTTCCTTCCCACATTTAATGAGAATTTTTGCCCTTCCTTCCCAAATTTAATGTGAATTATTGCCCCTCCTTCCCAAATTTAATGAGAATTACTGCCCTTCCTTCCCACATTTAATGAGAATTTTTGCCCTTCCTTCCCAAATTTAACCAGAGGAATCCCAGAAAAGCATCTATTTGCTTTATCCAGCCCCTCAGTCACTCTGGATTCATGGAATGTCTCAGTCAAACCAACCCAGCCGGGCTCACAGGAGATCCAGAAATGCTGGAATTGGTTTTACTCACCTCATTTTCTTCTTCTCTATTGCAATCCAACCGGGGAAACATGGAAAAAAAAACAGGAGAGAAAGTGTGAACACCAGGTAGGAACAAGAAATGTTAACACTGGACATCTGGATCTGGAATGGGATGGACCTGGGACACAGAGTGAGGGAAACACCGACGGCACCCAGACACAAACCCAGCTCTGGAGGGGAGCACAGCACAGTTGGGAGGCTCCAAAATTCCCCAGAAAATCCCACATGGATTAGGACAGAGCAAACCTTTTTGGAGAGAACTGCTGGCTTGGTGCTGTCTCCAGTTATTCCAACACACTGCAGAAATAAAACCCTCAAAAATGGGATTGAAGAAGGTGGATTTGGAGTTCTTTCCATTTGAATGTTTTCCTGAATAATTGAAAGTTTCAGCCTCTCCTTGACAGAAATGAAAGATATTAACGAAGGTCTGACTGCTGTGCCTCTGCCCTGGCTATTTGCATAATTAACCACTATTTTGGCAGCTTGATAATGAATTAATTAGGACCATTCTCCATGCTGAGCCAACGGGAAAGCCCAACCTTTCATTCTTCCCAAGTTCTCTGCTCCGATCCCACAGCAAAGTTATTTCAAAGTTTTTCAAAGTAAGGCCAGGCCGGATGGGAAGAAGGAACAGGAACACAACTCCCTCTCCTTGCTTTGCTCAGTTCCTTGGAGAGTGTCAGGGAATTTCTTGGCCCTACCAACACACCTCAGCCAGGACATCAACAGTTCACCTGTTTCTCTGTCATGGATCTGCCAGAGATCCCAAAATCCCTTTCCAGCACTCCAACACAGCTCAGAGCTGGAATTTTCCTACATTTTATCAGCTTTTAAACCATAATTCAGCACCATTGTGGTGACACAGCCGAAGATTTCCCACAGAAAAGGTTCCCAGATTTCACCTCAAGCATCAGCTCAAGGAGAAATATCCAATTCTGGAACAAAAAGTCAAAATTTTCCATTTCAGAGCAACCCGGACGTTGTGACGGCACAAGAACCACCCACGTCCCCACTGAAACCATCATCAACTGGGAAATGGGAGCAAAGGGAAGTGCTGGGAAGAACTTTCCCCACAGGAATATTCTCCTGCCTCTCCAAAGGCTCCCATCCAATTGATCCAGCTTATTAAAAGACTATAAATTATTCCCAGAGCAGCAAGAACGGGGTTTGATTCCATCAAGGAAACCCGAGCCGGGAGTTCCAGCCTGGGGAGCGCGTGAGGGCACAGACGGGATTTAATGGGGTCAGGCAAGCCAGGAATTCAAAATCCCGCAGATTCAGGAGCTCTCCAAGAGCAGCACTTTGATTGGAATTAAGGCCTAAAAGGAGCTTTCAATTTTAGGATCACCAAAAGAGAAGTTTGGGACTTTCAGGAAGTATCACCTGGTTTGGGTTTGAGGTTTTGTGGAGTCAACACTCTACAAAAACCCTGGATTTGATGATTTAAGGGTCTTTCCCAACCCCAGTGATTCCAGGAAGATTTTCCAGACCTCCACAGGCAGATGCAGCAGGGAATTACAACCACCAGGTGGAAGCTAAAGGTTCTAAGGCAAAAATAATTCTCTTTATACACAAAAATCCATCTTTAATCAGCTGCATATGGAGAGAGAGGTAATTATATTTCATATTTATGATTAATAACACGGAGAATTAATGACAGGGAGAAAAGAGAGTTGAGATCCTTCAAATCCCAGAAAAATCCTGCAGCATAAAGAGAGGAAATGGATGATCCCCATCCCTGGAAGTGTCCAAGGCCAGGCCGGATGGCGCTTGGAGAAACCTGAGATAGTGGAAGGTGTCCCTGGGTGGGACTGGATGATCCCAATCCAACCCAAACCATTTCGGATTCTGGGATTCCATAAATTAAAATAAAAGGTGTTGACCTTCCTAAAAGGAGGGTTATGGATCCCATTTTCCTTCGCAGCCTCTTCCTTCTCCCCAGATCAAAAAAATCCATATAAATAGAATTCCAAAATTAGGGAATGCGCTGCTGTTCCCTCAGGAACCTTGTGCCAAATTCCTCCCACGCTGGGATGAAGTTACATAAAATTCCTCTGTTCCATGCTCAGGATCCATCCCAAGACACAACCCAGGGCTTTTTCAACACTTTTCCAGCTCCACAGGTTTGGAGCAATTCCCTCAGCTGCACCTTGCTCCCTGCAGGCACCACAAATAAAACTAGGATAAAAATTACCATGGAATTCCTGCACTTTGTGGCTCCTTTCTGGGAAAGTCAGGAGAAAAGAGTTGGTAAAGTCCAAAAGAAAGCTCAAAATCAAACTGAGCACCCTGAGAAGTGGTGAATAAATTTAAAAAATAACCTAAAAAACCACAAAATCAACCAAATAACAAAAAAGTAACCCCAGCACCAGGAAGCTTCACCACTTTTGATCCCTTTCCAGCAGCTTGATGTGTTAATTTTGTTTAAAAACAAGAATTAAGCACCAATTAAATTCTAGGAAAAGCTTTTTTAAGGCTAAGGAACCACATTTCTTTTAAAATTATTTATATGGGCTCACATTTCAACCAAAATTCTTTATTTGAGGCCACATTTTGACCAAAATTCCTTACATGGAGCAAGATTTTGACCAAAATACTTTGTATTTAAACTTTATCAGCTTCTCTCCTCATGGAAACATCCCAATTTTGTCATGGGAATGTTGATAAAAAATAAAACTTTATTTTCATTCCAGGGTTCAGCAGCTCCAGCATTTCTTGCTGCTTCAACAGCTTGAGCTGAAGGAGATTTTTCTTTTTTTTAAGTGCAACCCACACAATAATTGGAATTTTATCCCAGTTTTCCTTATGCAAAAGGAGCCAAAAAAATTCCCTCAAGCTTTTAAAGTCTAAAAGACAAAACTTCAGGAGCTTCTTCTCCCCTAAGTCCTGGGGTTTTTTTTTTATTTCTTCCCTTTAAAAGAAGAAAATCTGAAAGCCTGGAGCTTTTCTTATCTAAATATCAGCAGCCTAACGGCCCTGGGAGCTGAAAAGGCCCATTCCCAGCAGGAATTCAGCTCAGGAATTTGCAGGGATCCATCTGAAAGCCACCTCCACTGGCCAAAGAAAGGGAATCAAATGCAAAAGCTCAGTGCTTAAATCCCAACTTCCAGCTCAGGAAATTGGGATTTAACCTGCTTTGTTTAGGCTGGGTTAGCCACAAATATTCTGGAAGTTGGAACTCCAGCTGGAGTTCCACAGATCATCACCCTCATCCACACCAGGTCTAAGGAAACCGGGAAGCAGCAAACCAAATGAACACCTCAAGTGGGAATTTGGAATTCCAATAGGATCCTGAAGCCAAAAAGGGATTATCCAGGCAGGCTTTACCATTTTTCCTGGATGGAGAGCTGCATCCATGGGCTTCTGGTGCTGGGGATGCAATTTCCTGGATGCTGGGGAGGAAATTGCCCCTCTGCTGCTCTCATTCATAGAATCCCAGAATTCCAGCATGGAAAGGACCTTAAAGCTCGTCCTATTTCAGCCCCTGCCAGGAGCACCTTCCACTACCCCAGGCTGCTCCAAGCTCCATCCAACCTGGCCTTGGCCACTTCCAGGGATGGAACAACCACAGTTTCTCTGGGAAAACTGCCCCAGTGCCTCACTCCGCTCACAGCCAGGAATTCCCTTCACACATCTATCCCGAATTTCCCCATAATTTCCATCCTCCACGTTGAAGGATTTGCTGGAACGCTCCCAGGCCCGAAGCGCCTTTGCTCCTCTGTTTATGAATCCCTCATGTGGGATAAAAATCAAGGACAAAAGTGCAGCTGTCCCTGTCTCTCATGGAATATTAATGCAATATTGGGAGGAATTGCTGGGAAGTCTTCTGTGCAGAGCACTGGGATTTAATATCCCAACATGTCCCTGTTCCCAAAAACACGGCACTGCCAATGGATAATGGGCAAGCAGGAAAAGAGCTGGGAAGGTAACAGGAAATCCTACTCCTTCCCAAAAAAAACAATGGAGAGTGGAAAGGCAAAAGCACTCACATGAGGATGGAAAATCCCTGGAAAAATCTGATTTAACCAGGAGGTGGAATCCAAGCCGAGCTCTCTGGAAAATGAGGTCAAGGTACCTGTGCCTGCAGCACATCCCCAAATCCAGCTCTCCTCCTTCCCAAAATCCCCATTTCCTGATTTGGACATTTCCACCAAGGGTTTGGAGCTGGAAGTTTGGAGCAAGGGAAGTGACACCGTCTCTCCTGTGCTGGAATAGGAAAGAACAGGGGGGATTGGATATTCCAGGGAAAGGAGAAGATAAATATATTGGAAATGGGGATTTATCCTTTCATTTATAAAAAAGAGGAGGGGCTGAGTAACTTAATTTATTAATTATTCCATCATTTCTGTGTTATAATTCCAAGATTTTAGAGAAGTCAAGGTCTGCTCCAGGAAAAAGATCCAGTTAAGAAAAAAATATCCAGTTTCTCTGCTCCTTCCCCCAGCTGCCTAGGAATTCCCAAACTCCCCCCAAATCCTGCTTTTCCCTTTCTGCTCAGGGCACACCTAAGGAAGAAATTCCATTTGAAATCTTGCCAGGGATCAGGAAAAGCAAAGCTTTTTTTTTTTTTTTTTTTTCTCCCAGGGTAGCCGGGAAAGGGATTCACCTGACACAGGGAGGGAGAGGATGAGGATGGAAGGGTGAGGATGAGGATGGAAGTGGGATGGGACCCAAAACAGAGGCACAAATCCCCACTGGAATTCAAAGCACAGCTCTTGGAAAACTTCCCCCTCCCCCTCTGGGAGCAGGGAAGGAGATTCCAGCAGCAGCTTTCAGAGTCAGCACCTTCCCATAAATCACATGGCAATGGGATCACTCTCCAGGTAATCCCTGCCTCAAATCCCTCCTCTGCCACCATCGGGCACAAAGAGCCTCCCAAGGAAAAATCTTACATGGAAAAGGGAATTTCAGCTGCATTCTCCCCACTTGGTGCACTTAAATCCCAAAATCCGGGCACATCCCTGAGTCCATTCAGGATGCAGAGGGAAGGATGAGGCTGGATCTAAACACAAATGCAGTTCAGCACATCCAGGAGGGTTTTCCATGGACCTCTCCCTGTGGAACACCACAGGTGGGATGGACAGGTGGGAACTGAACCGAGAACTCCAAAACCCACATTAAAACCCAGTTGTACAAAAAAACCCCAAATCCACATTAAATCCAGAATTCCATGGACACTTTGGAGCATTCCTGGGATCAGAGCAGCCAAGGGCATCATTTCTCTCTGTATTTCCCCCCTCATTCACAATTCCTAACTCAAATTAAAACCGTCCTAAAGCCAAGGTTAGGCCAGGATTAAAGCTCAGGCTCAGTTCTACCACCAAAACATTTCCCCCACCAGCACAAAACCACTTCCAGGACTGAAAATGTTGGAATTAGTGGGACTAATAGGAAAAAAACCCCATTTTTTATCATTTTTCTCAAATCCCAAAATTATCCATACCCAGAGAAAGTTCCTCTGTTTAAGCTGCTTTTTTTAAGTTGCTCTTTGTAAATTCCTCAATTTAAGTTAAAATAGGTTTGAGCAGGAAAAGGATTTCGGGAGGAAGTCCTGGAACCTGAAAACTTGAGGAACTTCAAAACAATAAAAATAATAATCAGAAAAATCCCAGTTTACTTACAATTGTTGCTACCAGGGACCGGGACAGGGATTCATTCCCAGGGATGAGGATTCATTCTGAGGGATGAGGATTCATTCCCAGGGATGGGAATTCATTCCCAGCACCTGGACACGCAGAGGTGCTGAGGCTCCACCTGAGCTGAGCGAAGAATTTGGGATTTGTGCTAAAAATCAGGGAAAAGCCTCCACGGAGCAGCAAAGCAACACCTCTCCCTCAGAGGGGGAGGATTTGGGAATGGCCCCCAGGATCCAGCACTTCTCCCACCCGCTGCCTTTCTGGGAAAAACAAGGATTTCCAGCCTTCCCTGACCTATCAGGTATCGCTGTCCCGGGGGATTTTCCTTGAATGGGGCAGCGAATTCCAAGCGGGAGCTTACGGAGCCTGAATGACATCACCCCCCCAGGCACTGCACGGCACCTTTGTCTCCCAAAATGCCTGGAAAACAAGGAATTCTCACTGTTCCAGGGCTCTGTCCTGCTGGGACACAGCTGGATACGTGGCACCCATTCCCAACATCCCCCAAGAAAGGAGAAATCCTGTCCCCTCCATCCTGAGATTCACACCGAGACAAAACCTTGGAATTTCAGTGTCACCAGCTCCTAACTCACACACATGGGCCACCAAATATTCCTAGAATTCACCATAGCAAAGCCCCAAATATCCCATTCTTCGTCCAAACTCATCCCAGATTTAACAAGAAGGCACTTCCAAATCATTAGGTGACCCTAAAAACACATTCCAAAGGAGAGCAACTGCAACCTGCATCCCAAAAACTAGAAAATAAAACGTTGTAAGGCCCTGGCCAAGCTGGGAGTCATTCCTTTGATATAAATAAATATAAATAAATATAATTAAATATAA
>VZRO01002887.1:116937-131759 GCA_013397915.1 Daphoenositta chrysoptera
CCCGGCCCCGCCGCGATCCGCCCCGGCCGCCGGCTCCTCCTCCCGCGGCACCGCGCAGCACCGGGATCCCTCCGGGAGCGGCCGCCGAGCCCCGGGACACGCCGGCATCGGGCCCGGGATGTCGCCGCGATCAGCCGCGGCCCCGCCGGGCTTTTTCTCGGCGCGCAGCGGGATCACCTCCCGGGATCGCCGAGGCCACAGCGGGCACCGGGACCACGCCAGAATCGGCCGCGGTGCCACCGGGATCCCACCGGGATCAGCCGCAGCGCCACCGGGATTTTCTTGGGACCATATTGGGATCATTCCAGGGATCGCCGGGGGCACGCCGGAATCAGCGTGGGTGTCACTGGGATCCCACCGGGATCCAGGGAGGGGTCAGCGGGGCACACTGGGATCAGCCGCGGGACTGCCGGGATCTGCTCCAGGTCAGCCACTGCCCTGCCAGGATCTCCTCAGGATCAAGCCTGGGTCACTCCCAGGATCAGCCACGGGATCATCAGGGCCACGCCAGGTTCAGCCACACTATTCCCGGAATCTCAGTGGGATTCCCCTGGGGCCACACCAGGACTAGCTGCAGGATCTCCTTGGGATCACCCCTGGAATCCTCAGGATCTCACCGGGGTCAGATGGGAGATCACTGGGGCCACACCTGGATGAGCTACAAGACTGCCAGGATCACCAAGGCTACACCTGGATCACTCAAAGGACAGGCAGGATCTTACCGGGATCACACTGGGATCCCCCCAGGATCACCGAGGTCTCCCCGGGACCACACCAGGGTCTCCCTGGTGTCACACGTGGGATCAGCAGCACCCCTGGATCACCTGTGGCACACCAGCACCTCAGGAACCTGGGATCAGCTGCTTCCCTGGCATCTTCCATGCCCTGGAGCACCGGCACCCCGGGATCACCCCCAGGATCACCCCCGGGATCACCAGCACTCCCAGACCCTGGCGCCACAGGACCCCAACACCTCTGGGATTCCTGGAACACAGGGATCACTGGCAGGCTGGGATCTCCTCCAGGATCAGGAGCACCCCCAGGATCACACCCTGGAATCACAGCCCGGACACCGGCACCCCTTGGCACCAGATCCCTGGGGCTGTTCCTGGCCCCATTTGCCCTAAAAATCACTAAACCCTTCTTTTTCTTTCACAGGTCACTTCCCAACTCCCCAAACCCTGGGAGAGGAGGCAGTGTGGGACATTCCTCCATGGAACAGTACTGGAGCACTTCGGGAGACCCAGCTGTTTCTGGGATGCCTGTTCACATGGAATTCTCCAAACTACATTTACAGCTTCCAATATTGAGATTTCTGGGGTTTTCTCAGATTTGGGAGCATGGTGTGGGCAGGAGGGACCCACAGAGATGGGATGGGAAGCAGAGGAGGGGTGGATGGAGGGAAGGACAAAGGAAGGCTCAGGTTCAGTCGTGTGGAAGCGTTTTCTTGGGAAATCCAGCCTGGCCTGAATTTCCAGCAGCTTTTTGAGCCTCTGGAAAAGGGTCATTACAAGGAAAAGGCGATTTCTGGGATGTTCTCCAGTGCCTTTCCAGGGGGCAGGTGTTGTTCTGGGGACAGAAGGAAGGTCCAATGAATTAAAGCAAACTGAACACCGTGGATTCATTCACTTTCCCAGTTTTCCAAGTACCTGGGAGTGGCCTGTGGAAAATCTGGGATGCTCAAATTAGGGACGCTCCCACCACAGCTGATGCTGGTTTTGGCAGTGGGATGTTCCTGACAGCTGTGGGGTGTTGCCTTTGGGGCTTTCAGCATTCTTCTTCCAGCTCCCCAAATAATTTGAGGGAGCTGGAAGGGCTCATCCTGGAGAAAAGGAGGCTCAGGGGGCACCTTCTGGCTCTTGGGAATACCCTGGACAAAGGTTGGAGCCAGGAGGGGTCGGGCTCTGCTCCCGGGTGAGAGGACAAGAGGAAACGGCCTCAAGGGGAGGTTCAAGTGGGATATTGGGAAAATTCCTCTTGGAATGGGCTTGTCCAGCCCTGGCACAGCTGCCCAGGGCAGTGGTGGAGTCCCCATTGCTGCAGGGATTTAGTGCCACATCCCAGCCATGTGGATGTGGCACTGGGAACATGGGGCAGTGCTGAGGAACAGTTGATATTTTCCAACCAAAACCATTCCATGATTATCCAGAAATGAATCTTTGTTCCATTCCCTTCTCCAGGCAGATCCAACAGGCCAAGCCATGACTCCAGAGGGAACAAGCCCGGGAGACCTGCAGCTCCAGCACCAGGGAAGAGGGAATCAGGAGCAGCCTGGGTTCTCCACAGCAACCTCTGTGCAGTGTCCCTGCCTTTTCCAGGGGCTCAGGAAAACAAGTGCTGCTGTTGGAACTGCCTGGCCTGTTTCCTGTCCAAACAGCAGGATCAATTCCCAATAACTCCCTGCCTGCCCAAAGGTTGGGTGGTTCACTTTTCCTGCTCTTTATTCTTAGAAATCGATGGTGGATGCAAGCACAGGACACTTCCAGAGGTGGCATTCCTCAGGGAATGCTGGGATCCAGGCTATGTGATGGGCAGGAAGGACAGGGCTTTCTTCTTCCCAGCAGCTGTCACCAGGCCGGGTTTCCTGTGCGTTTTCTGGAGGGCCGCCATGGTCCTGTTGAAGGTGTGCTGGGAACAGGGAACACACAGGGATCATTGGCCTTGGCTCGGCTCTCAGAGCACAGGTCTCACCTGGAAAAGCTTTTTTCCTGAAAAATAAACCTAAACACCTTCCCAGCCTTTCCAAGTGGTGCTGGAAAAAGCTGGGAAAATCCCCACCACCCAGCATTGCTCTACTGATGGCAGATCCCAGCAGGCTCCAAGGAGGGGACAAGAATCCTTGGGAAATTCTCTGGAGCACTGAAAAGCTGCTTTGGAGATCTTTTCATGGAATCCCAGAGTGATTTCAGTTGGAAAGGACTTTAAGGATCATCCCAAACAACCCCTGCCACCTCCCACTATCCCAGGCTGTTCCAAGCCCCGTCCAGCCTGGCCTTGGGCACTGCCAGGGATCCAGGGGCAGCCACAGCTGCTCTGGGAATTCCAGCCCAGCCCCTCACCACCCTCGCAGTCAGGAATTCCTTCCCAATATCCCATCTATCCCTGCCCTCTGGCAGTGGGAAGCCATTCCCTGTGTCCTGTTCCTCCATCCCTTGTCCCCAGTCCCTCTCCAGCTCTCCTGGAGCCCCTTTAGGCCCTGCAAGGGGCTCTGAGCTCTCCCTGGAGCCTTCCCTTCTCCAGGGGAACGTTCCCAGCTCTCTCTGGGGGAATTTGTTCTGGCCAGGCTGGACGGGGTGGCACTGGTTAATCCCTAAGGTCCCTTCTGTCCCAATGCATTCTGGGATTCTCCCTGGCCCAGCTGGGGTTACCTTTTGATCCGCCTTCATCCTGGCCCTGTAGAAGGACACAGAGCCCGGGCACTCTGGTAGCACCACCTCCTGCATCCTCTCAAACCTGTCCTGCTCATCTTCATCCTGCCAGGGAAAGGCATTGCCCATTCCATGTGCCTAACACACACCTGGAGAGCCAGGACAACGATCCAGTTTGCTGCACCAAACACCAATTCAGCCAGGAAAAGCCTTGGAAATGACAGGTTCCCCTTTCCACACCTTGGAGAAGCAGCTTGGGGCAAAAACCTGCAAGGGTTGGGACTTTCCCACAGGAAAAATGAACATTCCCAGCTCTCCCAGCCTGGCTTCAGAGCAGAGGGGCTCCAGCCCTGGAGCAGCTCCAGGGCCTCCTCTGGACTCTCTCCAGCAGCTCCAGGTCCTGGTGCTGTTGGTCCCAGGGCTGGGGCAGCTCTGCAGGTGGGGTCTCAACTCAGAGGGGCAGAATTCCCCCTTTCCTTCTGGTCACACTTTTTTTGATGCAAGAATTCTGGGAAATGGGGATTTGAACAGAAATGTGTTTTTTCAGGATGCGAAAAGCCCCCACAGTGGTGGCTCCTACCACAGGACTGGTACTGAGCAGTGCCACGAGAGTTTGGCTGGAAACCTTGGATCACAGGCTGGGAATCAGGCTCCCAACCATCCCTGCACCCTCAGGCACATCCCCCAATTTGTGATATTCCACAGACACCCAGGTGCCTCCGTCACTGTCCTGATTTAGCCTCTAAACGGTGCAGGGAATGTGGCAGCAGGATGTGGCTCCAGACATTCACTCTGTGCCTCACAGAGCTCCATCTCCTCCTCCTTCTCCTCCTTTATCTCCTCCTCCTCTTTCTCCTTCTCCTCCTCCTCCTCCTGCTTCCACAGGCTCCCTTGTTCCCTCACCACCCCACGCGTGGCTCCCGAGCAGAATCAGCAGAACTCCAAGATAACTCACCAGGCACCTGACTCTGTTTATGGGAATCATTCCCGGCCTGATGTTCCCACCACGCTGCAGAGCTTCCCTCACGTGTTCAGGGATAA
This sequence comes from Daphoenositta chrysoptera, assembly GCA_013397915.1. NCBI lineage: Eukaryota > Metazoa > Chordata > Aves > Passeriformes > Daphoenositta > Daphoenositta chrysoptera. The sequence continues at coordinate 121,347 of VZRO01002887.1, forward strand.
GGAAGGATTCGTTGTACCACACCTCAAACTCTGCAAAGCAAAGAGGGGCAATTAATGGCTGTAATTAATGACCCAGAAGACATCATGGACTGGTTCTCCCTGTGGTTTAGGCGGGATCTCAGTGCTCCTAAACTCTCAGACAACTCAGAATTCCAGGATTTGGTTTAAACGATTGGAAAAGTTAATTTCAGGAGGCTGCTGGCTGTGCTGAGGTGGCCAGGAGGTGGTGGCCGGCTCTGGGGACAGTGCCCTGGCCATGAGAAGGCACTGCTCCTGCAGCCCCCAGAATCCCTTTGGAATGAGCAGCACGTCTGGGGCTCGGATTTCAATCCCACACACTCAAGCACAACTGCTTGCCATCCCATAATAGCCAGTGAGAACACACAGCAGGTGGGAATTGTGTCCTTATGAATCCCGGGCATTTCCCAGGCACTCCCCTCCTGATCCGGGTGAGTCCTGGGTGTCTGAACAAACAGCAGACATCTGGAGCACCCAAAAACGCCAAACCCGGATCCAAGGGGAAGCAGTGGCAGAGCTGGGATTGGGCCCTCTTTATCCCTGGAATGATCCATGCATTTCTTCCAGCGTGGGATGCTCTGATGGATCCAAGCTGTCCCCTGGCAAATGTTGCCATGTGCACAGCATCCAAATGTTTGGGAGTCTGGAATTCAGACATGGACTGCCTTCCATCAGAGAGGCAAATCCAGGGATACAGCAGGGGTAGTTTGAATCCACAGATTCCAAGGCAGAGCCAGGAATTTCCACAAGGATTTCCCAGGCAGAGCAATGGCCAGGCTCTTTTTCCTGACAAGGCTGCAACACTGGAACCTGGAAATCACACAGGGACAGAGGGGACATCGGGAATCCAGAGCCCAAGCCCTGTCCCAGGGCAATTCCTTAACCACCACCTCTATTAAATAAAATCAAGGATGAGATCCAGGGCCAGCAGTGGGAGCACTGTTGGAAAATTCCTTGTGGGAGGCTTTTTCCTCCATGTGGTGGTGTGACCAAGGAGCAGAGGGACATTATCTGGGAGAGAGGATCTGCAGCAGTTCAAGGTTAGGTCAGAAAAACCCCAGCTGAGCATGGATGAAATCCAGTCTGGAAGGCAACGGGAAAAAGGACAACAGAGGATGGAGGGACAGGACACAGGGAATGGCTTCCCACTGCCAGAGGGCAGGGATGGGTAGGATATTGGGAAGGAATTCCTGCCTGGGAGGGTGGTGAAGGAGGGTGGTGAATGGAATCGCCAGAGCAGCTGTGGCTGCCCCTGGATCCCTGGCAGTGTCCAAGGCCAGGTTGGATGGGGCTTGGAGCAGCCTGGGACAGTGGGAGGGGATTGGAACTGGATGGGCTTTCAGGTCCCTTCCAACCCAAACCATTCCGGGATTCTGTGATGTTTGTGAGTGCTGCAGTCTGGATTTATCCCAGGTAACCTGGAGGCTGCTGAGCCCTGGGGCTCCGTACCTGTGATGAGCCTTTTCCGGCACTTATCCACGAGCTGCTGGCAGTACCAGATCTCTGCCTTCAGGTCCTGCAGCTCGGCAAAGCCAGCCCTGTACTCCTCCTTCAGCTCCTTCAGCTTCAGGATGAGGCATAGCTCCTTCTCATCCATGATCACCTGTCCTTTCTCATCCACTAATTCTCCTGCAGGGGAAGGAAAGGAAGGGAAGGTTCTGGTGAGGGCAGAGAGCAGGGACAGGGCTCTGCAGATGGGACACCCTGATGGAGGATCCCACATGGCTCCCAGGGGAATCATCCCTGGGGTTGTTTGGATGGGATATTGGGAAGGAATTCCTGGCTGGGAGAGTGGGGAGGGGCTGGATTGGATTTTCCAGAGAAGCTGTGACTGCCCCTGGATCCCTAGAAGTGTCCAAGGCCAGGTTGGATTTGCTTTGGAGCAGCTTGGGATAGTGGAAAGTGTCCCTGCCCATGGCAGGGGATGGATTGGGATGATCTTTAAGATCCCTTCCCATCCAAACCACTCTGGAATCTATGACCACCCAAAATTCCCTGAAGTCCAAAGCTCCATCCCTCTCTCCCAAGCTGCCCCCTCACCCTCCAGCTTCTGCTTGCGCTTCAGAGCCTCCAGAGCCTCCGTGACTCCCTCCATGTGCTGCTTGTTGAGGTTGATCCTGTGTGCCAAGGAATGGCTTCTCTTCTTCCTGGAGACGAGGATTCTGTTGTTCTTCCTGAAGATCTGGTGGATCTCCCTTCCAGCCTCCTTCTTAAACAGATCAAACGCCTCTTGCTTGGATGGAGGGGACCTGAAAGCAGACGCAGACAGGGGAGGTCACTCTGTCCTACCCTGCAGCATGGAATCATGGAATGGCTCAGCATGGAAAAGCCCTCCAAGATCATGGAGTCCAACCATCCCCCAGCACTGCCAAGGCCACCATTTACCATGTCCCCAAGTGCCACATCCACTGCTAAATTCCTCCAGCAGTGGGGACTCCACCACTGCCCTGGGCTGTCCTTTCCAATTCCTGACCACCCTTTCCATGAGGAAATTTTCCCAATATCCGCCCAGGAGCCTCCCCTGGCCCAGCCTGAGGCCGTTCCCTCTCCTCCTCTCCCTGTTCCCTGGGAGCAGAGCCCGCCCCCCCCGGCTGCCCCCTCCTGTCAGGGAGTTGTGCAGAGCCACAAGGGCCCCCTGAGCATCCTTTTCTCCAGGCTGAGCCCCTTTCCCAGCTCTCTCAGGAGTTTTCCAGGCCCTTCCCAGCTCCATTCCCTTCTCTGGACACGCTCCAGCCCCTCAGTGTCCCTCTTGTCATGAGAGACCCAGAGCTGGACACAGAATTTGAGCTGTGGCCTTCCCAGTCCTTGGGAATGGCCGTAGCTGAGGTTTGATGGGATTTCAGTGGGTTCCTTTGGGGTCTCTCTGTCCTGGCTGCTCCCTAGCACCATTCCCGTGCCAATCCCAAAACCTACTGTTCCCCAGGCTGCTCCCAGAACAAAGTCCTTCACAGGGACACCATATTCCTCAGGAGATGCCTCAGAACTGAGTATTCCCTGGAAAGCCAGCCTTTCATGGGTTGAATTTTCACAGAAATAATGGATATTGTTCCTCCCTATTGTTAAACAAATGCCTGTGCTCTTCCCGTGCTGCATTCCCAGCACGGATCCGTCCCTTCCACCAGCCAAACTCCACAGCCCCGAGGGCTGGCCGGCTCCACAACGCTGCTGCCATGCCTTGGGAGTCCCGTCTGTTTTCCAAGTCTGAATTCCAAGTGCCATTCCCGACTTTTCAGTGAAATGGCTTTGATGCCAATGTGCCCCCATGAACACCTGGTGTTATTCCAATGGGAACCACTCCAGGCAAAAAAATGGGGAATGTCACAGCCCACAGATGCTGCTGTGTGCTGCTGATATTCCTGGAGAGCGGGATGGATTTGGGAGCAGCAGGAAGAAACAGAAAATCATGGAATGATTTGGGTTGGAGGGGACCTTAAAGCTCATCTCTTTCCAACACAGGTACCCGGAAGGCTCCGCATTCCTCACTCCAGCCTGGGAAAAGCCAAATTCCAACTCCTGCCTTCCCTGAGTGACCTCTTAAGGGCATTTTCCAGCTCCTCCGGGGCTGTGTGACGCTGTTCCCGTGCCAAAGTGCTGGCACAGGGCTGTAAACAACAGCCCCCGGGCAAAGTGCCACAGCTGCAGCTCCCAGAGCCAGCCCCGAGCTGCTGGAAGTGCTCTGGGATGTGCCCCCTGCAGCTGCAGCAGCCTGTCCTGCCAGCCCCGGGAATGCCAGAGGGACACAAATCCCCTGTGGAGGGAATGGAAACAGGGTGAGGAGCTCCAGGAGAATTCTCCTGGGACAGCTTCACTGCTCTGCTGGAATCCAGAAACCACATCCTGGGCTGATCCCCAGCGTGGGCAGCAGGAAAGGGGGAATTCTGTCCCTCTGTCCCACTCAGGTGAGACCCCACCTGCAGAGCTGACCCAGCCCCAGGGCCAACAGCATCAGGACCTGGAGCTGCTGGAGAGAGCCCAGAGGAGGCCCTGGAGCTGCTCCAGGACCGGAGCCCCTCTGCTCTGGAGCCAGGCTGGGAGAGCTGGGAATGTTCATCAGGAGAAGGGTCCAGGGAGAGCTCAGAGCCCCTTGCAGGGCCTAAAGGGGCTCCAGGAGAGCTGGAGAGGGACTGGGGATAAGGGATGGAGGGACAGGACACAGGGAATGGCTTCCCACTGCCAGAGGGNTCCAACCCAAGCCAGCCTGGAATCCCATGATTCTATTGACCCATTTCTGTGACTGGCTGGATGTGAGGTATCCCTGCAGTCTTCCCACTCACCAAGGGGATGCTGAAATTTTCAGAGATTAAAGAATAAAATAAATAAATAAAATTAACAAAATTAAATTAATTAAAATTTTTTAAAAATCAAGAGCAACTGGCCAGGGCAGAGCTCGAAGCACAGAGGTGACCCTCACCCCCATCATCTGGAGCTCAGGGTGTTTCCACCACCACTCCTGTCCTGTATTCTCTGAAGATCTCCAAATCTCTCCCCTTTCCCTTACAGTTGCACTCAGGGAACACAATCCAATCATTCCAGTGTGAAAAACCCTCTGGAAAGGGGGATTTACTCCCTCACAGGGAAAGCCTACCTGGGCTTCTGGAAATCCTCCTCTGAAGACGAAATCAAGGCCTCTTCATCACTGTCCTGGTCACATCCTTTCTCTTCCTCATCCAGATCCTTGGTGGGACTTTTTACAGGTGAGGAATCATCCTCGGCTGTCTCAGGAGGAGGGCTCCCACTTCTGTCCTTCCTGAAAAGGGGGGAAAAGGTGAACCAGATTAATTTCCTCATCAGAGGAATCTGGAACCAAAACATGCAGTGGGTTTGACTTTGCTGATTTCAAAACTGGTGATCTGAGGCCGCTGCTACCAAAGTTTCCAGGGAAATATCCAGTGACAAGGAATAAAATCAGCCTTGTTCCCAAAAAATCCTTATTCTTAGAGTGGAGGAACTGCCCTGGATCCTATGGAATACAGGCCAGGCTGGATGAGCTCCCTTGAGAAGGATCCCAAGGACAACAGTCCCACCCTGTCCAGCTCTGGGCATGCCTGCACAAAGGAAAACCCTCTCCAAAAGAAATCTCCAAGGATTTCATCCAACTCCACGTTTAAACCAAGCCTGGTTCCCTGCTCCTTTCCCTCCACAAACCCCTTCAGCCTCAACTGCAGGGAATAGAAACACCATGGAATCCTAGAATGGTTTTAGTTGGAAGGGACCTTAAAGCCCATCCCATTCCATCCAGGGTGCTCCAAACCAAATCCAACCTGGCCTTGGGCACTTCCAGGGATCCAGGGGCAGCCACAGCTTCTCTGGGCACCCTGTGCCAGGGACTCCCCACCCTCCCAGGGAATTTCTTCCCAAGGAATAGTGTGACCAGGAGAGTGGGATTGGAACACAGACAGAAGAGTGTTGGCCAGATCTCCTTGTGTCTCCCTAAAACCAGAACCCAGCAGAGCTCAGGGCTCACATGGCCACCACAGCCTCGGTGCTTCCTCTGCTCCCTGGCACAAGGACTTTGGGGAAATGTCAGGGAGGAACCAAGCAGGGATTTACTTCTGTAAACTGAAGGCTCTTCCTCTGCTCAGGACTGCCTGGTTCCCCCTTCCCTCCCCAAATCTCTCCTCCTTCTCTGCTGCTCTCCCAGCTCCCTCCATTCCTTCCTTGGTTCATTTGCATATCAGGGTTAATTCTCCTATTACAACCCCAGTTAATGATGTAATTACCCCAAGTTATTACCCTCTTCAGAGGCCTTAGTTTACATATTTTGGGGCCTGGGACAACAAGGTGTCCTTGAAGAGCAAACCCAGAGAGGTTTGTTGTGTCTGACCAGCCTGAGAACATCAGCTCACAGACCACGTGAATCTTCAGAGTTACACACCAGGGAGTGCAGAGTTTGAAAAATATAAAAGTTAAAACCTAAGGCATCACTGTGAACTGCTGGGTCCTGCACTTGGGGCACAAGGATTGGGGACAGCAGCTGGGAAAGGCCCTGGGGGTGACAGCAGGTACCAGGGAACAGGGACAGGATGAGAGGAAACAGCCTCAAGATGACCTAGGGGAGGTTTAGGTTGGATTTTGGGAAAATTCCTCATGGAAAAGTCTGTCCAGCCCAGGGCAGACTCAATGGGGTTGAGTCCCCATTGCTGGAGGGATTTAAAAGCCCTGTGGATGTGGCGCCTGGGGACATGGGGCAGTGGTGGCCTTGGCAGTGCTGGGGGAACAGTTGGACTCGATGACCTTGGAGAGCTTTTCCAATCCTGACAATTCCATGATTCCATGATTATCAGAGGTAAAGGAGAGGTGTCTGACTGCTTAACTCACATGAGCTGCTCATCGCCCTTCTTGGCTTCCTTCTTCTCACCAGGAGTGGGGGATCCAGGAGGACTTCCCTCAGGAGACTCTTCATCCTCTTCCTGCTCCAAATCCTCATTCCCACCAGCTGAACTGTCCTGGAAGCAGAGAGGAATAACCCATGTGTCTGCAGCATGGAAGCTGTGCAGGCCTCACCCAGCAGCTCCTCCCTCCCCTGCAACAGCCTAATCTGGGATTTAAAAACTCTGTGAGAGCCCACGGCAGGATTTATGGATTATGTGGGATTTCTACACTTGGCTCCAGAAATTAGAAGGATTAAAGAAGGGATCTCAGCAGAGGCAAGACCTCACCTTCCCCAAGCCAGTGCCAGACAGGTCCCTTTGTAGATTGCATTGTACAGGACAAGAGGAGGGGGCTTTAAATGGGATATCAGGAAGGAATTCCTGGCTGGGAGGGTGGGGAGGCCATGGCACAGGGTGCCCAGAGAAGCTGTGGCCACCCCATGATCCCTGGAAGTGTCCAAGGCCAGGCTGGATTTGGTTTGGAGCAACCTGGGATAGTGGGAGGTATCCCACCAAATGGAATGGGATTATTAACATCCTCTCCAACCCAAATCATTCTGGGATTCTAATTCCCATTTAATAAACTATTCTGTGCAGATAAAGAGCCCAATTAATCCCTCTGCTGCCAGGAATTCCTCTTTGTTAATGGTGCATCTCTGCTCCGGACACATTTTTTTGACAAACTCACCCAACTGATATTTCTGAGTTTGATTTCAACAGGGAAAAGCTGCACTGGAGGCAATTCCCATTTTGGCAGCAAAGGAGCCAGTTCTAAGGTGGATTGTGGGCCAGGTCAAGCCCCAGGTGTTACCGTGTCCTCCTGATCCTCCTCAGCCACATCAATGTGCAAATCAGAGCTCGACTCGGACTCGGTCTCAGAGTCAGACGGGGCAGCCAAGTCTCTCAGCCCGTACTTGTTCCGGAGCCTGCACTCCACTTCTTCCTCCTGTTGTCTGAGGAAAAGCCAGCCCTTCAGGAATCCTCTCCCACATGGCAACACCTGGGATCCCTGCCACGGTCAGATTCCCAAAGAAAAGCACCTTTTCCCTGTGGTTTTATCCCTCAAAACCCCTCCCATACTTCTCCATCATAACTTTTGTCCGCTCTCTTCCTCTCCTTTTCCGTGACATGCCTTTAGGGATCTCGGATATTGAAGTTTTTTGATGGTTATTTTAATACTTTCCAGAAGCTTTTAATGGTCCACATCAAGCCATACCAACTCTGCTCAGTCCCACCACCTTGTTTTAACCTTTAATTCAGGTTGGATGGGGCTTGGAGCACCCTGGGATAGTGGGAGGTGTCCCTCCCATGGGATGGTTTTCTTCCCAACCCAAACCAGTCTGGAATTCTATGAACTTACCTTACAATCACTTTGAACTGTCTAAACACCTCCTGGATCTGCCTGACATTCACTATCTGAGGAAAAGAGGTACAAAGCCATCAATTTTGGTATTAATTCTGTAAAGGAGTTCCAAATAAGTAATTTTAAAAGGTATTAAGACTGAGGAAAAGTCTCCTGGAGCTTCCAAAAATGGAATGAAAACATGCAACAAACATAACATGCACAAAGAAATTATATTACAGTTCTGTGGTGGGTTTGGGGTGAAAAACAGCCTCTTCAAAAGACATTTCACCGCTCCTCTCTTGGAGGAAAATGGGATGGAATCAGGATTTCAGTCCTTTTTTCACGACTTACATCGATCTCCTTAATGACTCCTCTGAGGTATTTCTGGACTTGAGATCTGATTTCTTCTCTCTGGGCTGTAGTCAGGGGCTTGTAACTCATAAAGGAACGATTTGCCTTAAAAAAAAAAAAAAAGATGGAAAAGTGAGAGTCAGGGAATTACAAACAGCTGAGGGGGCCTGTGGGAACAATGGGGACAAAGCTTGGAGCACGTCCTGCCGTGCTGGGACAAGGAGTGATGGTTTTAAACTAAAAGAGGGAAGATTCAGGCTGGCTTTAAGGAAGGAATTATTGGCTGTGAGGGTGGCACAGGGTGCCCAGAGCAGCTGTGGGTGCCCCTGGATCCCTGGCAGTGTCCAAGGCCAGGCTTGATGGGGCTTGGAGCAGCCTGGGACAGTGGAAGGTGTCCCTGCCCATGGCAGGGGGTGGAATGGGATGGAATTTAAGGTCCCTTCAACCCAAGCCAGTCTGGGATTCTGGGATTCCACTGGTCTGCCAAACACCTGGGGTGCTGTGCCCAATTCTGCTTGGGATTCTCATCACCTGACTTGGCAGGAGATGGGATTTGGGATCATCCAACCAACAGAAGGGCATCAGGAGCCTGGAAAAAAAACATCTCCAGTGGCTGGGGATTGAAATTCCAACACAATCCCTGTGTGTGGGATCTTCAGAGGTTTCCCTAAGCCCCAAAGGATGGTGCTGGAAGCAGAAGGAAGGACACAAGCCCCCCGGACACTGAGTGCAGTGCTCCTTACCAAGCAGTCCTGCATGATCAGCTCCCGCTTCAGGAGTTGGATCTCCTCCTCCAAAGCTCTCACTGATGCCTAACAGGGGAGAAAAAAAAAGTGAGCAAATGACTAAATTATATTGGGAAAAAAAACTCCTGCTAAAAACAGCACGAAATTGGCTGCTGGAGAATATCCCAGCTGGATCCCAGCTCCCTCAGGGCTTGCAGCAGGGATTTTGTGGGTCTGGAAATCATTTTGCCTTTGATTAGCTCCCAACAGGACAGTTCCTGCTGGGCCCTGCCTGCACAGGCTGCCCAAGCCATCAAAGAAGGGCCACCTGCTCTGTGATGTGATGATTTCCTGAGCTAGAATCTCAGGCTGGAACCTCAGAGTTCCGGGCTCTGGGATATTCTCCTGGAAGCCAAGAATTGTGCAGGGCTCACCTCTGCCCTGAACTCAGCTGCTCTGACATGAACTGGGACAGAGGAGAGATTTTCCTGTGCTGAATTTCTCCATAACGTGGAATATCTCCAAGGATTCACTATTTCAAATGTGTTTCCAGAAAAGTGAGTACAAAAATCTTGGGATTTGGGGAGAATTGGACACCGAGCTGCCTTGAAGTGACTTCTGGAGCACCAAAGCACAAAGTTTCCTTCCAATTTCAGCTGCTCCAGTTTGTTTTTCACTCTGAAAGTGTACTCAGGGCATTTAAAATCCTGATCTAAATGACTTCCTTGATTAACCAAGTTTTCTAATTGTGGAGAAGCTGTTTTGTTACCAGCAGCAATGGGGATAAAGCTGCAGGAGGACTGGAGATGATTTCCCTGCATATCAGGGGAATAATTCACAATAAAATCTCTCTGTTCAGAGCTGAATCTCATCAGAAAAATGTGGGATATGCAGGAGAAAGAACTCCCAGGTGTCAGGGAAGATGTGAGCACCTGCATGGCTGTGCCTGAGACCAGGGAACTGTCAATTAAATAATTCAATACCTATAAAAAAGTTTTAATATTGATCCATTTTATCACCCACCTAAAATCACCAGTGTCAGCTTGGCTGAGAAAGGGTCTTTTATTAAACTACTCAAATTTCCTCTGGTTTTTAAGGTTGTTATCCTAAGTAAGAATGAATCTGGGATAATCCCCCCTCCTCCAGGCTGTCCATACCTCCTGGTAAAAGGGCTCATTGGGGACAGGCTCTGCTGTCACCCAGTTCATCCTGGTGGCAAAGCGAAGGGAAGACAGCTGGAAAACAAAGGTTTGAAGTAAATAAAAGTCATTTGGGCAGAGATAGCATTTTCCTCATCGGTTTCTACTTCATTCCATCAGATCCAGGAGCAGAGAAATCCAAAATCTGGGAACTGCTCCAGGTGATTCCCTCCTGTTTGCTACAGATCCAGCTCCCACAGGGGGATTTTCACCCCATTTTATCATTTCATGGGTTAAAAAACAACCTCCTGGGAGGTTCCTCCTGGTCCCTGCTCCAGCAGGGAGCCAGCTCAGCTCTGCTGGGAGCTGGGGCAGTTCCAGTGAGTCCATGAAGTGATGTCCCATGGAAACACATTAAATAATAATTAGTAATTATAATAATAAAATATTAATATAGGAATTAG
>VZRO01002887.1:131764-162464 GCA_013397915.1 Daphoenositta chrysoptera
TAATAATGTAATATATATAATATGTATTTACTATAGAAAATATATATATAACATAACATAACATAACATAATATAATATATATTTACTATAGTAAATAGTAATATAATAATGGTAAATATAATAATAGAATAGTAATAGTAAATATAATAATAATTATAATAGCAATAAAAATAATAATAATAGAAACTCTTCAGTGAGCTTAAATCTGAGCAGCTCCTGCCTGCTCTGCTGCAGGCTCACATCTGACAGGAGTCTGTTTTTTGAGCCTTTGGGATAAGAGGAGCTCTCCAAAGTTTGGGATGTTTCCCTGCCAAAAGCCTCCAGAGACTGTTCCTCAAAGCAAGCAGGAGCAAGGCTTGGATTCTGCAGGAATCTCTTCAACTCACCGTCTCTTCCACATGAGCAGCTTCCCCATAGATGTTTGTCACCAGCACAGTGTTGCAGTTTCCCCCTGGGAAAAAATGATAACAAAAGTAAAGCAAATAATATGATTTTGGGGGATTATTTGTTGTTTCATTTTCTGCAGTGTATGATATGATGTGCTGATTAAAACAGAGGAGAGAAATCACAGAATGGTTTGGGGTGGAAGGGACTTTAGGGATCACCCAGTGCCACCCCTGCCATGGGTAGGGACACCTTCCACTGTCCCAGGCTGCTCCAAGCCCTATCCAGCCTGGCCTTGGACACTCCCAGGGATCCAGGGGCAGCCACAGCTGCTCTGAGAATTCCATCCCAACCTCTCCCCACCCTCCCAGCCAGGAATTCCTTCCCAATATCCCACCCAAGGCTTCTTTCAGTTTGAAGAAGCACAAAGGACACAGCCAGAGTGTAACTGTCCCTCTACAGAGCACAGAAAAAGAGGCACAGCGTGACTTAAAAATAAAGGGGAAATTTGTGTCTCACAGAATGAGGATGCAGGAAGAAGATGGGAATAAAAACTCTGAGTCCCAAGTGTTTATAAAGGTTCTGTTTTTCAGGATGACCAGAGCAGCTGTGGCTGCCCTGGGATCCTTGGCAGTCCAAGGCCACGTTGGACACTTGGAGCACCCTGGGACAGTGGAAGGTGTCCCTGAGGGGTGGCACTGGATGAGCTTTAAGGTCCCTTCCAACCCAAACCAGGATTCCACGATAAATTACAGCCTTAGGACTTGATCTGCTGCCTGAAACTCCAGTTTCCCAGGAGCTGTAGGAATTCCCAGCTCTTACCCAGCGAGTCCTTGAGGACATGGGTGAGTTTGCTCTGCCGGAAGGGAATGTGCTCCCGCTTGGGATCAGCCAGGGCGATGATGAGCTGCTCCAGGAACGACAGGGATTTGTTGATGTAGGAGGCTTCGACCCGGACCTGCCCTTCGGACTGAAACGGAGACCAACAGGAGAAGATTCCATAATGAGTAAACAGCAGGAGAGTATTCCCTATACAGGAGGAAAACTCTGACTCTGAGTTAATTCAGACCCAAAAAATTCATCATCTGGAGCTGTCATCAGTCTGGAAATGAGTTTTCCCAAACCACAGATTTCCATTACAAGTCTACAAGGATTTGCATTTCCTTTCCAACAGGTGAATTGTGTCTTTGTCACAGGCTTGATGTCATTTTGATTCTGATCAATACAGAATGTCAGGGAATCAAGGAATTGCTGAGGGTGGAAAAGGCCTCTTAGATTGAGTCCAACCATCCCCCAGCACTGCCGAGGCCATCACTAACCCATGTCCCCAAGTGCCACGTCCCCAGGGCTTTTAAATCCCTCCAGCAATGGGGACTCCACCACTGCCCTGAGCGGCAGTGCCAGGGCTGGACAGCTCTTTCCAGCAAGGAATTTTCCCAGTATCCAACCTGAACCTCCCCCTGAAGCCATTTCCTCCTGTTCCTGTTCCCTGGGAGCAGAGCCTGACCCCCCCCGGCTGCCCCCTCCTGTCAGGGAGTTGTGCAGAGCCACAAGGTCCCCCCTGAGCCTTTCCCTGAGCTTTTCCCAGCTCCCTCAGCCACTCCTGGTGCTCCAGCCCCTTCCCAGCTCCATCCCCTTCCCTGTTTTTCCACAGTGAGGGCCCCAAGGGGACTTGAGGAGCTCCCACCACTCACCCCCGTCTTGCTCAGTCTCTCAGATCCCGCCAGGTCAATTAAGTTGATTTTAGATTTAAGGCATTTGAGATTTGAGTAATCTCTGGAACGACACTGAGGGGGAAAAGAAGAGAAACTGCACTTACGAGCAGACAAAACTGAAATACAGGAAAAAACAGTTGCAGAGATCCTCTCAAATCCCTAGGAAGCCATTTCAATCTGTAGGAACAAGGCTGGAGCTCTCACCTCAATGTACAAAGTGAAGATGCAGTGGGATCTGGAGGAATTCTTATTCAGGGTGTGTTCCCCTATCACTCTGTTGGTTTCACCCTGCCAATGGAGAGAAAATTCCAGGCTCACCTCATGGAACTGTGGCTTTTTGAGGATAAGCCTCTGATAGGATCCAAAAGGGATGGTGGAACAGACCTTAAATCTCATCCCATCCCACCCCTTGGATGGGCAGGGACACCTCCCACTATCCCGGGCTGCTCCATCCCTGTCCAGCCTGGCCTTGGACACTTCCAGGGATCCAGGGGCAGCCACAGCTGCTCTGGGAATTCCATCCCAGGCCCTCCTCACCCTCTCAGCCAGGAATTCCTTCCCAATATCCCATCCATCCCTGCCCTCTGGCAGTGGGAAGCCATTCCCTGTGTCCTGTCCCTCCAGCCCTTGTCCCCAGTCCCTCTCCAGCTCTCCTGGAGCCCCTTTAGGCCCTGGCAGGGGCTCTGAGGTTTCCCTGGAGCTTTCTCCTCTCCAGGCTGAACATTCCCAGCTTTCCCAGCCATCATGATCCTCTTTCTACCCTTTAAAAAGAAAAAGGATGTCCCTGCACATTCCAGAGCTCAGCACAGCACTGTGTCATTAAAAAGGCCAGAGAAAGATTTTAAGGACACCAGATGGCTCTGGGTGAGAATTCCTGTGTCCAGATCCAATTATTTATCCCTGTTTTCCTCATGAACTGAAGCAGCCATGAGGAAAAGAAAGATGCTGATCTAAGTAATCAAAGTCCCCTCACAAATCTCTCACCCTGAACAGCCCTGCTGGGAATTCCAACAGTGCCACAATCATCCCAAACCATCATTTCTTGGAGCACCTTCCAGAATCCCTGAGCCAGGGACATTTTCCTTGCAAGACCAAGAGTTCCCAGTTGTTCTCCCCACACTCAAGAGGGATGGCTGAACCTCCTTCCACCGTCTCGGCCACCCACTCCTGCTTTCCCGCCTCCTCCCTCAGCCAGCGACCACAACCGTGGGGTTCAGTGGAATATTTGGGTTCTCTTGCCTCAAACAGGAGGTGCAGAGCCTCCTCCTCGTGGCTGACGGGGTGGATGGAGAGCCCCTTGACATAAACCCCCTGGGGGCCATCCCTGAGCGCCAGCGGGGTGTCCCTGCCCCCTCGGGCCAGCCCCGGCGCCAGGAGGTCGAACAAGGCCTCGTTGTAGATCTCCAGGTAGGAAATTCGGACAGTGACCAGGACACTGAGGAATTCTGCAGCTGCTTTGAAGATCTGCACGAAGACAAAGGGTTTGTGTCCGTTCACAGGCAGAATTTGTAGTTATTTATGGCTTTTCAGAGGAGATATTTGGGTAGATGTTGATATAAGATATGAATGGGTGTGATATAAATAGGTGTGAGGTATAAATCAGTGTAAGATAGAAATAGATATAAAATATAAATAGATTTAAAATATAAATATTATTTATAGAATACTATATTTAAATCTTATATTTAAAATAAATTTAAACATTATATTTAATATGTTGTTAATTTAAATATTAAATATTTTATTATTTATTATTTGTTGTTATATATTATAATTGAAATATTATATTTAATATAAAGAAATACATTAAGATGCATACAAGACATAAAGTTATGTAATATAGATATTTATATAGAGAGAGTTCTGAACAGCTCCAAGTGCATCTGGGGGTGTGTGGGGCTAAATCTGAGCTGTGGTCTATGAGGGCTCAACTTGGATTTGGATTCAATGATCTTATAGAATCATGGAATTCTGGAATGGTTTGGGTTAAAAAGGACCTTAGAGCCCATCCAGTTCCATCCTTGCCATGGAAGGGACACTTCCCACTATCCCAGGCTGCTCCAAGCCCCATCCAGCCTGGCCTTGGACACTTCCAGGGATCCAGGGGCACCCACAGCTGCTCTGGGCACCCTGTGCCAGTGTCTCTGTGCCTTAGAGGTGTTTTTTAATGATTTTATGATCATGATTATGATTTTAACCTGATTTCACAAAAGCATACTTTGGAAAACACCTCTTTTGAAGGCTCGATGACATTTGGGGAGCAGCAAGAACTTAAACAGGAATTGAACAGGAACAACCTCTGAGAATGACAATAAAACTCCTTCATTCTTTAACTGTCATCCCTTGGGTAAAATGAAGGAAAAAACCCACATAAAACATATTCACTGTGTTCAAAGACTTTGATATCAGCAAGAGCTGATACCAGAGTGTTCCTTGGTGTTTCTCCCACCTCTTTTCCCACCCAGATCCAGTTGGATACCTGCTGGATAGCTCTGGGGATGATCCCTCGGCGTCTGTAGTCAGAGGTCGCTCCCATCATGGTGTAGGTTTTGCCAGCCCCAGTCTGCCCATAGCACATGATGGTGCCTAAAAAAAAATTCAAAAGCAAAAGAATAAACTCAGGAGGGAGCCTGCAACAGAACAGCAAATGGATCTCTCCTCAAATCTGATCTCTTTTTATGATCAAAATAATCAAAATGGCAATAAATCACCGTTATAGCCCTGCAAAGCTTTGGATACCAAGTCCTTGGCCACGATCTCATAAACCATTTCCTGGGAAGTGCTGTGGAGGAGCCCATCCAGCTTGAAGGACCAGTCAGTCTGAGAGTTATTCACAGCTCCTCCCCTGGGACTCTTTCGGATGTAGATATCGATGCTCTGCAACCCAAAAAACCCAAAAAAGACAGGACCTTCAACTCAGTAGCCCCGAGGATTTTCAGCAATTGAGGACCTGGGGTTAAGCAGAAAAGGGAGCACAAATAACAGGGTTATTTTACTGCCTTGGATAGTTCTAGATGTCCTAAAAATATCTGGTGATGCTCTCAGATTTCTGGAATAAACATTCTGAATAAAAGGAAATGTGGGTAAGCTCATCTGTTTAACTTTCTGTGATTTTGTGCCTCAGGGAAATTCTTAATTAAGCAAGAGAAGGCAGAGGGAGGAATTTGCATAAGAGGGGATAGAAACAAACTCTGCCAATTTGTGGTTAGCACTGGGAATTCCTCATGGATCAGCCAGTCCCAGTCCTTTTGAGGGTTTTCCTGGTGACTGTACCACAGGAAGTGTGTTTTCCACACTCACACTCGCCGTGACAAAACCACTGCCAAGCAGGAATGCACCAACCAACACCCCCCAAAATGTTATCCATGGCCTCAACGGTTGGAAAAATTCCTGGTTTTCCACAGGAAAAGCTGAACTCAAACTCCAAACCTTTCCCACTTCCAATTTCTTTTACTCTACCTTGTTGTCTGATCCAAGCTTGATCATGTCTCGGGCAAAATGAGTGGTTGGCTTGACCCGCACGAACGCCTGCACTCGCTTTGGTGTTCTAAGGAGAGGAAAAGAAGAATCTTGCATTGCCTAAGCTGAAATTTATATTATTTGCCAGCAAAAGGTGAAGCAGAGGAGTCAAATTTTAAAATAAAGTGTTGGCAATTGTTCAGCCGCAGTTTTTATTCCCCACTAAAAGCAACAGCGGGCAAGGAGTTGCTGAAAATTCCTTGTCCTGCTTGGAAAACTGAGGATGTGGGAAGAGAAGGGTCAAACTGATCCTGATTCTCTGATTTCCTTGTGTGTGCCAGGCCCTGGACTGCTGGATAACACAGTTTTCTTCCTCTTAGCCTTGGAAAGCAAAATATTTGCAGGAGTAGGGGAGGGGTTTTCTTTTGTCACACACAGCCTTTTTAAAAATAATTTCAATTCCCAATAAACAGCTGATTGTCAGCTTTCTGGAGGAAATATCCACGGGCTGGAGGATCTGCTGAGCAAAACCCACATGAGGAGGGCTCAGGGATCATCCAGCTGCTAAAGCCACGTGCACTGAGGATTTTTAAACCCCTGGAATGCGTAGATCCCACATTTTCCCTCAACCACTTCCTGCAGACAGCCCGTGCTCAATAATTGTGTAGTGACAGCTTCTAGTTTTGGACAAAATCTTTGGGATTTCTGGTATATTCAGGATTTCTGTGTCCTCTCACACTTTGCCTGCTGTGACTGCTCTAAAACGAAACGTGGAGATTTGAGCTGAGTCAGGACTTGTTGGATTTAACCCAGGGGAACATTTGGGTGATACCTGGAGATGTCACCCTCGGGCTCAGCATCAGAGAGCCGTGAGGAAATGATGCTTTCCTGGTCCTCATCCTTCTCCTTCTCCTTCTCCTTCTCCTTCTCCTTCTCCTTCTCCTTCTCCTTCTCCTTCTCCTTCTCCTTCTCCTTCTCCTTCTCTTGCTCTTGCTCTTGCTTTTGCTCTTGCTTTTGGTCCTGCTCCTGCTCCTTCTCCTGTTCCTGGTCTTGGGAGCTCTCAGGGGTCACAGAACTCTGTCCAAAAACAACCCAGAACCAAGTGTTGGAGCAGTTGTGAGTTATTTCTTCAAAGCAAGACAAACAGCAGGGAAAGGGGAAAGGAAAAATTTTAGGGGAAATCTCCACTATGAGTGAGAGAGAGAGAACAAATTCTGAATGAGTGGCATTTTCCTTGGTGCAACAGTGCCCTTTGTGGGGCTTTGGACACGTGAGGACAAAAGCAACTATTCCTGGGAGGGGTTATTAACACCAGGAGATGGGGAGGAACAGAGTGTCCAGAGCAGCTGTGGCTGCCCCTGGATCCCTGGCAGTGTCCAAGGCCAGGCTGGACAGGGCTTGGAGCACCCTGGGATAGTGGGAATTGTCCCTGCCCATCCAGGGGGTGGGATGGGATGAGCTTTAAGGTCACTTCCAACCCAAACCATTCCGGGATTCTGACTGAGCCCAGTTGGAATTACGTTTTCTTCAGTCTCTGGTTTGGATGCAGGGCTCTGACTCTCTTCCAGCTCCTCCTGCGCATCTTCCTCCTGCCAGTGAAAACCAGAGCCAATCCCACGTGGAAAACTCCCCCGGGGACACGGCGGCACTGACCCGCTGTGCCCCAGGGAACAACGATCCACCCGTCTCCGGAGCCTCGGCAGTGTGAGGGTCCCCTTCCCATGCCTCAGGGGAGCAGATTTGGGCAGGACTTTGGGAAAAATCCATCTGCAAGGCTTGGGAATTGTCGGGAAGCTGTGGCTGCCCCTGGATCGCTGGAAGTGTCCAAGGCCAGGCTGGACGGGGCTGGGAGCACCCTGGGATAGTGGCAGGTGGCCCTGCCTGTGGCAGAGGGTGGGAATGGGATGATCCTTAAGGTCTCTTTCAACCAAACCATCCTGTGACTCTCCAAGGCACCTCCCGAAGTGTGTGGGGGGTGATGCCCGGGGAAAGGGAGGCGATGCCTGGAGGGCTGATGCCGCCTTTGCGGGGACACCACCTCCGATCACACCTTGAGGAGGGGACAGCGACCCCCCGGGCGCCCCCGGTCCCTGTCCCACCTGCGACCCCTCTGCAGCTGGGCTCGGCGTGGCGTCCGGGGTCGCCATGGCAGCGTCCACTTCCGGGTTTTCCATGGCAACGGCAACTTCCGGGAGAGCCCGGAAATGGCTCCGCATACGGCGGCCGGGCGGGGCCAGCGCGCGGCGGGGGCGAAGCGGGACGGCGGCGGCACGGGAGTGGCCGGGACGATGCTGGAAGCGGTGGCGGCGGCGGACCCGGAGCTGGATCCCGAGGATCTGGTGCATTTCTCGGTGGGAGACCTGCCCAGCCGCGGGTATGGAGTGATGGGCGAGATCCGGCGGCAGGGAAAGCTCTGCGATGTGACGCTCAAGGTGCGGCCCGGCCCCCGGGGGCGGCGGGGGGAGTAGGGACCACCCGAGCCCTGAAGGGTCTGAGGGCACCCTGAGAGACCTCGGCCCCTCAGGGGGAGTGAGGGACAGCCCAGGCCCTGATGGGGAGGAAGGACCCCGATCCCCCAGGGGGCTTAGAGGGGGCTGAGAGACCTCGACCCTTCGCGGGGAGTGAGGGACCCCCGGCCCCTAAGCGGGGACCCCGGTCCTTGAAGGGACATTGAGGGGGGACCCCGACCCCTGAGGAGGTCCCGGTCTCTGGGGTGGGGGCTGAGGGGGGATGCTGAGGGGACTTCCCCCAGTCCCCTTAAGAGGGAGCTGGGGCACCCCCTGGTCCCTAAGGGGGGCTGGGGGACCCTCACAGCCTTTGAGGGGGTATGAGGGTCCCCAGCCTCTGAAGGGGGAGCCGAGGGACCTCCAGCCCCGAAGAGGAGCAGAGGGACCCCCTATTCCTGGGGGGGGCTGAGGGACCTCAGCCTCTGGAGGGGGGACTTGAGGAACCCCCAGGGCCCTGAGGGGGGACCCCAGCCCTTAAGGGGAGGGCGCTGAGGGACACCCCAGTCTCTTTTCCAGAGGAAAGGAGGGAGCTGGAGTTCCTTCAGACCCCTTTGGTGGGGGATAAAGGGGTGACTGAGACCCCTTTGGTGGGGAGAGGAGCAGGAGCTGAGGTCTGCCCTTCCCATGGCTTTGGCAGAGGAGAGGGACAGTGCTGAGACCCCCCCAAGCCCCCTTAGTGGGGTGCCAGGGGGTCTCTGAGGGGCTGTGGATCCAGGTTTATGGACCAACCTCTGCTCCAACCCACGGGAGAAGATTCCTTTCCCTAGGAAACCATTCCCTTATAGGAACATCCACTTTCTAACATCCAAAAACTGAATCCATAAGCGTGCTAAATGCCCAGGATTGTGTCCCTGGCTCTGCAGGGAATGGCTGGGAGGGCTCGGAGAGCGTCCTGTGCCAGGCAGGAGCTGCTGGAATCCCTCAGGATTCCAGACTCGGAGGAGCTGCTGGGGTGGGAGCCACACGCAGCTCTGAGTCATTGCAGAATGAACCCTGCAGTTTAATTAAACGGGAAGGTGTTCCCAGCCTACTCACCCTGAAACCTTCCAGGGGAAGGAGCCGGCGAGGGCTGTGCCTGTCAGGGAGACGGGATGTGGGATGGGGAGCATTCCATGGATACGGGGGCGGCTTCATCCCTGTGGAGCAGCTGTAGCCCCCGGGGAAGTGGGACTGGGGGTTGTGATCCTCCTCGAAGTGGTTGTTCCTTCTGTAGGGTGATGTTTGTGACAGTCTGGGCTGGAACCCTGATGCCTCGAAGTGGCTGCCTGAAAACAGAGGCTAGACAAGAGTGAGAGAATAAAACCAGGTATTTATTGAAAGGGCCTTCAGAGGTACACCCTGGGTGGGCTAAAGGCTGCACCCAAGATGGACCCTGGGTCACGGGTTCTTCACACTTTTATTGATGCCTTAGGTTTTAACTTTAATATTTTGCAAATCCTGCACTGCCTGGTGTGTAACTCTGAAGTTTCTTGTGGCCTGTGAGCTGCTGTTCTCTCATCCCAGCTAGTCATTACAAAGCCTCTCCAAGCTTGCTCCCCAAGGACACCCAGGCTGTCATAGGACCCAAAATGAGTACACCAACATCGTAGAAGGGGGGTGAGCTTGGGGAAATTACATCATTAACTGAAGTTTTAATTGGAGAATTAACCCTGATATGCAAATGGACCAAACTTATAAGAGTGTGAAGATCCCGTGACCCGAGGTCCATCTTGGGTGTCGCCTTTGGCCTGCCCAGGGTGCACCTTTGAAGGCCCTTCCAATAAATATCGACCTTTATNCCTTTATTTCCTTATTCCTGTCTATTCTCTGTTTTTAGGTGGCCACCTCAGGCATCATTATAAGTTTGGTCCATTTGCATATCAGGGTTAATTCTCCAATTACAACCCCAGTTAATGATGTAATTACCCCAAGCTTGCTCTTCCTCTCAAAGGCTTTTACTTTACATATTTTGGGGCCTGGGACAACAAGGTGTCCTTGGAGAGCAAACCCAGAGAGGTTTGTTGTGTCTGACCAGCCTGAGAACAGCAGCTCACAGACCGTGTGAAACATCAGAGTGACACACCAGGCAGTGCAGGGTTTGAAAAATATAAAAGCTAAAACCTAAGGCATCAACCTGAGGGAATTCCATGGCAAAGCTGGTGTGGGATGGAGAGTGCCGTGTTTTTAGGGTTAAACTGGGTATTGGTGTGGCAGGAGAAGATTCCCAGGTCCTGGCAGTCCCATATTTCTGGGAGACAATAGGAGGAGGTCTGTGATCTGAGTCTTATCTTGGATAAATTCCTCACCATTGTTTCTAAAATTCCTCTGAATAATGATCCATTTCTGTGGGTTTTCCATAGCAAAGAGCTGTTTAAATCCTTTTTATCCCTACAGCAGTTTAAAATATATTAGGAAAGATCACAAACATCACAGAATGGTTTAGGATGGAAGGGAGCTTATGGAACATCCAGTGCCACCCCTGCCATGGGCAGGGACACTTCCCACTGTCCCAGGCTGCTCCAAGCCCCGTCCAGCCTGGCCTTGGACACTGCCAGGGATCCAGGGGCAGCCACAGCTGCTCTGGGAGATCCATTCCAGGGCCTCCCCACCCTCACAGGGAAGAATTCCTTCCCAAAATCCCAAAGAGAGATCCCAGCAGTGCCTGACACGTTGTCAGTCCTCTGTCCCTGTCAGTCCTCTGTCCGTGTTGATTCAAACATTCCAGCTTTCCCTCCTACACCCAGAGCTTGGAATTCCAGGCATTTTGTTAGATTCCTCTTGTTGTCTTGAGTCATCCTGTGAAAATCTCCCACCTTGTGCTGCTTCTGCCCCTGGCCATCCCTTTTCCCAGTGTCCCGTCGTGATGGAATCACTGCAGCCAAGCCTTCCCTCCCCGTTCCCAGGAACAGGCTGTCTTCTCCAGCTGCTGGAGCTTTAAGAGCAGGAGTTTTCCTACCTCGATGTTGGAGGTGGCTTTGGATCACTCAGGCACCCCAAACTCAGCCAGCTCAAAATGTCCCTGCCCTGCCCTGGCTCGGGAATGTTTTCCAGCTGTAAATCCAGGGTGAGTTTCCAGCAGGGCAGTTTGAATGATTCTTACCCAAAATTAAGGGAGAAACGTGAAGCTCCTGGAGCTGCTTCCAGGGTTGGAGCCCTTTTGCTCTGGAGCCAGGCTGGGAGAGCTGGGAATGTTCATCTGGAGAAGAGAAGGCTCCAGGAAGAGCTCAGAGCCTCTTCCAGGGCCTAAAGGGGCTCCAGGAGAGCTGGAGAGGGACTGGGGACAAGGGCTGGAGGGACAGGACACAGGGAATGGCTTCCACTACCAGAGGGGAGGGATGGATGGGATAGTGGGAAGGAATTCCTGGCTGGGAAGGTGGTAAGGGGCTGGGATGGAATTTCCAGAGAAACTGTAGCTGCCCCTGGATCCCTGGAAGTGTCCAAGGCCAGGCTGGATGGGGCTTGGAACAGCCTGGGACAGGGGAAGGTGTCCCTGTCCATGGGATGGGTTTGGAACTGGATGATCCTTAAGATCCCTTCTGACCCAGACCATTCCAGGATTCTCTGATAAAAGCCCTGAGGAACATTCCAAGTCCATCCTGAAGGAACCCCCAGGTGGATCCCGATGCTCTCACAC
Organism: Daphoenositta chrysoptera; assembly: GCA_013397915.1. NCBI lineage: Eukaryota > Metazoa > Chordata > Aves > Passeriformes > Daphoenositta > Daphoenositta chrysoptera. The sequence goes on from VZRO01002887.1 coordinate 143,444, forward strand.
CACCACATTTATTTATTAGTGAATTTATTCCCCTTTTTTCCACTCCTGCTTCTTTTTGTCTGTCCCACCTCTAAAACAAAAAGTTTCCAAACACCCCTTTGTCCCACAAGTTGGATCCGGATGTGCCCAGTGCTCCACTCATGGATGAAGCAGGAGCAGCAGTGGTCCCATTCCCACTCTCAGCTGGGATCAGCTGGATTCTCCCAGCCCTCAGCCATATTTCCTGTACAAACAGCCCTGGAATTATTAAGGAATTGTCACTACTCCGGTTTGTTTGTTTTAATTATTCCCCTCGCAAAGGGAGGCGAGCATTCCCTCAGTAACCAGGAAGAGCAGGATGGGTTCTCCTTTCCCAGAATTTCCCAGATTTCCTGCAGGAATCAGCACTGCCTCTGATGGCTGGATGGATTCGAAGCCAGAAGTGCAGATTTGCCTGGCTCCCTTTGGATCTCTGATCATCCCAGCTGGGCTCAGGGAAATGTCGCTGCTGCTCATGGTTGTCCATGTGAAAATGAGGTTTCCTGGGAGCTGCACCTCTTTCCAGAGGCTCAGGATGTGTCCTGGAGAGCCTAAAGCTCCTTTCCTGCACGGATGGAGCCTATGGATTGGGAAATGCTTTTTCTCTCCCTGTCTCTTTAACAGCTGCAGGTCAGGGCTGCTCCTGATGTTCCATCTCAGCTCCCTTTGGAGGCTCTCCGAAATGTTTAATTAAATATTCATTTGCTAGGAACACACATGGATGGGCTGGAGGGAGGAGGGGAGGGAGGAGACACACCTCAGCCTGTGGTTAGTCCTTTTCCTTTGGAAAAAAAGTAGGATTTTTGCTTAGCAAAGCCAAATTTCTGCTTTCTTCTCTGCGAATCCCCGGGCTGGGCGTTGGTGTGGCCGTGTCTGGTTATAAAAGAATCAACCCAGCCCTTTTCCCCAATTTAACCTGAGCCCAGCCGTGTCATGGAAGGTGAAGCTGTGCTTTCCTCCTCATCCAGTGTTGGTGGTGATGGAAAAGCTGATGGAGGTTCCAACCAGGGCAGGGAAACACCAAGCCCGGAGTGACCACTCAGTGATCAAAAACGAGGCTTCTGAGCCTTTTTTTCTTTTAATTTGGTGGGGTTTGAGGCTTTGAACTCCAACTATGGACAACCCAAGGGACAGAGGGGCAGAATCCCCCTCTCAGAACCCTCCCCCTTTATTTTCAGTGTGTTTCCAGTCTTTTTCCCTTGGAAGCTCACAAGTGAACCCTGCAAAAGCCCCAAGAATTCCGGCTCGCTGACAAGTGCCGGCGTTTGGAGCTGTTATTCCCCGAGCTGCAGATCCTGAGCTGGTTTTTTATGGCACAAAAGAAGCTCCTCGATGCTCGTGTCCTTCCTAAGCATTGTTTTTGGAATTGTTTCATCCTTGCAGGATGAAAGCTGCCCGGGCAGCTTTGTTTTCTGGGATGTGCTGCCTGTGCTGCAGGCCAAGGTCCGAGCGCTCCCCGGGGACACATCAGAGGCTGCTGGAAGCTGAGGAATGCACCACTCCATAAAACAGGGAAAACGTATCCGTCCTATATCTTCATTACAAATTTCAAGGGAATAAATCTCTTCAGAGCTCCTGCTGGCTCCCACGGGAGCTGGAGGAGAATGATCCAAGTGCCAGGCTGGCACCTCCAGAAATCCTCGGCCAAACTGCCGGGAGAGGGAAGGTTTGTGCTTCCCAAATCCTCGGAGTTGATGTGAGCTCCTCTTGCTGCTGCAGCTCCTCCTCGGGATCTGAACCGCTCCCATGCCATTTTTCCATGAGTAACTCCAAGACTATATTAGAAAAGTCTCCTAAAATATGATCCAGGTTTGTCAAACTGAGATAATTCCCAGCTGTGGAGTGGGTACAATGTTTGTCTCGTGTTCAATCCCAGTAGCACCAACAGGTCACAGTCCTGGTGGCTTCTCTCCCCTCCTGATCCCAGTTTTTCCAGAGCACACTGAGAACTCCAAACCCCCCAAACTGGAGCAGTTGAACCCCTGAGAGCTGGTGCAAGGGTGGAGGAGCCTCTGGATAAGTGGAATTCCAGACAGCTTGGGCTGCCTGCCTGATTCCAGCAGGATCCTTGAAAACTCAGTGCCTGGCTGTGCTGCAGATGTTGGAGCATGTTTGGGAGATCCTCCAGGAAAACAGCCTTGGAAGGAGAGGGAATATCTGTTTTACTGGAGGAGCTGGGAAATTGGAAAAACAGATGATCCATGACAGGAGAGCAGCAGGATGAGGATGTGATTGCAGCCTTGTCAAACAACAGACTGGAGTTTTTTGGGATTCTGACTGGAGGTGATTCCCCTGAGCTCTTGGCTTCTGTCACCTCTTCCCTTACACAAAATATGAGGATTTTTAGTTCTAGGATAGCATAAAATGTCTTTTTCCTGTCCCTTCAGGAATGCTAAGGAGGGCAGGGCTGGAGGTGATCCCCTTGGGATGCTCCTTGGCCCCGTGGGAAGTAGAGCGACAAGAATTCAGCAAAGTAGTTGAGCTCCTCTGAGCTGGCAGGGAATTCCCTGGGGATGTGGGGTTGTTGTACATCCAAGGGGATGTGTCCTCTGCTTCAGAGGAATTGGTCACGGTTCTCATGGAATCCTGGAATGGTTTGGGTTGGAGGGACCTTAAGCTCACCCCATCCCCACCCCTGCCATGGGCAGAGACACCTCCCACTATCCCAGGTCACTCCAAGCCCTGTCCAGCCTGGCCTTTGACACTTCCAGGGATCCAGGGCCAGCCACAGCTGCTCTGGGAAATTCATCCCAGGGCCTCCCCACCCTCACAGACAGGAGCTCCTTCCCAATATCCCATCCATCCCTGCCTTCTGGCAGTGGGAAGCTGTTCAGAATTCCCCCTTTCCTGCTCCCAGGGCATGGGAGTTTCTGGCCAGGGCATGTTCAGCTCCTCATCCACCAACACCCCCAAATCCTTCCCTGCAATGCTCCTCATTGTCCAGCCTGGATTTGTGCTTGGGATTGTCCTGATCCAGGTGCATCCCTTCACCTCTGCCTGTGAGGGATTGGACACCAGCTCTGCTTCTGCTCTGGCCTCTCTGTGCCCTCAGTGCCACCGTCCCCTCAGAAAAGATGGATTTGGGGCTTTTTTGAGACCTTTGCAGCACAAAACTCAGCGAGTTCTCAGCTCTGCAGGGTGCTGACGTCAGGAACACAATAAATGCCTTTCTCCCTCCCACCTACAGCATTTTTCTCTGGAGAAAGGCTCCCTGTGCCCTGGAATCTGTTAACATTTGTGGCTGTGGGGGTGTCTGGGAGCAGATTCCTTTGTTACCCGCTCAGAAACACTTCAGAAGGGAATTCTGGGATTCCTGGGGTCAGCAGGGATGCTCGCAAAGTTCCTTTTTCTGGAAAACAGAATCTTCTGCCTTAAAAGCAAAGGACCTAAAATGATGCATTGTAAAACAGAACATCCTGGAATGATATCAGGAAGAGGATGAGCTCTTTGCCACTTTCTCATCAGGTTACTCCAGAGTAACTCCATCAGGAAAGTGCATTAATGTAGTCATGGAAAGGGAGGTAGGGAGCACTTTGGGAAGGAAGACACGAGGATGAGCTGAATGGACACGTGCCGAGGGTTCGTCCTTGGAAGGGTTTTCCATATTCCACAGGAAAAACCTGTTGTTTGCCTGCAGCAAGCAATGCAGTTGTTCCTTGGGGACTTGCCATGAAGTGCTGATGGAATGAACACAATGATAGGTTAAGAGCAGAGATCCCAATTTCTCTGTCTCCCCGAGGGCTCTCCACCGTTCCAGGAGCAAGTTTCAGACAGGAGGAATCACAGGTTGTGTCTTGTCCAGCACCAGGGAATATTTCCTGGGCTCTTTGCTGGTGCAGCTCTGTGGATCTTGCTCACAGGGACCATTCCCATGGGGTTAGGAGGGGTAGGTCGTGCTTGACCAACCTGATCTCCTTTTATGACCAGGTGACCCGCCTGGTGGATGAAGGAAAGGCTGTGGATATTGTCTCTTTGGGCTTCAGTGAGGCCTTTGACACTGTCTCCCACAGCATCCTCCTGGAAAAGCTGGCAGCCCACAGCTTGGACAGGAGCACTCTTCTCTGGGTTAAGAGCTGGCTGGAGGCCGGGCCCAGAGAGTGGTGGGGATGGTGCTGCATCCAGCTGGGGGCCAGTCACCAGTGATGGCCTTCGGGGGTCTGTGCTGGGGACAGTTCTGTTTAATGTTTCTATTGATGACTTGGATGAGGGTATCAAGTCCACCATCAGTAAATTTGGAGATGACACCAAGCTGGGAGCGTGTGTCAATCTGCTGGAGGGTAGGAGGGCTCTGCAGAGAGACCTGGGATGGTTGGATGGATGAGCAGAGTCCAAGAAGATGAAGTTTAACAAGTCCAAGTGCCCAGTCCTGCATTTTGGCCACAACAATCCTGTGCAGTGCTACGGGCTGGGGACAGAGTGGCTGGACAGTGGCCAGGCAGAAAGGGACCTGGGGGCACTGATGGACAGCAGCTGGACATGAGCCAGCTGTGCCCAGGTGGCCAAGAAGGCCAATGGCACCTGGCCTGGGTCAGGAATGGTGCGGCCAGCAGGACCAGGGAGGTCATTGTCCCCCTGTGCTCGGCCCTGGTGAGGCCACACCTCGAGTGCTGTGTCCAGTTCTGGCCCCTCAGGTCAGGAAGGACGTGGAGACGCTTGAATGCATCCAAAGGAGGGCAACGGGGCTGGTGAGGAGCTTGGAACACAAACCCTGTGAGGAGCAGCTGAGGGAGCTGGGGCTGTTTAACCTGGAGAAAAGGAGACTCAGAGGTGGCCTCATCACTCCCTACAGCTCCCTGAAAGGTGGGGTTTGGTCTCTTTCTCCAGACAACAACTGGCAGAACAGGAGGACACAGCCTCGAGCTGCACCAAGGGAAATTTAGGTTGGATTTGAGGAAAAAGTTTTTTATTGAAAGAGTGATAAAGTTCTGGAATGGTCTGTCCGGGGAGGTGGTGGAGTCACCATCCCTGGATGTGTTTAAAAAAGATTGGATGTGGCACTTGGTGCCATGGTTTAGTTGGGGTGGTGTTAGGGCATGGGTTGGACTCGGTGATCTTGGAGGTCTCTTCCAACCTGGTGATTCTGTGAGTCTGTGGGACCACCTGGAAGGGCAGCGCTGCTCAGATCCAAGGAATTCCATCCCAGTGGTGATTTCATCCCAGCTGTCATTATCCCGGCAGGAATGTTGCAGGATGACTGGGGATGTTTGCTCCTGCAGGGACCAGGGGTGTTGGAGATAATGAGGCTGTTTGGTGGCAGCTCCTCAGGGGTGAGGTCACCGCGATGCATCCCTGGAACTGGAGCTTGGTGGGACCTTTCAGCCCTTGGATAGTGCTGGAATCTCCTGTACTGGGACTCGGGGCATGGAATCATGGAATGGTTTAGGTTGGGAAAGGCCTCTTGGGATCATTGAGTCCAACGATCCCCTAGCACTGCCAAGGCCACTGCTGACCCTTGTCCCCAAGTGCCACATCCACATGGATGTTACATCCCTCCAGGAATGGGCACTCCACCACTGCCCTGGGCTGTCCCTTCCAATTCCTGACCACCCTTTCCATGAGGGAATTTTCCCAATACCCAACCTGAGCCTCCCCTGGCACAGCCCGAGGCCATTTCCTCTCCTGTCCCTGTTCCCTGGGAGCAGAGCCCGACCCCCCCGGCTGCCCCCTCCTGTCAGGGAGTTGTGCAGAGCCACAAGGTCACCCCTGAGCCTCCCTTTCTCCAGGCTGAGCCCCTTTCCCAGCTCCCACAGGAGTTTTCCAGACCCTTCCCAGCTCCGTTCCCTTCCCTGGACATGCTCCAGCCCCTCAATGTCACTCTTGTCACGAGGGGCCCAGAGCTGTCCCCTGGGCTCTGTAATTTACAGTTATTTAGTGAAATAAGGGCCTTTTTCTCCTCCTTGGGTCTCACTACAGGCTTGGGTTTTGAGTAAATATAACCTTGGTGTTGAAATTCCTGTTATCATTAGCTATAAAGATAATTTTGGTTATAAATAGAAGGTTGCTGTATGTATTTAAAGCAGGTGTTTCACTTTAAGAGGTGCCTGCTCAATTTTAGCACCACTTTTTATTTATTAAAAAGCTGAAGTGAGATTTGGACCGTTGTGATTTTTGGCAACTTGGGCTTGGGGGGAAATTAAAGTCAAGTAAAACGTTGCTTTTCTTGCACACTCAGCCTGAATGGGAACACTCATCCAAACAAACCAAATGGATTATTGCAGTTGGAGTAGATTCCTTATGGAATTTTAGAGATAAGAGGAGGCCTTGTTCTTTCACCTTTCAGAAACAGCAAAAGCAAAAATGGAGTTTTTCTGTGTTTTGGGATGTTTGAAACACTCAGGAAGGGGTTTTCCAGCAGCGTGAAGGTGTATCAATAATGGGATTTATTGCTGCTAAATCAGTGGGTTGGGCCAGGAGCAGCTGATGATGGAATGGCTCCATCCGTGGGGAAGGGATGGACTGGGAAGTGCCGGAGTTGCCAAGGAGTTGCTGAGCAGGTCGGGTGTTCCTGAGCCTCCAGGCTGGAATGTGGATGAGCCAAGCAGCAAATTTGTCACCGTGGTCAACCAGGCTGTGGCTGCTCGTGGGTCAGCCTTTCCTACTGGGAATTCCCAAAGCAAGAGCTCCAGCAGCTGGGTGTTCCCAGGGATTCCCGAGCAGCACCTCGGACACGGAGTCCATGTGTGCTCACCTGGCAGGGAGGGAGGGAGTGAAAATCCCAGGGATATGGGGAGGGTCTGTTGGCTCTCAGATTGTGGAATCGCTTCCCTTCATGGCTTTTCCTCATGAAATTTGCTGTATTTTTGTATTTTTAAGCTCTGGCCAGGCTGGAGTTTGTGCACTCTGTGTGAAGTCAGCAAACATTCCTTCCTCTCCAGGGCCAGGGATGTGGCCTTGAGCTCCATCCCCTCATGGAGCCTGGGCCTGCAGTCCTGACTACTTTTCCCGGAGATTCCCCATCCCACCATGTACTCAGGAGGAGGCTGGCAGAGATTTTGCTGATATCTCAAGTCTTGGAGCTTCTGGGATGTTTTCCAGGTGGTTTTGGGTCAGGAGAAGGGATGGATACAGACCTTCATCCCTGTAAAGTCACACACAAATAAATATACATGTGAAGGGGTTTTTTTCCATGAGCTGTCATAGTCACGACCATTTCACTTCCTGATTTTGCTCTGGGAATTAGGAATGCTGCAAAATCCAGGAGAGCAGGATTTGTGCAGCTTAATCCATGCACAGAAGCCAGCATGGACAGGGATCCAGGCACAGGACAGAGACGAGGCTCTACAGAGGTTCCTCCTTTTTCCCATCTGGCAGGAATTTTGCTTTCTAAACCCTCAGCAAGTTTGTGTTTGCTGGGTCTGAGGGAGAGGGGAGGGTCTGTTGGGAATCAAGGAAATCCTGACTCCAAACAGCATTTCTGGAGATGAAAGCCGGGGAGAGAGTTTTGCAGAGGAGAAGAGAAGGACTCCTTGGATAACCTGGATGGAAGGGCCCTGCTGTGCCCCCTGCTTTGGCCCATAAAACAAAGCTCCAATGGGAAACTTTTGCTTAAGAGAGGAAAAAAGGGCAGTTCTGCACAAGCTGGGATGGGCATGGACTGGGATGAGTCCGACTGACATGGAAATCAGGGAAAAAAAGCTCTGGGAGAAGTAAACAGAGCAAAGACCTGACTTGAATCCTTGGATGCTGGTGGAGTTGTGCTGCAGGGAATCAATCACCTGGAGCAGTGGATGGTGCTGATCCCTTTGATGCCTTGAGAGGCTACCTAGAAACAGAGACTGGACAGGAATAAGGGAAAAAAGGTGGGTATTTATTTGAAAGGCCTTCAAAGGTGCACCCTGGGAGCCAAAGGCTACATCCAAAACTGGACCCCGAGATGGACCCCGAGTCACGAGTTCCCCACACCTTTATAGGTTTGGTTCATTTGCATATCAGCATAAATTCACCAATTAAAACTTTAGCTAATGATGTCATTTCCCCTCAGCTCACCCCTTCCAAGATGTTGGTTTACACATTTTTGGGCCCAGGACAGCCTGGGTGTCCTTGGAGAGCAGGCCCAGAGAGGTTTGTTATGTCCAGAGAACAGAAGTGAGGAGGCTACAAGGAACTTCAGAGTTACACACCAGGCAGTGCAGGATTTGAAAAATATGACAGTTAAAATCTGAGGCATCACCTTCTACTTCCCTTCTCCCCCCGTTTTAGGTCGGGGACCATAAATTCAGTGCCCACCGGATCGTGCTGGCAGCTTCCATCCCGTACTTCCACGCCATGTTCACCAACGACATGATGGAGTGCAAGCAGGACGAGATCGTCATGCAGGGCATGGATCCCAGGTGACATCCCGAGGGAAAATCTGAGGGACCACGAGTCCCCTGCAGGCCTTGGTGCGAGGTTCAAAGCCTGCTCTCTGCATCAATGACCCCACAAAGCGTTCTGATGCTGGCAGAGTGCTGTCCCAGCTGGAACTCAGGGGGTTTTCTGCCCTTTCTCCCTGTTTTTAGTGCTCTGGAGGCTCTGATCAACTTTGCCTACAACGGTCACCTGGCCATAGACCAGCAGAACGTGCAGTCCCTGCTCATGGGGGCGAGCTTCCTTCAGCTGCAGAACATCAAGGATGCTTGTTGTACCTTCCTCAGGGAGAGGTGAATGGGGCTGGGGCGATCCTGGGGGGATTCAGGGGGGAATTCCGGGGGGATTCCAGCTGCTCCCCAGCAGCAGTGAGGTTCAGTCACCTGTGTCCCACTTGGGAGGAGCAGGATGTGTCCTCCTAGCAGGATGAGGAGGAGTGTGCATCCCAAAACTTGGCATCTGTAGAGTTATGGAATCACTCAATGGGTTGGGAGGGACCTTAAAGCCCATCCAGTGCCACCCCCTGCCATGGGCAAGGACACCTCCCACTGTCCCAGAGTGCTCCAAGCCCTGTCCAGCCTGGCCTTGGACACTTCCAGGGACCCAGGGGCAGCCACAGCTTCTCTGGGAAATCCATTCCAGTCCCTCCCCACTCTCCCAGTCAGGAATTCCTTCCCAATATCCCATCCATCCCTGCCCTCTGGCAGTGGGAAGCCATTCCCCCTTGTCCTACCATTCTCATTGCCTTGGGAATAACTTCTCACTCCCTTATTGGGACACAATAAAAGACCTTGGCCAGCCACGGCAATCAACACTCAGAGCAAAACTGAGGGAACATTTCCCTTTTTGAGAGCCCATCCTGGCAGGAATTGCCCTTCCTGCTGCTGTGTGTGCTAAAGGGGAGGAACACAGTGCCTCAGCCCAGGAGCTGGACAGGAAACTGTGGCAGAGCCTTAAATTGGTCCCAGGTTTTTCAATTTCCTCGCTGGTGTTTGGCTGTGAGGCTGTTCCAGCAGCACAGTCTGGAAATGGAAAGCTGGGATACTCCTTGTCCACGTACCACATGGATTCTCTGCCCATGCCAGGGAGCCTGACGTGTTCAGTTTTCCCAGCCTGGCTTCTCTGCAGCTGCTCAGGGTGTTCAGTGGTGTGATGTTAAACACTCCCACCAAGTACAGGGATTGGCTACCAAAATCCTCCCAAATCCACCAGGAGCAGCCAGGTGTCCTAAGAAAAGTCCTGGATTTGAGTGCACAGCTGCCAGTTTGGTTAATAACTAAAAATTAGTGGATTCTGCCCCCGCTGGAGAGCTGGGACATGGACACTGAGCTCTCCTTCTGAAGTGGAATAGAGAATTGGGATATTTTTAGGCAGCTGTGTTGTAACCAAGCCCTGTGTGAGCCCTCGGAGTCACCCTCATGTGACAGGTCCCCACCCAATAGCACCAGGACCTGGAGCTGCTGAAGAGATCCAGAGGAGGCCCCAGAGCTGCTCCAGGGCTGGAGCCCCTCTGCTCTGGAGCCAGGCTGGGAGAGCTGGGAATGTTCACCTGGAGAAGGGAAGGCTCCAGGGAGAGCTCAGAGCCCCTTCCAGGGCCTAAAGGGGCTCCAGGAGAGCTGGAGAGGGACTGGATGGAGGGACAGGACACAGGGAATGGCTTCCCACTGCCAGAGGGCAGGGATGGATGGGATATTGGGAAGGCATTCCTGGCTGGGAGGGTGGTGAGGCCCTGGCGCAGGTTGCCCAGAGAAGCTGTGGATGCTCCCAGAGCCACCTGGATCTATCCAATGGCTCTCTGGCAGGGACAAGGGGACATTTAAGTTGTGTTTTCCATCCTCTGGCTCTGCCTTGGATTCACGTGGAGCTCTCTGTGCACATCAGCTGATGGGTGAGCTGGAATCCGCCACCACTGGAGAGGACACAGCTTTCACTGCACTGTGTGTCCTGCAGGGCTTCTGTGCTTCCCAGAATCCTGGAAGAGTTTGGGTTGAAAGGGACCTTAAAGCCCATCCCATCCCACCCCTGTCACAGGCAGGGACACCTCCCACTGTCCCAAGCTGCTCCAAGCCCCAAATGTCCAACCTGGCCTTGGACACTGCCAGGGATCCAGGGACAGCTTCTCTTCCATTAACCTGACATTCCTGTTGCTCTCCTCTTCCCCTTTTCCCAGGCTTCATCCCAAGAACTGCCTGGGTGTTCGGCAGTTTGCCGAGACCATGATGTGCACGGTGCTCTACGACGCTGCCAACAGCTTCATCCACCAGCACTTCGTGGAGGTCTCCATGTCCGAGGAGTTCCTGGCCCTGCCCTTTGAGGATGTTCTGGAGCTCGTTTCCAGGGATGAGCTCAACGTGAAGTCTGAAGAGCAGGTGGGTACCTGGTGTAGGTCTCGGCCGAGGAAAGTTTGACCTTGAGGGGTTTCTTGTTGCTTGGGAGTGGAATGGGAATGGGAATGGGAATGGGAATGGGAATGGGAATGGGAATGGGAATGATCCTGTTGCTGGGCTGAGGGAAGTTGAGATGTCCTGGCACAGGGGGACACTCAGAGGTGCTGGACAGAGCTGTGATGGTTCCCTGGGCCTACTCCAGACTGACTTGTTCCTAAAGAAACAGAAGGCAGGGCTTTCTTAGGATCACAGAATTGCTGAGGTTGGAAAAGCCCTCAGAGTCCAACAGTTCCCCCAGCACTGCCAAGGCCATCACTGACCCATGTCCCCAAGTGCCACATCCACAGGGCTTTTAAATCCCTGCAGGGATGGGGACTCCCCCCTGCCCTGGGCAGCAGTGCCAGGGCTGGACAGCCCTTTCCAGGAGGGGATTTTCCCAGTATCCCAGCTAAACCTCCTCTGGCACACAGAGATTGTTTCCTCTCCTCGTGTCCCTTGTTCCCTGGGAGAAAAGCTGGAATCCCACCTGGCTGCATCCTCCTGTCAGGGGGTTTTTGGGAGCAAGAAGTGTTTAGGGTGTTGAGAACCCATCAGTGTGGGCTGACAGTGAGCAGGGAAAACAGAGCCTGTCCTTGAGCCTAGAAATCTGTCCTGCTCTTCCTGAGGGGGCTCCTGAGGAGGTGACAAAGGCAGAGCAGAGCTCCAGCTTCTCCTTGTAGGGTAAAAATATGCTTTGCTAATCAGACTTAGGAAGGGAGGGGAACCTGCCTCACATTCCAGCCACATTCCTGTATCATAGCAGGAATTCCTCACTCTGTTTTTCCTAGAGCAGGTAGGATCCAAAGAGTCCATCCTGGGGACATTTCCTCATGCCCTGGCACCTGCCAGCCCCACTCTTCAGAAATTCCAGTGGCACCCTGTAGAGTGCAAAAAAAGTTGGTTTGGGGTTTTTAATCCCTGTGGTGCTGTTGGAGAAGCATTTTTGCACTGGAAAGTTTGGGAATTGGGTTGGGAGAGACTCCAGGTGCCACTATACAAGAAAGAGTTGATGACTTTGTTCTGGTCGATGGCACAGGTTGCAGTAATTTTAATGGGGAGTCCTGTTAACTCAGGAATGCGTGTCCCAAATCCAACTGGGACCAAGATCCTTTTGTAGCTGGAGTCATCCAGTGGTGCTTCGGAGAGGTCTGTCCCTTCCAGTGTCTGGGATGGAGCCTGGAGGGACCAGCTCAGCTCCAGGCATCTCCAGCGTGGTTATCCGGAGAGAACAGATGGATCTCTGCCGTCAAACCTGTCTCCTGGTTTCTCAGGAAGCAGCACCATTCCCTGTCTGCTTTCCCAGTTTGCAGATTTCTGTCACTAAATAAACAGAGTTTTGTGTTCTGTGCCACCTGCTCTGCCAAAATCGTCCTGGCAGCTCCCTCATCTCCCTGCAAACACTTGTGCTGAATATCCCATCCCACGGGACCAGAGATCGGGATTGTCAGAGGTGGGGAAAGAAACTGCATGGAGCCAGGCTGGGAATGCTGAGGGTGTTCGCCTGGAGAGAAGGATCCAGGGAGAGCTCAGAGCCCCTTGCAGGGCCTAAAGGGGCTCCAGGAGAGCTGGAGAGGGACTGGGGACAAGGGATGGAGGGACAGGACACAGGGAATGGCTTCCCACTGCCATAGGGCAGGGATGGATGGGATATTGGGAAGGAATTCTTGGGTGGGGAGGGGCTGGGATGGAATTCCCAGAGCAGCTGTGGCTGCCCCTGGATCCCTGGAAGTGTCCAAGGCCAGGTTGGACACTGGGGCTTGGAGCAGCCTGGGACAGGTGTCCCTGCCCATGGCAGGGGGTGGCACCGGATGATCCTTGAGGTTCCTTCCAACCCAAACCATTCCAAGATTTGATGTCATTTCTTTCCCATCCACTTGCACAACCCCCAAACTCCAAGTTCCCTCTCCTGTCTCCTGGCAGGTGTTTGAAGCTGCCTTGGCCTGGATCCGGTACGACCGAGACCAGAGGGAGTCGTTCCTGCCCGAGCTCCTGTCCAAAATCCGGCTCCCCCTGTGCCGGCCGCAGTTCCTCACGGACCGCGTGCAGCAGGATGACCTGGTCCGGTGCTGCCACAAGTGCAGGTGAGGCTGGCACGTGCAGTCAGCAGGGTGGGAAAGCTAAATCCTTCACTCTCAGGCTCCAGACAGTCAGATCTCCCCTTCAATGATTCCGTGATTGGATTTCAGGGATCTGGTTGACGAAGCCAAGGATTACCACCTCATGCCGGAGCGCCGGCCGCACCTCCCGGCGTTCAAGACGCGGCCGCGGTGCTGCACGTCCATTGCGGGGCTGATTTACGCCGTGGGGGGACTCAACTCAGCAGGTACCTTGCAGTGGAAAGACCACCAGGGGCTGGGTGGGATGGTGGGATGCTGGAATTCCCCCCTTTGGAAGCATGGAGCAGTTTCTCCTCCTCTGTGCAGCACTTTGACCCTTCCAGTGAAACCCTCAGGGTGGTTGTGCCCATAGTTTAATGTCTTCCATCTAAAATCCTGTCCAGTTGAGGCTTATTTAGGGCATTTAAGACTTTGAGGATGGTGTCCTTGCCTGGAGCCCCAAGCAGGACTTGGCGGGATCTCCACAATGTTGTGGGGTTGTGGGATCACAACAGTTTGACGTGAGCCTCACCGTGGTGTAAAAAGGGAACAGAAAGTGATCAAGGACAAACCTATGGAGGAGCTGTGTTCCTGGGAAGCAGCGACACCACAGATGGGACTTGCAGGTCTCTGCTGCCCCTCAGAGGACAGTGGAGGTGCCACTTCACAGAGGGAACTTGCCGAGGTTCCTCATGCAGAGAACGAGAGAGCTTGGAAATGTTCCCTGATCTTTCTGAGTGTGGGAAAAATGGGAATTGTTCAGAGCAGGAGCTCTGAGGGTGAGCAGGGATATGTGGCTGGGAAATGTCTCTGTGGGAGCAGGCAGGCTGGAATGGGATGTGAGACCCCAGGTTACGTCAGAGAATCCCAGAATGGTTTGGGTTGGAAGGGACCTTAAGGATCATCCCATTCCATCCCCTGCCGTGGGCAGGGACACCTTCCACTATCCCAGGGTGCTCCAAGCCCGATCCAGCCTAGCCTTGGACACTTCCAGGGATCCAAGGGCAGCCACAGCTTCTCTGGGCACCTTGTGCCAGGGCCTCACCACCCTCACAGGGAAGAATTTCTTGCTCCAACCTAGATGCAGCACTTTGCACTTGGCCTTGTTGAACCTCGTGAGGTTCCCACTCCTTGAGCTTGTCCAGGTCCCTTTAGATGCCATCCCACCCTAACAGATGTAATATTTTCCCCAGATGTTTTCCCGGAGAAGAGCAGGCAAATTCTCCATGCCCGCCCCATCTTTAGGATCACAGCAACACCCCCTTACCCCTCTATCCCAGGGCTTCATCAGGTCTCCCTCTTTTAATTTGAGTAGCAAATTTCTATGCAGGCGACTCTCTGAACGTGGTGGAGGTGTTTGACCCCATTGCCAACCGCTGGGAGAAGTGCCAGCCCATGGCCACGGCGCGGAGCCGCGTCGGCGTGGCCGTGGTCAACGGGCTGCTCTACGCCATCGGCGGCTACGACGGCCAGCTGAGGCTCAGCACCGTGGAGGTTTACAACCCCGACACCGATTCCTGGTCCAAAGTGGAAAGCATGAACAGCAAGAGGAGGTGCGTGCAGCTCACTGGGAAGAGAGCTCTGGAAAAGCAGGGAAAAACGAGGTTGGAGGAAGAGTAGGGTGGTGGGCACCCGGTAGGATGTGTGTGGGGGGGGAAAAATCGGAAAGGAGGAGTGGGGCAGTGTGGAAGCAGCTGGGATTTCCTTGGTTAGTTTCTGGTGCAGCCAGGCAGGGGTCGGGTTCTGCTCCCGGGGAATAGGGACAGGACAAGGGGAAACAGCCTCCATCTGTGCCAGGGGAGGCTTAGGTTGGATATTGGGAAAATTCCTTCTGGAAAGGGTTGTCCATCCCCAGCCCAGGGCAGTGGTGAAGGGTGTCTGTGCTGTCCCTCACCAGGTACCTCTGGAGCTCCCTCAGCTGCTCCTGGTGCTCCAGCCCCTTCCACAGCTCCATTTCCTTCTCTGGACACACTCCAGCCCCTCAACATCTTTTTTTGTCATGAAACCCAAGTCCAAACCCAGAATTCGAGGTGCTCCTCCCATGAGCACCTTTCCCCTTTGCGAGCTCAGAGTTCAGGTGGGACTGAGCAGTGTGGGGGTGAATCCAGGGCAAAGGTGGTTTGGTGGGATGACCCAGGCACAGTGTGCAGGGTCACAGTGTTGGGGACGGTGTGGCAGCACCTCCAGCCACCTCACGGGGTCCTGCTGTCCTTGCAGCGCCATGGGAACGGTGGTGCTGGATGGGCAGATCTACGTGTGTGGTGGATACGATGGAAACTCGTCCCTCAACTCCGTGGAGTCCTACTCTCCAGAAACAAACAAGTAAGAGCCCTTCATGTCCCAGAGCTTCTCCAGGAGTTTCTCCTCTGGTGTTCCGTGCCCTGGCACCGCTGGGCATCCAGGCTGTGAGAATGGTTTGAATAAGGAGTGGGGAAAGGAGAGTTGGTGGAATCCATCACTAGAAAATCATGAATAATCTGTGGGAGTCTTGCTGACATCTCCCCTCTCCCTCCCAGGTGGACAGCAGTGACCCCCATGAGCTCCAACCGCAGCGCTGCCGGAGTCACCGTGTTCGAGGGCCGGATCTACGTGTCCGGAGGGCACGACGGGCTCCAGATCTTCAACAGTGTAAGGCCCCGGGACCCTGGGCTGGGGCTCATCCACTGCACCTCAGGGTGGGGCTGGAAGGCTCCATGTCCCTTCCCTGTGCACCCAAACGGCCCCAAGTGGTTGTGCCACCAAACTGTGTCACTTCCACCCATGAGCAAAAAACCTGAGGTGGAACAGAAGTGACTCCAGCTGCTTGGGGCCATGGAGGTGTTCTGAGGGCTGGAGCCCCTTGGATATGGAGACAGGCTGGGAGAGAAGAGAAGGCTCCAAGGAGAGCTCAGAGCCCTTTCCAGGAACTAAAGGGGTTCCAGGAGAGCTGGAGAGGGACTGGGGACGAGGAATGGAGGAACAGGACACAGGGAATGGGATAGATAGATGTGATGGGATATTGGGAAGGAATAGATGGGATATTGGGAAGGAATTCCTGGCTGTGAGGGTAGGGAGGCCCTGGCACAGGGTGCCCAGAGAAGCTGTGGCTGCCCCTGGATCCCTGGCAGTGTCCAAGGCCAGGTTGGATGCGGCTTGGAGCAGCCTGGGACGGTGGGAGGTGTCCCTGACCATGGCATGGGTGGCACTGGATGGGCTTTAAGGTCTTTTCCAACCTAAACCTTTCAGGCACAATCCCGTAGCCGCTGAACTTTGAACTGAAGGCAGTTCAGTCCTCTCAGCTCCCTCAGCTGCTCCTGATGCTCCAAACCCTTCCCTGGGAAGCCCCTCACTGCCCTACCACGAGAATCCCAAAACTGGGATTTTTTTTATTTCCAGTTTGGAGGCACCCCAGCAGTGCCACCAGGGCGCTTCCCCATCCCTAACTCCCGCCGTGCTCCCTCGCAGGTGGAATACTACAACCCTCACACGTCCAGCTGGCACGCGGTGCCGCCCATGCTGAACAAGCGGTGCCGGCACGGCGCGGCCGCGCTGGGCAGCCGCATGTTCGTGTGCGGCGGCTACGACGGCTCCGGCTTCCTGAGCGCCGCCGAGGTCTACAGCTCCGTGGCCGACCAGTGGTACCTGATCGTGCCCATGAACACGCGCCGCAGCCGCGTGTCCCTCGTGGCCAACTGCGGCCGGCTCTACGCCGTGGGCGGCTACGACGGCCAGTCCAACCTCAGCTCCGTGGAGATGTACGACCCCGAGACCAACCGCTGGACGTTCATGGCGCCCATGGTGTGCCACGAGGGCGGGGTGGGCGTGGGCTGCGTGCCGCTCCTCACCATCTGACACGGGTGGGGCGCGATTCTGGGGGCATCTCGTCTGCAGCGAGCGTGCCGGGACTTCCAGGTGCTCGATCCAAACACAAAGGAACTTGACAGAGTAATCCCCGCCTGTAAGTTTTTGGGCTGAAGGTCCTGAAAGGTCAAATATGGTGAGTTTATGTGCGAGCAAAGACCCCTCGGCCTCCCCCGGAGCTGGAGCCGAGCGGATCCATCCATCCCTCGTCGGTTTTCCTGCGGTTGCGCTGTTGTGGGCTGGGGGAGGGGGACAGGCTTCATTGTGACATAAAAACGGCCACTTTAAGGACTTGGAAAATCCATCTGCACCTTCTGGGAGCACCAAAACCACCTGAGCCCCCCCAGGGGTGTCAGCAGCAATTTGGGGGATCCTGGTCACACAGGGAGGTCTCCTAATGGGACAAACACAGCGCTGTCACTTCCAGGAGTTTCTTACACAAGACACCCCCCAGTTTCTCGTGCTTTCCTCAGCTTGATGTGGAAAACTTCTCCTCAAGAGCCACAGGATGGAGAAACCAGGAAGAGGAAAAGGTCGGTTAAACCCAGGATCGTTTGGGCAAGCTCTGGAGAAGGATGGATGGAAACGACTCCAGGCGTTTTGAAACCTGAGGGTTTCAAAATGGGAAACAGATTATCAGGATGTCCTTCAAATCAAATATCGAGGTGTTTTCCAAGCCTAAGAGGCAGCTGGAGCAGAAAGGCCGGGATATTTTAGGAGAGGCAAGGAAAACACGTCAAGTTAGTCGTGCTCTGCTGCGAAAGGTCTTTGCCGTGGGTTTTGTGCCAGGAAACTTTGGAATGCTGGCAGAGCCAAAGAGCTGCCTGGCAGCATCTTCCCTGCCTCAGCCCTTCAGCCCTCCTCCTGCATGATCCGTGATCCGCCATCCCTGCGGAGCTCTCCGTGCCCGGCTCTTCCCGTGCCACCCTGGGCACAGCCATACCTCCTCCGGGCAGCAGGAATGTGACCTGATCCCAGCTGCCGGGGAATGGGGATCTCCGGCCCCATCCTGGCGTTCCGAGGGGCTGGGAGCTGGGAGGAGCGGGATGTTCCCCCCCCAGCCCCACTCCCCATGCCCATTCCTGCTCCCCAGCACCCCTGGGGTTGGCTCTGGCTGTACATGTGGATGTCTATATTGGGGTACTGTGTATATTTTAGGGTCTAAAAGGAGCATATCTGGCTATAAATGTGATCTCTCAGTACATATCCATTTCTTCCACATCTATCCACTGTTGGCTTCCCAGGAATGGGAATCCTTTTGGACTTTTCTGTGCTGCTCAGACTTTAAAAAGGAAAAAAAAGGCAAAACAGGAATACTTGGATCAGAATGAAGTCATTGCTTGTGGCATCTTCTCTTCTCCAGGACCCATCCTGATGGTCTCCATGGGCAGAGGAGGCTCTAATGAGCTGCTCTCCTGGTGTTCCATTATCCCTTCTCCCTCCCACCATCTCTCACCCGGGGTTTGTGTCCCTAAGAATGGGAATATTGGATCAAATACCCTTGGAAGAGCAGCAGCTCCCCGACACCGGGGCTGTCAATGGCCCCTGGGCTCCCCGAGTGCTCCTCCCAGTGATCCTGGGGGACTCCGGTGTCTCCTAGATGTGCTTCCGGGGATTCCTTCCCCTGGGATCTCTTTGCTTTCCCATTGTGGATGAAGCACAGAGAAAGGGGAGCTCCTGGCTCCAAAGGTGACAGGAAAATTCTGAATTTTCGGGAAACGAGACCTGCTTGCCCAGGGAAGGCAAACTGGGAGAGTGGGATCCACACAGCACAGCCCTCGCCAAACCCTGTGTTCCTGAATCCAAGGAAAACCTGGGCGTGGGGTGTTTGGATGAATCTGAGCAGGGTGAGAGGGATCTTAAAAACCCAAAATAGGGTAAAGAAACTGGGAGAGGGGAGGGGGCTCCTGGTTCTTCTCTCTGTGGGAATCGGGAGGATGCTGTCTCTCCCGGCTCGGCAGGAGCAGGATCTCGGTGGGACCCAGAACCTGGGAGCAGGCACAGGGAAGGGGCCACGGAGGGGGATCGGCCCTGCCGAGCTCCAGCATCGCCGCATCTCCTGCGGGTCCAGGCGCGCTCCCCGCGCGGCACCGGGCCAAGGAAAACACCGGCAACCCGATCCCTTCCCGCGGCACGGGGGCCGCTGTTTATCCTGGAGCCGGAGCCGGGGGCCCCGGGCCGATCCCGTTCCCGTTCCCGTTCCCGCTGCCGGCCGTGCCGCCCGCATGGCGCTGGTGCTCGGGGCCGTGCTGCTGGCGGCGGGCGCTGCCGCCGTGCCCCGGGCCGTGCCCGCGG
>VZRO01002887.1:177667-188838 GCA_013397915.1 Daphoenositta chrysoptera
GGGGTGGCCCTCAGGGGTGACAGTCCAGGAGGATGGGGGGACGCCCCAGGGATGCCAGCTCATAGGGATGAAGGGGTCTCCCAGAGATGCTGCTCCTGGGAGAGCTGGAACTGGGGAACCCCGCAAAGGTGCTGGTCCTGGGGGTTCTCCTGGGGTGCCCGTTCAGGGGGTCTCCCTTTGGTCCTTGGGAAGGTGGGGATAGAGGGACGAGGGGGTGGCAGCCAGGCTCTGGCAGATCCCTGCGGAATTGGGGCTGCTGGGGGGTCCTGAACGGGTCCCCATTCCCTGAGCACCCTTGGGCCAGGGCCGTGCCAAGCCCCTCACCCCGAATCCCCCACAGGTGGCGGGCAGCCTCCGGCAGAAGGCAGTGCCGGGCATGGCCCCGGCGGAGCTGCAGGAGCTGCGGAGCCGCACGGAGCGCGCGGAGCGGCGGCTGCTGGCCTGCGAGAACCTGGTCGGGGAGCTGGGCAGCAGCCTGGCCGCCCTGGGCACCCTCCTGCAGGGCTACGGGCAGCTCCAGCAGCGCCTGCTCAACCTGGAGAACCTCCTCAAGAACAGGAACTTCTGGATCCTGCGCCTGCCCCCCAGCTCCCGGGGGGAGATCCCCAAGGTAGCGGCGGCCGCTCCCCAGGGGTCCCGCGGGACTGTGGAAGGGTTGGGGGCCGAGCTCCTGCGTGTCCCCATAGTGGGGCTGGACGTGTCCCGAGCCACGCGTGGTTCCAGGGGCATTCCCTGTGATTCCAGGTGCCGCTCACCTTCGATGACATCTCAGTGTATTTCAACGAGCTGGAGTGGGAGAGGCTGGAGCGCTGGCAGAAGGATCTGTACAGGGCCGTGATGAGGGGCAACTACGAGACCCTGGTGTCCCTGGGTAAGGCTTGGGAGGCTGTAGCTCATGGAATCATGGAATAGCCTGGGTTTGGAAGGCTGTGAGGGTGGTGAGGTCCTGGCACAGGTTGCCCACATCCCTGGAAGTGTCCAAGGCCAGGTTGGATGGGGCTTGGAGCAACCAGGGATAGTGGAAGGTGTCCCTGACTTCCACTAGAGAGAAATATTCCAGCCAAAGCTTTCCCCTCCTTTGGGATTTCAGTTCATGTTGTGCTAGTTGTGATCCTCTCTGCCTTGGCTGCATCCATGCTTGGGGGTGGATCCCGCCTTGGGGACAAGGTGTGTGGAGTAGGGATGAGGTGTTTGTGTCTCTGCCGGGGCTGGGACAGGGGACAAGGGTCACTGTTGGAATATGCCAGGGTAAAGGCACAGCCAAATCCTAAGCAAGCCCCATTCTCTGCCCCATGACCAGACTACGCCGTGTCCAAGCCCGACATCCTGTCCCAGATCGAGAGGGATGAAGAGCTCAGTGACAGAGAGGGTCAGGAGGCCCCATGGACACAGACTGGGGACGGTCAGGAACCCCTCCAGCCACCAGAAGAGATGAACGAGGCAGATGAGGCTTCAGGAGATGAATTCCCCATGGAAGCTGCCCCAGGTGGGTGCCAGGAGGAGGCAGCTGTTCCTGGGGATCTCCCCTTTGTTGGGAAGGAAATGCTCACTCCATGGACTAAAGCACCCCGGAGCACCATGAGTCTTCATTCCAAGAGGAATGGTTGTGCTTGGTCGGATCAATCCCATGGAGAAAAGCAGGCAAAGCCTGCAGGAGGGTCTGGAGCAGTGGGAAAGGCCTCCTCTAAGACTGGGGCTTCCAGAGACATTCCTGCCTGCTGTGGAGGGACAGGAGACATGCTGGGAAGTGAGGAACTGGGAGCTGAGGTAGGAGGGGGAGGCCGGAGCTGCTCTGCTTGTCCCGGGGGAACAGAGGAGTCTGGGCAGCCTTGGGGCATGGATTTTGAGTGGGAGGGCTGGGCAGGAAGGTGGGAGGTGCTGGAAAGGGACAGACAGACCAGACAGAGCTAGGAGCAGCAGAGATGTGGGAAGAGCCGTGGTCGAGGGCTCTTTCCTGCAGGATCGAGGAGTTGGGAGGGTTAAAGACACCCCAGGAGAAGCTGGGCAGGTGCTTCCCCATGGGAAAACTCACCTGGAGCCCAGGTGGGAATTTGGGGGTTGGACTGGAGAGGAAAAGGGACACAGAGGGACAGCTCCTTTGGGATTCATTCTGGGATTCATTCGTTCTGTTACTTGGAGCTTCTCTCCTGTGTGGATCCTGCCCTGGGCCAAGGAAACGGCTCTGCCGTTGGGGTTGGAGCAGGGATGAGGTGTTTGTGTCTCTGCCAGGGCTGGGAGAGGGGACAAGGGTCACTTTGGGAATCTAGCAGGATAAAGGTGCAGCCAAATCCTAATAAAGCCCCTGTTCTCTGCCCCAGGAGCAGACGGTGCTGAGTCCAAGCCCAACAGCTGGTCCTGCATCGAGAGGGATGAAGAGCCCAGCGACAAAAAGGGCCCAGAGCCCTCATGGACACAGACTGGGGACAGCCAGAACACCCCACAGATACAGACTGGGGACAGCCCAAAGTCCCCATGGACACGGAGTGGGAACAGCCACAGAACCCCACAGATACAGACTGGGGACAGCCAGGAACCCCCACAGACACAGACTGGGGACAGCCAGAACTCCCCACAGACACAGACTGGGGACAGCCCAAAGNCAGCCACGAACCCCCACAGACACAGACTGGGGACAGCCAGAACTCCCCACAGACACAGACTGGGGACAGCCCAAAGTCCTCATGGACACGGAGTGGGAACAGCTACAAAACCCCACCGATACAGACTGGGGACAGCCCAAAGTCCCCAAGGACACGGAGTGGGAACGGCCCGAAGTCCCCACGGACACGGAATGGGAACAGCCCAAAGTCCCCAAGGACACGGAATGGGAACAGCCCAAAGTCCCCACGGACACGGAGTGGGAACAGCCCAAAGATCCCACAGACACAGACTGGGGACAGCCAGACACCCCCTCAAACACAGACTGAGGACAGTCAGAACCACCCCCAGACAGGTGTCCCCAACAATCAGAAGCCCCCACAGACACCAGAAGAGATGGAGCAGCAGGGAGAGGCTTCGGGAGAGGATTCTATGCCCATGGAAGCTGGTCCAGGTGAGTTCCAGGGGTGCCAGGGGGGATGTACTTCCCTTTCCCCAGCTCTCCGAGGCTCTGGCAGTGTCCAGGGCAGACGGCGTGGCCCTGGTGCTTGGAGAGGCATTGCCAGGGAGGAGTGGGATCTTGGGATGCTGTCATGGGACCATGGAAGGGGGTCGGGGGCCTGGACACAGGAATGCAGCCTGTGGAGATGGTGGGGTGAGGCTGCTGCCTGAGGTGATGGCACGTGGCACCTTGGTGTCCTTCCTCCCAGCCCTCTGCTTTTGGTCCATGTGTGGCTTCACTCCAGTTCCTCCTGACACCTTTCCATAGAACTTCTGGGGTTGGAAAAGCCCTCAGATCATCGGGTCCAGCCATCCCCCAGCACTGCCAAGGCCCCATGTCCCCAGGTGCCACATCCACACAGCTTTTAAATCCCTGCAGGAAAAGGGACTGCCTGTGCCAAGGCTGGGCAGCCCTTTCCAGGAAGAATTTTCCTGATAACCCATCCACATCCTGGCTCTTGAGCTGCAGCTTTCTCCAGCTCTTCCCCACACTCGCAGCAATCCCTGGTTCATAATGTCAGAGCAGGGACCTGGGAGCTCTCCATAAGCCTTTCAAATCCCTGTTCCCTGCAAACAGAATTCCCCATCGTGGTGATGAATGTGATGTCCCTGGGGGACCATCGGCCTGAGACAGGGACAGAGGAGGACCCGGAGGTGGAGGAGGACCCGGCAGAGCCTGACACTGGTGAGTCACCCTGTGCTGGGGACACAGGGCCTGGTGGGTGGGAAACAGCTTCCAGAGCAGATGGGCTTGAAATAGGGAGGGAAAAGGAAGTTTCACGGGTTCCTTTTATTTTTTCCTGCAACATCTTGTGGGTTTAGAGGTGGGTCCCTTGTGCCACCAGTCCCGATGGCACCATGGAGGGCTCAGCCTGGAAATGGGCACTCCATTCCTGCCCTGGGCACTCCACCCCTGCCCTGGGTAGCTGTGCCAGGTCCAGACGACCCTTTTGGGGAAGGAATTTTCCCAATAACCAACCTGAGCCTCCCCTAGCACAGCCTGAGGCCGTTCCCTCTGCTCCTGTCCCTGTTCCCTGGGAGCAGAGCCCGACCGTCCCGGCTGCCCCCTCCTGTCAGGGAGTTGTGCAGAGCCACAAGGTCCTCCTTGCGCCTCCTTTTCTCCAGGCTGAGCCCCTTTCCAGCTCCCTCAGCTGCTCCTGGGGCTCCAGCCCCTTCCCCAGCTCTGTTCCCTGTCCTGGACATGCTCCAGCCCTTCAGTGTCTTTCTTGTCATGAGAAGCCCAGAGCTGCCTCCAGGACTGGAGGTGCCCCAGCAGTGCCAGCACAGGGAGGGGCCCTGCTCCTGTGTCACACCGGTGCTGGCACAAACATGATGTCACCCTGTTCCAGAGGAAACCTCATCCGTGGAAGATGAAATGCCATGCGAAGGGGCTTCTTCCGAGGATGTCAAGGTGAAGGAAGAGGAGCCTGAGCTGCTGGTGGAGGAATCCACACCCTCTCCCGGCTCAGAGATCCAAAAGTATCCCAAAAACGAGCTGGTGAAAGCCAAGAACAAAAAGAAGCCGAACCGGTGCGAGGCCAGCAACCTCCTGATGGGCAACTGCCGGCGCGGGTACGTGCGGGAATGGTCCCACCCCTGCACCGAGTGCGGGAAGCGCTTCCGCCTCAAGATCAATCTCATCATCCACCAGCGCAGCCACGCCAAGGAGGGGCCCTACGAGTGCCCCGTGTGCGAGATCGGCTTCAGCAACAAGCGGCACCTGGACCTTCACCGCAGCATCCACGTCAAGGACAGAGCCTTCGGGGCCAAGGTCTGGGGCAACGTCCACCCCGAGCTGCGCATCCGCCCGCGCAGGGACCTGTGCGGCGGCGCCCACGGGCTGGGCGGCGGCGGCCACGCCGGGGGGGCCTGGCTGGCCCAGCCCAAGGAGGAGCCGGACAGAGAGGGCCTGTCCAGCTCCGGGATCGCGCGGCCGCCGAATTCCAGGCTGAAGTGCCCCCACTGCAAGAAGTTCCTGTCCTGCTCCATGTCGCTGCAGCGGCACCTCCAGACCCACGTGCGGGACCGGCCCTACTGCTGCAGCTCCTGCAACAAGTGCTTCACCCGCAGCAGTCACCTCCTGCGCCACGAGAAGATCCACGAGCGGGCTCTGGCCGCGCTCCAGCAGGAGGCGAACGCCCGGCCCGCCGCTGCTATCCCGGCATCCCTGCAGCACAGGGCTCCCGAGGCCGAGAGGAACCTTTCCCAAGGGAGCGGGAGCCCTGAGGCTGCAAAAGCGAGCCCACCCAACGTGCTCCTGTTGGGAGCGACACCACTGGGGCTCCCGGGCAAAGGCTCTCCGCTCCCTGACTGCATCGGGAAAGCCGTGCGGCCCGTGGTCCAGCTGGGATCCAGGGCAGTGGCTTCAGGGATGACGGAGAAATTGACCACGGGACAGATCTGAACTGTGCATATCCCTGGAGAGAAGTTGTGAGTTTGTTGGGTTTGCACCTGGTGGGACACCGGGACTGGGAATCTGCTGCGTTTTAGGAGCTTCCTGGGTTGCAGAAAGAATAGGAAGCTTGGAGACCACAACAGAGAGCAAATTGCAGAAGCCTCCAGTGATCGAAAATGCTTCACCGTTCCACTGACTTGTTTCTGTTGGCTGATGCTTGGAATTTTCCCAAGCTGACATTCCTGGGAGATGACCAGGTGAATCCTGGTCAAACAAGAGCAGAGCTTTCACTCTGATTCCTTGATGTTGGAACCGAACTCTTGTGTTTGGGAACACAGCTGAAGAGGACAGGGAGAAGGGAATGGAGCTGGCAGCATTCCCAAGCAGCCCTTTGCTCCAGGGACCAAGCTTCCTGACCAAGACACCGGATGAAGAGAGCATGACATCTCCGAGACCCCACCGCATCCTGGCCACGCTTGTCACCCCCCACCCTGGGGAGATCAGCCAACACCCCCTCCAGCTGGTTGGGAACACTGGAGCTTTGCACTGGAAGATCCGGAGGACAATCCAAACCCCAATATTCTGTGCCAGCATATTCCAGGGGTCCCGGCAGGTCCGTCAGGGAGGCCACAGGCACCCTCAGGACCATCCTGTATGGGTGCAGAGTCATTTTAGGAACACTTGATGGGTCAGCCAGCCCCATGCTGCAGCAGCACCCCTGATCCTTGTGCATCCGCCTGCATGGAGCAGCCCCTCGGCTCTGGAGGAAATTACCACTCTCCCAACCACAGCTCATCCCCTTTTGCCCAAAATCCCATCATAATGAATCCTACGGGGAAACAGTTCTGCAGCTACCTCAGTCAGGGAGAGGGGGACCTGCCCAGAGGCAGCCAGTGGAAGCCAGGCCACTGGAGCTGCGTCTGTGGCCAGAGCCCCACATGCATCCCACGTGCTGGCTGTACACAGGGAGCACATCCCGCCGGGAGCCATCGCCACGCAGACCCAATGGAGCAGCTGTTGGGACTCTTGAATTTAGTTTTCCAGGGTTTTTTGTTTTCTTTGAGTTGTTTGCTGTAAGTATGTGATATCCCGAAGTCTCTGTCCCTCTCCGAGCAGTGAGCACTGGGAACTGGTAGGCTTTTCCCATCTTCTATTCCGAGTCACTCCCAAGGTGTGATGGTGCTGCTGTGGGAAGCTTTGGGAGCTGAGGGAACACCTGTGCCACATCCAGGTGTGATCCTCAGCCACCTCCTGCTCCGTGGGACAGATAGCAGCATCTGAGCTACTCCACAGGGATACACACGACATCCCACTGTTCCTCTGGGCCAGTGTCTCACAATTCCTGCCCCTGGGATTGCAGTGTGGAGCATTCCTGGACTGCAGCTGGAGCTGGGAGGGGTGACAGTGGCAGATGGGTCACTCTGTGTCCCCAGCAGGACATGGTTGATGCCTTATGGTCCTGTGGTGACCATGGATCTGGCAGTGAGCCAGTGGCTGGTTATGCCTGCCCAGGCAGAGACCCCAGTGCTCCCCAGTTGATCCCAGGGGCATGGCTGAGCTGGTGTGCTGGTGTTGCTGGTGTGTGAATCCCCCCAGGCCAGCGGAAGGGCCAACAGCCCCAACCAGGCATTTCTAAACCTGCTGTGACCGGGATCAGCATTTCCTACGACATTCCCAATCCCTTTCTCAGGCTGTGGAATCAATAAAGTATTTGTCTCTATGTCTGGCTGCTTGGGGGGCTGCACTGGTGCCTGTGGGCACAGAACTGGGATCAGCCAGGACAGCTCTCACTGGGAGGGTGTTGGGAGTCACTGCCACCAGCTCCAGAGCCCTCCAGCCTTTGGGAGAGTTGCGGAGCCCCAGCCAGGAAGGATGAGCGGCCGAGGGGAGCCGGGAGGGGTCGGGGATGGAGTGGCCCTGGCCACCATGGGTGCGACATGTCCCTCAGCACTACCTCGGAGATCCTCGGTGAGAATCCTGTGGGGGATTCCTGTGGGACTGCTCCACATTCCTGTCACACATTCCCAGCAGGCAGCTCTGCACTCCTCCCATGACGGCCCAATCCCTGTTGAGCCAGGGATGTCACCCCCCCCAGCCTGCCCCTCACCCACCCTGGAGCACAACAGGAGACCACAGCAGCTCAGTCTTTTATCTGATTCTCTTCAGGCTGGTCCTGCCACCCAGCCCCCACAGCCTTCTCAGGGCCACTAACTGCCCCCAGGCCACCGGCCACTCCCAGGCCCCCTCCCTGCACAGTGGCAGTGTTCAAACAACCCGAGTTCCACCATTCCATGGGATCTGGAGCACAGCTCTCTGCTGAATCCACGGGGCAGCAGCACCACCCGGCTCGGCTCCGGCCACTGACCCTCCTCTGCTGCCTCGTGGCCGGTCCCATCCACCCCAGGCCCTTCCCTGCCAGAAGAAGCACAGCACCCTCCTTCCTCCTCTTGCTCCTCATCCCGAGACCCCGGTGGTGCCACAAGTCCCACAGCGTCATGGAGAAACTCCCGGCAGTGCCACAAATCCCAGCTGCCCGGTGTGTGCCACTGCTGAAGAACCACTGTCCCTTCCCTTCTCCAGCCTCTGGCTACCGATTATCCTGGCTCAGAGCCTCACAGGGCTCCAGCTCCGGCTCGTGTCCCGGCAAGCTGCCGGCCGGAGAGGTGGCCACGGCGTGCACCTTCTGGTGGTGGTTCAGCGACTGCCGGTGCCGGAAGCTCTTGGTGCAGCCGTGGCACTGGAAGGGGCGCTGCTGGGTGTGCCGGCGCTGGTGCTCCTCCAGCGACGCCTTCTGCGGGAAGCTCTCGGTGCACTCGATGCAGCGGTAGAGCCGCTCCCCGGCCGCGCTGGCCCGCGCCGGCCGGCCCGGCCAGGAGCTGCGGAGCTGCGGCCCGTGGATGCGCTGGTGCTTCTGCAGGTGGTGCTTCTGCACAAAGCCCTTGCCGCAGGCGGGGCAGCGGTACGGCCGCTCCCCGGTGTGGATGCGGTAGTGCTTGTTGAGGTTGGACTTCTCGTTGAAGCTCTTGCCGCAGGCGGGGCACTGGAAGGGCCGCTCGCCCGTGTGCAGGCGCTGGTGCCGCAGCAGCGCGGCGTGGTGGGCCAGGCTCTTCCCGCACGACGCGCAGATGAAGGAGCCGTTGCCCTTCCTCGCCCGGCTCTGCTGCCGCGCCAGGAGGTTCCGCGTCAGCCGGACGCTCTTCCAGCCCGACGGCAGCGCCCGGGGATCGTCCTGGGGGCTCTGCTGCTCCCAGCCGGGCTGCGGCGAGGCCACCTCTGCCGTGGGGTCTTCTCCCAGCGGCATTCCCTGGGCAAGGGCGAACGGCTGCTCCGTGCCCGCGCCCAGCACGTGCTCCGTGGGGAAGGGCAGGCCCGGGGCAGGGTGAGCCTCCACCGGCACCACCACCGGCTTGAATTCCCCCAGGCAGAATTCCCCCAAGCCTGCTCCGGCCGCCTTCGGCCCGGCCACGCCGTGGCTCTCCCAGGAAACCGGCCGCTCCTGGCTGGGGGGAACCTCCTCGTCCAGCGTCACCGCGGGCGCCATCGGCAGTGCCAGGAGCTCAGCTCCGTCCTCCTGCGGCTGCTGCTCTTCCATCTTGATCACGACCATCTCACCTGTGGAGAGACAGCAGTTCATTCCCAGGAAGGGAAGTCCTCCCACGCCTGCCGCTCCAGAGTGGAAGCAGGAGCAGAGGTGAGAGGAACTGGCAAAGAACAAAAGGGAGCAGGAAGGGTTTCCCAGGAGGAGATGAGGTGAAGGGGGGTTGTCTGGGCAGCTCGTTGGACTTCAGGGACATCATGGAATCACAGACTACTGGGGTTTGGAAAGCCCTCCAAGATCATCAAGTCCAATCATCAACCAAGCACTGCCAAGGCCACCACTGACCCATGTCCCCAAGTGCCACATCCACACAGCTTTTAAATCCCTCCAGGAATGGGAACTCCACCACTGTCCTGGGCATGCTGAACTCAAAGGACACTATGGACTGACAATAAAATCCTCACAAAAAAAACAAACCAGAGGGAATGCGAAGGCAAAGCTGAGCTGCGGAGTCCTCCATTCTGGGAAGACCCCATCAGGAACGGCAGAGTTTAAGTGGGTGAATCCAGGGAAAAAGGATCAAAGCAAAACCTCCCCGCAGCAAGAGGGAGCATCCACTCACAGGTACCCGGCTCCTCATTGAGCCCAGGTGTTCCCATTTTCCATCCTTATGAACCCTGCCCAGTCCAGGTGGGTTGTCAGTGCCCATCCTCAGCTCCCCTTCCTGTCACTCACTGTCACCGAGCTGTCCTGGCACCATTCCCTTCTCCGGCAGCCTGGGGGTCCCTGGATCCTCCCTGTCCTCGGCTGGTGGCAGCAGTGCAGGTTTGGAACCAGCATCCTCAGGTCCTGGGAAGGAGGAAGCAATGGGATGAACTGCTGACAGTGGCTGGTCCTGGAATTCCAGGACATCCAATCACACAGGCCACTGGCAGCCAAACCAGGCATGTGATTTTTGCTTATCCCAGGAAGTGCCTGTTGGACACTCCAGCTCTAAACTTTCAGCCCAAAATTTATGAGTGCTAAAATGTAGGACTTTCTGCAGCAAATCCCTGCAGGGTGATCCATGTACAGCCCATATCCCAGGAAAAAACAGTGCAGGAACACTGGCTGCAGGACATGTCACCTGGAATCACCCCACATTCCATGTGGGGAGGGCTCGGAAGCTGGGTCAGCCCGGAGATGACGATGCCTCTGACATGGTCTGAGTGATCCTCACCAAGAGGGACCATGGCCTCGTAATTCCCCTTCCCAGAGATCCCACGGAGCTCCCGGCTGTCCACGGTCCCCAACTCCTGCTCCGGCAGAGCGCCCGCCTCACCCTCGCCTGCTGCCGGCACCTGGAAGTACAGGAGGCTCCGCGTGGGGGTCCCCACTGAGCCCCTCCCCGAGCCCCAGGGGATCCCTGGCGGTCCGAAGCTCCTATGGGCAGAGCCATGTCATGGGGGACATTCCCAAATATCCCAGGGAGGCTCAGCTGTTCCTCTCCAGACCAGGGGCAGATTCCCATGATCCATCCCACTGGCCAGGTGAGCAGTGACCCCTCAGGTGGGAGTGGGACAGGTGGCACCACCCCACATCACCCCAGAAGGGCCCAACACAGCTGAAACACTCGGCACGGGAGTTCTGCTCCGCCTCTTCCCTGGGGACTGGGACAAGCACCAGAGGAGCCATGTCCGTCTGGCTCCGTGCAGCTCCAGAGAGCCAACAGCACATCCCATGGCCACACGGTCACCTGGGGCACTTTCCCATTGCTTTGGGCACACCTCTGTCACCTGCGGCTTGTCCCTGCCACCCTGGGCACATCCCTGTGAGCTGGGACGCATCCTTGTCCATCTTTGGCACATTCCCATTAGCTGGGGCTTGTCCCCGTTTGTCACCGCTGGCATGCCGCTGTTAGCTGGGGCTTGTCCCTGTTAGTTGGGGCTTGTCCCCATCAGCTGTGGCTTGTCCCCATTACTGCATCCCATCCCTGTCACTGCGGACACATCCCTGTTCCCTGGGACTCATCCTCATTACCCTGGGTCCATCCCTGTCACCGTGTGCTCATCCCCATCCCTGTTCCCCAGAGCTTGTCCCTGTCACCGCTGGCATGTCCCCGTCCCCATTCCTCAGAGCTTGTCCCTGTCACCGTGGGCT
>VZRO01002887.1:195908-218327 GCA_013397915.1 Daphoenositta chrysoptera
CTCGGCTGGGCGAGGTGTTGTTTGGCTGGTTCATCACTGGCTCGGGTGAGGGGGTCGGTGCCTCCTCAGGAGGCTCGCTGAGCACTCAAAGCTGGGAGGAGCGGCCGATCCCCCCGAGGGCAGTGTGGCCTTTCATAGAGACCTCGGCAGGTTGGAGAGGAAACTTCTGGACTTCAACAAGGGCAAGCACGGGTGCTGCACCTGGGGAGGAACAGCCCCAGGTACCTGCACAGGCTGGGGTGACCTGCTGGAGCAGCTTCGTGGGGAAGGAGCTGAGGGACAACGAGCAGTCCCTGAGTCAGCAGAGTGTCATGGGGACAAGAGGCCAATGGGATCCTGGGGTGCGNAGAGGGGCCCTCAGCCCTGGCTGTCCCTGGCTGTCCCTGGCTGTCCCTGGCTGCAGGGAGGGCTCCGGGCAGGGCCAGGCTCTGCTCCAGGGCCCAGCAATGGCACCAGAGCCAAGGGCAAGGACTGAGCCCAGCAATTCCCCGGCAGAACTTCTGCCCTGGGCAGTGCCCAGCCCTGAACAGAGACCAGAGAGGGGCTGGAGTCTCCTCACCGGGGATGTTCCAGAGCTGTCAGGATGCAATCCTGTGCCCTGTGCTCTGGGATGGCCCTGCTGGAGCGGGGAGGTGCCACCAGATGCCCACTGTGCTCCCTTGCAGCCTGACCCATTCTGGAATTCCGGGATTCCGTGTCTCGGGGGAAGCGCCGCTGCGGTGGAACCCCGGGGGGGTTTCCTGCCGCTCCGATCAGCATCAGCCCCTTCCCGGTGACTGACAGCTGTCAATCACTGCGGGGGCTGCCGGCCGGCGGGGGCCGCTGTGGCGGCGGCGGAAGCGGAGGAGGAAGAGGAAGCGGCGCTTCTTGGCGGCAAGGAAAGGCCGCGGCGAGGGAGGGCAGGAGCGGCGGCGGGCGGGGGCCGGTCCGAGCGGAGAGCTCCAGCTCCGGTGCGGGAGGCACGGGAAGGACCGGGCCGGCCCCGGTGTGCGGCGGCCGAAGCGGGGCTCTCCTGCCCCGCTGTCTCCCGTGCCCAGCCCCGGTGCCGCCGCCTCTCGCTGCGCTCCGTCTCCCCCGGTGCGGGATGGAGCTGGCGGGCGGCAGCACCATCTCGCTGTGGACGGTGGTGGCGGCCGTGCAGGCGCTGGAGCGCAGCGTGGCCGCACACGCGTCCCGCCTCTTCAGCCTGGAGCACCGCGCCGGGAACAGCGAGAAGAAGCACCTGGACTGCGAGAAAATGGTCGGGGAGTTCGGGAACCAGCTGGAGAGCAAGTGCGCGGCGCTGGGCACCCTCATCCAGGAGTACGGGCGGCTCCAGCGGCGCCTGGAGAACATGGAGAACCTGCTGAAGAACAGGAATCTCTGGATCCTGCGGCTGCCCCCCGGGGTGGAGGTCCCCAAGGTAACAGATGGGTCTTTAAGGGGTTTGGGGGGAACATGGACAGCGCAGAGGCTCCTCTGCTCCTCACCTCTTCCGGCAGCTTTCCTCCATGGAAATCATTCCACGATCTTTGCCAGGATTTCCTCTGTTGCCTGTCGTGCGAAGGCACGAAGCAGGAAGTGATTGCTCCTGTGTATTGTTAAATTCAGCTGGTTTTCCCTGCAAAAGGATGGGTTGACACGTTTTTACCAACAGGAAGTTTTTCCCCACTCTGAGGTCCCCAACGGCATCAGGCTCCGCACAGGGGGAAGTAAGAATATTGTGGAATACACAATTAATCTCCCAAAGTTTAGCAAAGATCCAAACTGTTACTCTCAGTGTCCAGAGCATGCCCCAAGGCAGGAATTTTCTTTCCCTGACACCTGGTAGCAGGGATAAATAGGGAGGAGATTCTCTGTGTTCCAGGAGCGGTGCTGAGTGTGTCACGTTTGGGATTGCAGGCCCCGGCTGTGGCGTTGGAAAATGATTCCACTGGCTTTGCCACTCAGGAGTGGGAGAACCTGGAGGAGTGGCAGAAGGAGCTGTATGGAAAGGTGCTGACGGGGAAGAGAGAAGCCCTGGTCCTGCTGGGTGAGTGTTGCTGTTGGGTCGCTTATCAGCACTTCCAGACTGGCTCTGGTTAGGGAATCTTTGCCACAGCTGGGAAGCAGATTTGTGGGAACACGGTGAGGCCCAGGCCGGTGTTTGAGGACTCTGTGTGCTGCCCAGCCGTGTGTTGGAGCTGATGGAGCTGGTTTGGGGAGCGCAGCTGGGTGTGTTCCTCCCTGTGGATGCAGCACGGAAACATTCCTATCCCTGTTCCTTGTCAGACGATGTCATCTCCGAACCTGCCCTCCTGTCCCGGCTCCAGGGAGGAGAAGCGCCCTGCAGTGAGAGGGAGCCGGCTCCCGCAGAGATCCCAGCAGAACCAGGTGCAGGCAAGGGAGGAATTAAAGGTGTAATCCTGGGGGTGAGGTTCGTGTGGTGCTGTCACCAGACAGAGGCTGTCACAAGGTGATGGTCCTGGTTTGCTCAGAGGGAACTTCTTGGATCTCAAAAGGAGCAGGTTCAGGGGGAGTAACAGAGGGTGAGAAAAAATGTAACAGGTTTGATTTTTAGGATTACACGTCAGGAAGAAATTCGTGGCTGTGAGGATGGTGAGGCCCCGGCACAGGTTGCCCTGTGGCTTCTCTGTCCCTGAAAGTGTCCAGGGTCAGGTTGGATGGGGCTTGGAGCACCCTGGGATAGCAGAAGGTGTCCCTAACCATGGCAGAGGGTGGAACTGGAATATCCTGAAGGTCATTTCCAACCCTCCTGGCATTCTGTGATCTGATTCCATGATCCATTCCAATGATTTCTGTCATTGGCAGAGGCTCTGCTGTTTGAACTCGATGTGAGCAGCTGGGACAGCAGAGAAGTGCAGGAAAACCAGGAGGGAAGAGCAGGGCTGGCTGAACCTGGCCATGGTGAGTGTTGTGGAAGGGACTGGGCTCAAGAGTGGGGGCATTCAGGGGGAACCACTTCCCTGCAGGACAGAGCAGAGCTCCCAGAAGCAGGAATGGGAGTGCTGGAGAGGTTGTATGTGGAAGCAGGGTGGGTGGGTGGGCACAAACTTCCTGGGGCAGCAAGGGAGGAGTTCAGTGGTGCTGCGATAACCAGTAAAGGAGTTTCTTCTTTCCCAGTAAAAGTTTCTTCTTTTCCTCAGCAGACTGCAGCATTCCAGAGCCGAGCTTTGCGGTCACCGTGAAGCAGGAAGAGGAGGAAGAGCCCTATGCAAAGGAGCAGGGAGCCATGGAGGGTGTGGAGTTTTCCGGGCTCGGTGTGGGTGAGTTCCAGGTGATCCCACAGCGTCCTGTGCTGCTGGAGATGTGGGAATCCCTGACATTGCTGCTGTGGGATGGTGCATGCTGAGATGTGGGGCTGAGGGGAGGCAGGCGGGACAGTGGGGAGAGAGCAGGAGCCATGCTGAGGTGAGGAGTGGGCAGGAAGCCTCAGGACAGTTTAATTGTTGGGATGGTTAAAGTGCTGGGAAGATGAGGTGCTGCAGGTGAGGAGACTGGCATACTTGAAATGAACTCCTTGGAATACGAGGAATCATTAAGTTGAAAACAATTCTCAAGGCTTTCTCCATAGATTATGTTATGCCAGAGTATCTGTGGAGCTGGGTGAAGTTCTGGAATGTGGCAGTCGGGGACACAGTCCAGAGTGGAGAGGTGGAGAGTTTTCATATCTGGAGAGATGGAACATGTCCTGGGAAAGGGATGGCAGAGAGGGGGACACTGCACAGGTCTTTGGTGAGCACAGCAGGAGCTGAAGGAATCCAGGAAGGACCCTTCAGCCAAGCAGGGCAAACTTGGCTATCACAGAGTTCAAAGAATAAGTTTAAAAAATTACAGGAGCAGTTTAACCAGAATCCATAGAAAACCATTGTTTTAAATTTATCCACTTAAAAAATGGGCAGACCCAAACTGCTCATCAGGACATTGAGTAGGAAGGGAAGGAGGTCCTTGTGGAGGACACAAGACAGGACCCACGAGGGACCGGAGCCTTCTGGGCTCACACACACGACAGAAATTCTTCCCTGTGAGGGTGGGGAGGCCCTGGCACAGGGTGCCCAGAGAAGCTGTGGCTGCCCCTGGATCCCTGGAAGTGCCCAAGGCCAGGTTGGATGGGGCTTGGATCACCCTGGGATAGGGGAGGGCATCCCTGCCCATGGCAGGGGGTGGCACTGCTTGACCTTTGAGGTCCCTTCCCCCCGCCACCTTTCTGGGATTCTATAAGAGCAGGGTGTTTTCTGGGATAAAGAGGCAAAGTTGTGGCCCTGTAAAGCAGTGGAGGGACATTTATGATTCCCTTGTGACCAGAATTTCCTGAGTTCTTTGTGGGATCATCTCAGCAGCGCTCCTGGATTATTCTACAGACAACCTGAGGTGCCCTTTCTGGGCTGTTTCTGTATTTTACATGCTCCATGTTTCATCACTTTTTGAAGCTGCTTTTGATACCAGAGGTGACAGTATTTTACACAGTCAGTCACAGTTTCTCTGTTCCAGCCCAGCTCTCCTGAATTTCAGAGACAAATACATGTATTTGTAACAAATCTCAGAGCTATTTTGGGATTTGTGTTGTTTGAATTGCAAAAATAGAACCCTGAATTCAAGACAAAATGTGAAGTGACACAGAAAGGTGCTGCTTTTCCAGGACTGAGAGGAAGACTAGAGATTGTCCCTGTGCACAGGATGAGTGATGCTTGCAGGAATCACAGAACCATGGAATTGTTGAAGTTGGAAAAGGACTCTGAGTATCAAGTCCAACTGTTTCCCAGCACTGCTAAGGCCACCACTAACCTGTGTCCCCAAGTGGCACATCCACACAGCTTTTAAATCCCTTCAGGGATGGGGACTCCACCAGTGCCCTGGGAACCCTGTGCCAGGCCTGGACAGCCCTTTCCAGGAAGGAGTTTTCCCAATATCCAACCTAAATGGATAGGGACCACAATCCCTCACAGCTCTGAAAGAATCCACAAGTGCCTTATGGCACCGAGAGGATCCTTGATCCTTCATGGCTCTGAGGGGACCCCGATCCCTCACAGCTCTGAGGGGGATCCTGTTCCCTCACAGCTCTGGGTGGACCCCGATCCCGCTCAGCTCTGAGGGGGATCCTGTTCCCTCATGGCTCTGGGTGGACCCCAGTCCCTCACAGCTCTGAGGGGGATCCTGCTCCCTCACGGCTCTGGGTGGACCCCGATCCCTCTCAGCTCTGAGGGGGATCCTGTTCCCTCATGGCTCTGGGTGGACCCCAGTCCCTCACAGCTCTGAGGGGGATCCTGCTCCCTCACGGCTCTGGGTGGACCCCGATCCCTCTCAGCTCTGAGGGGGATCCTGTTCCCTCATGGCTCTGGGTGGACCCCAGTCCCTCACAGCTCTGAGGGGGATCCTGCTCCCTCACGGCTCTGGGTGGACCCCGATCCCTCTCAGCTCTGAGGGGGATCCTGTTCCCTCATGGCTCTGGGTGGACCCCAGTCCCTCACAGCTCTGAGGGGGATCCTGCTCCCTCACGGCTCTGGGTGGACCCCGATCCCTCTCAGCTCTGAGGGGGATCCTGTTCCCTCATGGCTCTGGGTGGACCCCAGTCCCTCACAGCTCTGAGGGGGATCCTGCTCCCTCACGGCTCTGGGTGGACCCCGATCCCTCTCAGCTCTGAGGGGGATCCTGTTCCCTCATGGCTCTGGGTGGACCCCGATCCCTCACAGCTCTGAGGGGGATCCTGTTCCCTCATGGCTCTGGGTTGACCCCAATCCCTCACAGCTCTGAGGGGGATCCTGCTCCCTCATGGCTCTGGGTGAACCCCGATCCCTCACAGCTCTGAGGGGGATCCTGCTCCCTCACAGAGTGCTGCAGGTTGGGGTGCGGGTGCACGTGTGGCTGGGACGTGGTAATGGCGGGCAGTTTGGGAGCCCCATGGTGCCCCCCTGGCCGCCCCTCACCCACCTCTCCCTGCAGGGCCGGACACCGCTGGACACAACGCCCAGGCCCCAGCAGAGGGTGGGGACCGGCCGAGTGCCCGGAGCTGCGAGGACCAGGACAGGAGAGGGAATCCCACAGAGACCAGCACTGGTGAGTGGAGTTGGGGCCGATGGGTGGGAGAGGGCTGTGGGACACCAAGCACCTGCCAGGTTTTGGGGACATCTGGGGTGTGGGTGGTGTTTTGGCCTGGAGCAAAGAAGGCTCAGGGGGGACCTTGTGGCTCTGCACAACTCCCTGACAGGAGGGAGCAGCCGGGGAGGGAATCAGGATCTACTCTGCATGGTTGGATTCGATGATCTTAAAGGTCTTTTTCAACCTCAGCAATTCCATGATTCTATGACCAGCCTCTCTCCAAGGTGCTTGCTGTGCTGAGTGTGGTCTTCCAAATGCTGCTGTCAGACATTGCATCCGTACCAGCCTTTCCAGGATGCTCCATCACACCCTTCTTTTCCCTCTCCTGGGAAATCCGTCAGTCCCCTTGGCCAGGGGGTAAAGGTGCAGAGCATTGGCCCGTCTGCTTTTCTTTATTTATTCCACAGACTTTTGTTTTCTTTTTTCACAAAGTTTCATGACTTATTCTCTAAGAACTCTCTTCTCACGCATATTTCTCTGATGGCTGAGAAGTGGTGTGTGATTGAGAGGGATTGAAAAGGAAACAACAGAACTCCAGCGGCGCCAAGAGAAAAACGAAACTCAAGGACAAGAACTGAAGTGGCTCTGGCCTCTCCTGGGGCCATGGAGAACGTGTTTTCACTTGCACGAAAATTTTGTATGTTTCTCAGGCTCAAACATCTGCTGAGGGTTTTGTAACCAACATTTTAGGTCTGTTCAAGAGGCCTTGGTCAGCAGGAACTAGACCTGGAGTGAGGTTTTCTCTGGAATGTTAGCTAGAACAGAGCAGATCTGCCTGGGCTGGGCTGACAATTGGAATTAATTTTGTATGGTATTAAAATGACACTGGTTCCTGTTAACAGAAGACAGCATAATCCAGATTAAGCAAGAGGAAGTGTTGTGCACTGCAGGTCGGGAGGAGGAGGCTGCAGAAGCTCCTGGAGAGCCCTGCCCAGGTGAGTAACTGCATACCTCGGAGGGAAAATGAAACAGAGGGATTAAATTCCAAGTTGTGTGGGGTTTTTTTTCTTCCCCACCTCTGCTCATGTATTCCAAATCTTTTAGACATTTTGAGCAGACTTGCCAGCAGTCCCGACGGGTGAGGGCTGGTGTTGCCCCTTTCTCTTCTCAAGGACATTTTGGAGCTTTCAGATGCACGGCTGGTTTTTATCCAAGTGTGGATTAGGAGATGTTTCATCCTCCCCTAAATTCCTTCAGGTTGCCTTTTCTCTCCTCCCTTCCCTTCTGGGGTTTTCTTGGGTAAGGAGCACACAGACTCCTCTGAAAAACTGCAGAGCCTAGGGCCCTCTTCTTTGCCCTCTCACTTGGAACCTCTTTGTTTTACAAATCAGCTGCCTGCTTTGCAGATTTTCCTCACTCTTTACAAAGGTAGCAATGCTGCCCGTTGGCAGCATTTCTGTGTTTGTAGCCAGCTGGGATTTTTAGACCTTTCCAACAGGTTTCCTTAAGAAACTGGGTTTAGGGGATCTGGGCTTGGGGGAACAACCTCCAAACAAAGCCCAGACCAGAGCAAGTTTTCAGCCTTGTGAAATCCTGAGCTTAGGCAGGTACGATCCACTTCTCCTGGATTTTCTCCCTTAGCAGAGCGAGGATTTTACGAGCCTGAGGCATCCAGTCAGACCAGGAAAGGCAGCGAGGTGGATGCCAGGGAGCTGCCAGGCACAGAGGGTGAGGACCTC
Source organism: Daphoenositta chrysoptera (assembly GCA_013397915.1). NCBI lineage: Eukaryota > Metazoa > Chordata > Aves > Passeriformes > Daphoenositta > Daphoenositta chrysoptera. The sequence goes on from VZRO01002887.1 coordinate 203,663, forward strand.
CTGAGAGATCCTGACACAGGTGAGGATCTGGCAAAAACTCCTCTGCAGGAATTACCCCTTCATGGCTCTTCATGTTGTGTCTTCCCTGATGCTTTGTTACCGTTGTGCATTCCCGAATTATCCGTGCTTTGTGCCTTCCCCCGGTGTTTCTCAGTTGTGTAAATTCTCCCCAATGAACAGGATTTCAGACTTATGCAACGGATGTTTCATCGTGGATTAAACGAGAGGAGGAGCCACCCTGCCCTGCACAACAGGACCTGGAGAAAGAGGAAATCTCTACAGATCCAAGTACAGGTCAGTAATGGATTTCAGCTGGGATTTCAGGGACAGTAAATCTAGTTTAGAGTATTTTTTAATGCTATATGAAATGTCACAACCTTATGATGTAAGCCATGAGAGAACTAGGACAAACCTCAGTCTGCTCGTTAGTATTTGGTGACAAAAATTTCGGGTTCTGTCAGCTGAAGAGGCTTCTTCCCCCTTGAGCTGGCCAAAAGCTGTCAGAGGCACTGGCTTGGGCTTGTGTTGAGGCAAGCCCAGAGCTGTGCTCAGGCTGCGGGGATCGAGTTTGTGCTGCTTTTACCTGGATAAAAACCTCGCTGAGGGCTGGGCCCACAGAGTGCTGGGCAAGGGAGTGACATCAGTGGGTGGCCAGTGACCAGTGGTGTCCCCAGGGCTCAGTACTGGGGCCATTCTCTTTAATGTCTTTGTCAATTATGTGGATGAGGGATGGAGGGCACCCTCAGTCCTTTTTAAGGACAGGATTCCCTGCCCTGAAGAAAAATTTCTTACTTCCCATGCGCTCAGTTCTTCCAGACCTTTCTGGAAATGTTTTGGAGGCTTTGGGGATTTTTGGTGGTCTTGATCCCCCCCCTGTAATCCATTCCCATTTCTTACCCTCATACTTGCCTTTGTGCCGTGTTGTGCTTGTCTCTAGGAGCTACAACAAGGATGTTTGTCCCAGAAATTGCTGCCCTATCTCTGCATGGCCCCCCTTCTCCAGCCAAATTTTGTTCTTTCTCATGGTTGTTTAATCAACAGTCCTTGGCTGGCTCCATGGCCATCCAGTTGTTAGTGTTTGGGACACACACATTCCTTTATTTTCTGGGAATTGGGAGCTCACTTCGGATTGCTGTTTATAGGATCACAAGAGAGTGGGCTTTAATCACAGTGATTTTCCATCCTGGCTGCAATTTGAGTCAGTGACTTTCTTTGAAAATTCAATAACAAAAATATTATTCCAATTGGGTTATTATTCAGGCAAGAAAAATAAGTTTCCAAGGCTGTTCATTAAAAAGCAGGTGCTCATTAGACAGCACTAGTTCCTGGGAGAAGAAAGTGCTTCTGATAAGCTCAGGAGGGGAGAATTAGGTTGGATATCAGGAAAAGGTTCATCACCCAGTGGGTGGTGGGGCACTGAACAGATTTTTAAATATACAGTTTAAAAAGTCTTATTTTCCTGGAGGTTTTGTTTCAGTGGATGCTGCTACTTTTTTTCCCCCTCAGTATTAATGATGTGGCTGTGGGCTGGGAGGGGCATTCCTAAGGAGACTCCTGAATTTTAAAAATCTCTGTTTCAGATGAAAATTTGAAGAGGGACCATCCAACAGATTGCTTTGAGAGCAGGACCTGTGACTTAGAGGTACCAGGAAGGCCGGGAGAGGGGTTTCCCAAAGATCCCAGCCATGGAGTGCCATGGGACAGTCAGTGGAATTCAGAAATTATGAAAACAACCACCACGGGGAATGGGAACTGCCTTGGAGGGGATGCTCAGTACGAGTTCTTTAGTGCTCAGGAAAAGAGCCTTGAAAAGCCCTGTGTGCACAAGTGTGAGAGAAACTCCCTGCAGCAGGACCAGCCTCAGGCGCCGCGGGGAGAAGGGGAGATGTTTCCAGGCCCCACATGTGAGAGGGTGTTTCCTCTGCTGCACCCACACCCGGGAGAGAAGGGAATGGGCCCAGGAGCTGCTCCTGCTTCCTGTGAGGGGCCGCCCCGCTTGGAATGTGGAGAGACTCCCCCGGGCACAGGCAGGCCCCGTGACCAGGACAGCCTGGGCGCAGAGGAGGCTGCTGAAAACGAGGAGAGCTTCCCCATGGACACATCGGGAGCCAGCCCCTGCTGGGAGCCACCCCCGGCCCGGGGCAGCCCTGCCCAGCAGCAGAGCCAGGGCCGGGGCAAGTCCTACATTTGCAGCGACTGTGGGAAAAACTTTGTTTGCCACTCCTGGCTCGTTAGGCACCAGACAAGTCACACGGGAGAGAGGCCCTACAAGTGCTCCAAGTGTGACAAAACCTACAGGAGGAAGGATTACCTCCTGAACCACCAGCGCCGGCACACAGGAGAGAGGCTTTTCCAGTGTCCTCTCTGCAGCAAAAGGTTTGTGCTCAAGAGGAGCCTGCTGAAGCATCAGGAAGGTCACATGCAGGACACACACGTGCCGCTGGTCAGCTGGCCCTGCGGGACCATCAGGGGCTCTGTGATGCATTCCATATAGGACATCCCCCACAGCCCCCTCGGTGTCCCCTCGCTGGGCCGGGGCTGCACCCCCAGCTCTGTGCCAGACCCTGATGGCAGGAGGAGGCTGTGGAACAGCCAACCTGAGCCCTTCCCAGGAAAAGGGAAGTGGCTGAGGGCTATTTTCCGTCTTAGACAGCATTCACCAGTGCCTGTGGATTTGGGGAGGTGTTGGAGTTTGGAGGTACTGCTGGCTGTGAATCCATGTGGGAGAGAAACTGCGCTGACATGTAATGGTTTGTGATGTGTGGTACAAAGAAGAATTGTCTGAATAGAGAGAAATTATCTGAAATGTCATCCCGGGAGTTTGGAGTCCTTGGACAGGGCTGGGAACAAGTGAGTAAAAGGTATTAATTGTCCACTAAAACGGTGTCAGGAAATACCCACTTGGGTGAAATGCTTTGGGAAGGGAAGCATTGCCCCTGTGGCTGTAAGAGGAAGCCTCTTTCTTCAGTGGCGAACAGAAAGAAGGCTGCAGAGCCTGGGAGGCAGCTTGTTTCCACTGTTAAATCCTGGGGCTCCTGGCTGCTGAGCCCCAAGGGAGAATCCCTGAAGGGTGAGATCCTTACTGGGAGTCGTAAAATGGCCGGGGAGCCTGGAATATGGTTTCGATTTTGCACAGCCTTAAAGTTGTGTTGCATTTATTTTCACACATTGTTAACAGTCTGTGTTTGTTCAATTTTCCAAATCCTGTGAAAGCAGAACATGGAGATGCTGCAGGAACCTGGGAAATACGGAGTTAACGAGCTGCTGTGTCTCAAACACTGATAACAGGATCTGCTGGAGGGAGAGGGGGCCGTGTGGAGGTAGGGCAGCTCTGCTCCTCCAGCCTCCTCCCTCAGGTCTGTGTGTCCCACTCCCAAGTGGCAAGAAGCTCCCAAGGACTGTAGATGCCCGTGGTCAAAAAGGAATGACAGGTGTCAGAGGGGTCCAGAAAAGATCACAAAGTTCTATTAGCAAGTTCCACAATCAGTGTGGGAATTGGTATTTGTGCCCTTATCTTCTGGTAGTAAGAGAAATAAGAGAGTAAAAGAAAAGAGGGAAGAGAGAGAGAGAGAGGCGAAGGGGAGGAGATCACCAGTCCTGGCTCTGGCATCAATCCAGTTGACACAGTGTCCAGGATCCCAGAGGTGAGCCCTTTGTCACTTTTATAAAGAGATACAAAACTTCTATAGCCAATTTTTCCCACCCTGGGGCCACTTTTTTCACTTTTGATGCAAATGAGTGAGCAGACACAGTCCATCCCTCTGGATCCTGATAGAAATGGGTCAGGGGGGGTCTTTGGTGGTTTTGATTCCCCCCAGATTGATCAACCTTTGTTGGACACTCCATGCCCTTCGCTGTTCCATGCTGTGCTTATCTCCAGGAGCCAGAACGAGGGTGTTTGTCCCAAAAAAGAGCTGCCCCAGCTCCGTGTGCTGCCTTCTCCAGCCACATCGTGTCCTTCCCCATTCCCTGTCTCACACAACAGTCCTTGGCTGGCTCCACAGCTGTGGCTGAGACACAATACACCCTTATCTCCTGGCCTTCTACAGAATCCAAAGTGATAAACCTCGGCCTGAAAAATTATCAGCTTGGGACTCCACTTGCTTCAGCAGAATGCAGAGAAAGAGAATTATTGGGGAATTTAGACAGGAAAAAGCGTGGTAGAGAGAAACAAGACCCCAGAGAGTAAATAAAAGGGCGGAAAAAGCTGAATTGTTGCTGCCAGTGAAAATAGCAGCTGCAGGGAGAGTTACAGGAAGAAAATGAGAAAGAGAACCCCAAAATTGGAAAAATCAGAGGGGCTGAAAATATCAGAGGGTCCTCCTCTACAGCTGCATCCTGTTCCAGTTTGTCCCTTGTTAACAGGTTTGGGCCACAGCAGCACATTAACTCCTTGGTGATCGGGATGCTACACCCCAACCCCATGCCCACACGGTGTTGGGACCCACAGCTCTTATTGGGGCCAACTCAGCTGGAACTCCAGAAATTGCCTTTCCTGCCGCAGCAGGAATTTGCCATTGTGGTACTTTAATAGTTTTTAAATCAAAGAGTGCAGGTGCTGCATGGAGTCAGTGCACCACAGCCTCCGGAATTCTTTTGGGGTTAAGGTTGGCAGATTCCTGCCTCTCACCCAGGAGCCATAAATTAGCCTGAGCAGTTTGGCACAGGAGCATTTGCTCCAGGGATTTTAACTGTTTGCCCTCCGGGTCCTGTGCCAGCTTTCTGCAATGTTAATACTGGATATTGTGCTCCCGTGTCTATTAAAAATGTTATTAATTGTGGACAAGAACCAACTGGAATGTGAATGTCCAGGCCATTATTTTGGCTGCATGGATGCTGAATGTCTGGCTGTTACAGAAATTTCCCTGTCTGCCTATCCAGGAGTCACAGCTGAGCATCAGCTGAGCTGGGAGCGGCTCCCGTGAGCCGATGGGTCCTTATTTGATCCCACACTCACACAGGTTTCCTCACAGACTCCATCCCAGATTTCCCATTGCAGAGCCTCGGGCACCTGGATCCTCACAATAATTTAATCTTGATACAACAACAGGATAACAGCTCAAAGTGGTGCTTCCAGAGAGGGATCCCAAACAAACCAATTCCACTCTCCTCCCCGGGCTTTTCTCCCCTCACAGTCTAAACTGAAAATCCGGGATGATCGGCTCCTGCTGTGTCCCTGCGTGTCCCTTTGTTATGGAAAGGTCGGGCAGTTCCCGGCCCCTGGCCTCGGGCTCCTGATTGTTCCCCTCCGCAGCGCCAGGATGCTCTTGCAAATCCTGGTCGGATCAAACGGGCTCGTTTTTCATGTGCGATTTCCCGCTCCGCCCCCGAGGTCCAGGAGATTCAGGGGGCGTTGGAGGAGATAAGGGAAGATCTTTCCTCGCTTCTCGGCATCACCTCAGGTTTCCATCCCGTCCTTCAGGGGAGACAGTCGGTTTTCTAATCTGTGCGATTGTAGCAGGCAGGGCTCCAAGGAGTTAAGGCGCTGCTGTGTCCCAAACACTGATAAGGAGCAGGATGGAACAGGATGTGGCTGGGGAGGGGGGCACGGCTGATAGGGCAGAGCGGTTCCGGAGGCCAGCTCCTCCTCGGGACGCGGAGACACCACAAACACAGGCCAAGGCCAGCGGCGAAGCGAGCGCGGAGATGAGCAAAGGGGGATCGACACCACCACAGCGCCTCAGAGCCCTCCGACCCAATTCCAGAAAGGTCCGGGAGCAGGATTGCGCCACTCCCTCGTTTGCATGGGAAGTGCGAAACCTGATCCCGGGGCGGGGAAAACTTACCCATAAGAAGGTGCCCCCTCAGCATCCTCGGGACCCTGCACACCAGGATCGACGCTGGAGCCAGGGCTGGTGATGTCTCCTGACCTCTCCCTCTTCCCTCCTTTCTTTTTAATCTACTAGAGGGGGCTATCTCACCCAAATTTCCACGCCAAGCGTGTAATTTACTAATCAAACTTCGTCGCTCTTTTGGAACACTCTGGCGTTTGTCGTTCCTTTGGGACCCCGGGCATCTCCGTGCCTGAGGAACTTCCCTCCCCTTTGGAGCGGGACACGGCAGCTGCTCGTTAAACATTCTCCTTCCGAGACCTTTCGCTCGTGTTCAGGGTCTCTAACGGGGATGAGTCGGACGTGTCGAGGCCTTGTAAGGACACAATTTACTCCTTTTAGTAGTAAGAGTCTGGATTTGTCACCTGTCACCGTGTTGGGGGCGTCGTGGGGGAAAAAATAGAGAAACAGAGGTGTCTGAGTCAGGGAAGAGCCTGTTTGGGGTCAGAGCTCCTTCACTTTTCCTTAAAGAAAACTTCCTTGAAGGACCTTTTTTGCGTGCGTGTTTCTGCTTTAGTTTTGTCAGGATGGAAATTTCAGGGGGTTTAATTAAAATTGTCGGATGCCACGGGTCGTTCTGCAGCGGGAGGGGAAGGGAGGAGCGAGGCCGAAGCCAGAAAAGGATCTCAGCGGCTGCCTCCCCCAAATCCAAGATTTCGAGGCATCTTTGCATTGGGAAGAAAGGGGCGCGGAGGAGGGGAGCGGCGGGGAGGCGCGGGCCGGTCCCGGGGTCCGCCTGCCCTCCGGGATGGGGAGGGTCCCTCCGCTCCGCCGGCCCGGGCCCGCGCTCCGAGACGGCGAATCCCCCGTCCCACCGGTGCTCGGACAGGGGTCCAGGGGCTCCGTCCCGCGGCCGGTGCTCGGTGAGGGGTCCCGGAGCTCCGTCCCCGTCCCGCGGCCGGTGCTCGGTGAGGGGTCCCGGAGCTCCGTCCCCGTCCCGCGGCCGGTGCTCGGTGCGGGCTCCCGCGGTCGCGGCCCCGCCGCCGTTGCCAGGACAACGAAAGGACGCCGCTCCCAATCCCCGCCTCCCTTCCCGTCTCGCCCAATCAGCGCCCTGCTTTCCCCGCGCGCTGGCCAATGGGGATGAGCGCCCGTGCCCGCCCTCCCTCGCGGAGGCCGCCGCGCGCCGGGGGTGGGCGGAGCCGGGAGGCGGCGGTCAATGGCGTGGGGGAACGGTTAGGGCTGGCTCCCAATTGGCTGCTGCTGCCCGGCGCCGCCTGTGATTGGCTGCTGCGGCTTGGCGCGGCTGAGGGGGGGAAGATGGCGGCGCAGCGTGGCGGGGAGCGCCGGGGTCCCGCGGGGCTTCCCGGGGCGCAGAGCCCTGTCCGGCTCCCCCCACAGCCCCGCTCCGCCTTCCCAAGGGCCCCGGCCCCGCGGCACCCGGTACCCGCTTCCCCCCACGGCTGTGGGACGGGGAGAGAGGCACAGACACCCCCGGCATGTGAGGGGGTGAAAGCGGGGCTGGGCTGGAATGGTTCGTGTTGAAAGGGATCTTAAGGACCATCCCATCCCACCCCTCCATGGGCAGGGACACCTCCCACTGTCCCAAGCTGCTCCAAGCCCCAATGTCCAACCTGGCCTTGGGCACTGCCAGGGATCCAGGGGCAGCCACAGCTGCTCTGGGCACCCTGTGCCAGGACCTGCCCACCCTCCCAGGGAACAATTCCTTCCCAATATCCCATCTCTGTTTCAGTATAAAGCCATTTCCCGTTGTCCTGTCCCTCCATCCTTTGTCCCCAGTTCCTCTCCAGCTCTCCTGGAGCCCCTTTAGGCCCTGCAAGGGGCTCTGAGCTCTCCCTGGAGCCTTCCCTTCTCCAGGTGAACATTCCCAGCTCTCCCAGCCTGGCTCCAGAGCAGAGAGGCTTCAACCCTGGGAGCAGCCCCGTGGCCTCTTCTGGACTCCACCAACATTCCTATGGACATTGAATGGCAGTCCCTGCCCTTCCTGTGCTGGGGACCTGTGGACACCTGGCCCAAGGAGCCGATGTGCCGCTGTGTCCGCAACTCCCGTAACAAGCACGTTAGAACAGGATGTGGTTGGAGAAGGGAGGCACACGGAGGTGAGGCAGCACCTTCCTGGGGCCTCTTCCCTGTTCTGCTCCGTGGAGATAAGGGCAGTGGGAAAAGTCAGTGCAGGAAAGGAGTCGGGAAGTGGGCACAGAGTGTCAAACAAAGATTGATTCGGGAGAGGTGGATCAAGAGCCCCAAAGCCCCTTTCCAGAAGCTCTGGGGGAAGGGACTGTGCATCCTCACTCATTTACATGAAAAGGGAGAAACCTGATTCCAGGGTGGGGAAAACTTAGATGTGAAAAGGTGCCCTCAGGACTGGATCAATGCTGGAGTCAGGGCTGGTGATCTCCTTCCCTCTCCCATCTGATCTCCCTCTCTCTCTTCCCTCTTTTCTTTTACTCTTCTAATTCCCTTATTACCAGAAGATAAGGGCAAAAATACCAATTTCCATGCTGAGTGTTTAATTTACTAATTAAGCTCTGTGAGCTTTTTTGGACTCTCTGATCCTTGTTCCATTTTGGCCACGGGCATCCTCAGACCTTTGGATCTTCCTCCTCTTCGGAGCAGGATGCAGCAGGATCCCTGGATGGTTCATTCCCTGTTCCAAAGATCTCCTCACTGACTGACACCCGAGGCTCTACTCTGATACGATGGGGGAGCCCTTGGCACACTCCAAACTTTAATTTTTGGGGAATGATTTGTCTCTCAGCCCTTTGCTGTGTGCTGGATAACCTTTGGAGCTCGGGATCCCTCATGGATACACAAATGAACGAAGCTCATGTCTGTGTGCACACAGCGAGGGTTAATTAAATTTAAATCTGCATATTCAGGGGGCATTGAGCTGATTTTAAGGCTTTCTTTCCTTTTCAGGTCGTGGATTTGAAGCAGTTGGGAAAGACCTGTGGCAAGTTCAGCCCTGCGTTTCACTCGGTCACCTCAGCTCCTCCTCTTTGCCAAAACCATGGAGTTTTTGGAGAAATTTAGGCCTTTTTGGGACTGAGGTTTATTAGGAACTCCCTAACTTTTCCTCCTGGTGTGGTTTTTGGGGTTTTTCCCCCGTTCCTGGTGCGGGACAATGGTTTGTTGTGCGGCCCTGAACTGCCACAACGCCACGAGCGGGGTCTACAAGAACAGCTCCGTCTCTTTTTATGGATTCCCCCTGCAAAACGAACCCCTCCTGAGGCAGTGGATCCACAACATGGGCCGGGACATGGAGACCCCCTCCAAATACCAGCGCCTGTGCTCGGAGCACTTCGAGGAGAGCTCCTTCGAGACTCATCCTTTGAAAGTCCGCAAGAACCGGCGCCTGCTGAAGGAAGCTGTTCCCAACAAATTCATCCTGGGGAAAGACGGGAGCTGGCTCGTGGGCACCCCCCAGGGTTTCTGTGGTGTGGTGGGGAAGAAAAACCGAAAACGGATCCGGAATCCCGAGCACTGGACGGTAATTGAGGGCTTGGAGTGTGGGAATAAATTAAATTAAAGGGAGGTTTGCGTGTAAAGCCTTGGAAGCAGCTTGGAAAAATATCCCTTCGAGGGTTTGATTAATAATAATAATATTGTTATTCCCTAATAATAAGCTTTCATTACTAGGGAGGAGCTTTTCCAGCCAGTCTGACAGATCATGGCACTGCCCCAGGGTTTGTTTAAAACACTGAATTATTTTATTTTTCATTGAAGGAAGAGCCACATTCCCTGAGGGGGCTGGGCATGGATGCTGACCATGGATATCTTTTTTTATGACTAATTTCTGACCCAATTTGTTGGAGCAAATCATTGTTCTGGCTGAGTCACATAATTTCAAAGCCTTTTCTCTCCTTCTGGATTAACAGTAGAAGGTTCTTATGTAAAATCCTTCATTAATATGCTGCTTACACATAGCGCAGACATCGCTGGGAGCAGCTGGGAGGTGGCACGTGTTTAAACTGTTGGGATAAGAGGGTTTTCAGGGATTCACAGCTCCCCTGACTGTGGAACATTTTGCTTTTTAGGCCCCTGGGATGTTTCCTCAGTGGCCACGACTGGAGGATTGGCAGAATGAATTTTATAAGCAATTGCTGAAGGAGAAATACGGATCTTTCATCACACTGGGAAAAGGTCAGTTTTCCCTCTCCAAAGGAACACGTGCTGGGTCTGGCCTGGCTCTTGTCACTCCTCAAATCCCTGGATTTTTAGAGAATACATCTAAAAGTGCTTGTGAATCTTTGTGAGGGACAAGAAGCTCCACAGTTTTCCTTTAAAAGGTTGTAGGACAGTTTAGGATCCCAAGGAATGCACCTGTCAACAAAAACAAGGAACATAGGAGTAGAAAAGGTTGGGATACAGGAGCTGCAGTGACACCCGGGATCATTGATCCTGTACCCTCATTAATTACAGTGAAGTTGTGTTTTCCTCATCTCCAGACCCTGATGTATGTTTGGGTTTGGGATTCATTGAAGAGAACTGAACTATTTTGATGCAGAAATAGTCAAATAACTTGAGTGATGCCCAGAAAATGAAGGAATCTCATTGACTGGCTTTAAATGCCCAGCTATATGTTTGCTTGAAGTCACTGATATTTTAAATCTGAGGCTGTGAGCCTTCCCTGGCTCCTCAGCATTCAGGTAATTCCTTGGACTAATTCCTAGAAGAACCTGCTGAAACTGAGGGCATTGCCATGGGAGGAATTAGCTGGGGAAAAGACAGGACTGAACCATAAAACCCAGCACCAGGTGGCTGAATTTGGGGTTAAGGCTCAAGGCCAGGACCTTCCACTTTCCAGCATTTAATTGTCAACCTTCTGGGTGTATTTTCTGGAATATTTTATAAAAGTTGGGACACAAATCCAGTTCACCGGCATCCCAGCCACCCTTTTAGACACCAAGGCAGCTGCTGCTATTCCCACCTCGTTGGATCTTTTCCTGGAATAACAAAGATGCTCTTTAGAGAGTGGATGATGCAGGGATTTGCTGAAAAACCATCAGGGGGAAATATTAATAACCATCATTCTCATGTTCCTTCTGTTCCTTGTTCAGACCATCCTGTTCTCAAAAGACAGATCCCGGCAGGAGGAGCGGTGCAGGTCAAGGATCCGCAGGATTCGGAGGGAAGGAAAACTCCTGCCAGCCTCAGCCCAGGTGTGTGGTGGTGTGGGAATCAACTGGCAACACCTTGAGCTTGGTAGGATTGGAGGGAGGGGGAATTCCAGCTCATCCCTGCTTTTTTTTTTTTTCCCAAAACTTGGGGGTTTTGTCCGCGCGCAGTGAATCCGGAATTGCTCCTCTTGGAGATTCGTGTTCTATTACATCAGACACAGGGAATGTTTGGCATCTCCTTGTTCCAGGCCACGATGGTGCCACGATCAGATCCCACCTGCAGGCGGCAGGAGGCACACAACCGCAGGGATCACCCTCGGGAGCATCCCCAGCCACGCCCTGCCGCAGCTCGGACCAGGGGGAAACACCGGGCGGTCTCCAGGACGCGGCGGCAAACCCGGCCGGCCCCGCGGGAGTCGGGAGCGGTAACGGCGTCCTGGCGGGGTGGGAGCTGGACGAGTTCAGGCGGTTCCTGCAGTACCACCGGGGCCGGCCCGAGGAGGCGGCGGTGCCGTGGTTCATCTGCACCGAGTGCGGCAAGAGCTTCGCCCGCCACGCGTACCTGCTGCGGCACCAGCGCTGCCACACCGGCCAGCGGCCCCACGCCTGCGCCGAGTGCGGCCGCCGCTTCCTGGAGAAACCCGCCCTCAACAGCCACCTCAGGATGCACTTCCGCATCGTCCAAGTGCCAAAAGCCTTCCTGGGGTAGATCTGTCCAGGCTGTTGTCAAAAAATTTCTCTGTTCAGAGGTGGTGGTTTATAGTCCCGTGTGGATTAGAGGGTGGTTTTAGGATAAGGCGGTTTTCCTAAGCTGGATCAAGTCCTGATTCAATTTGGTGCTGGCCTAATGGTCATTGATTAGGACCTGATTTTAATTAGTGGCTGGATAATTCCTGTCGTTCTTACCATGCTCCATCCAGCTCCTCATTGGAGCAGGAGTTGGGTAGAGCAGCATTGGCTGTACCAAAAAGGGGCATTAAAAAACCTGGTGCACCAACAGCGTGTGCTGGAGAGCATCCACAGTAGCATAGAGAAACACTGGAAATTTTCAGGGATGAAAAATGGAGAATTGGGAATGGGATTGTTCCCCAGTAAGTTGATGTTTGAAGCAACTAATTCCAGGCATTATTTCCCCATTTTAGCTGCTCTCCCATGACTGTACCTGCAGAACTAACTCTATTTTTGGGTTCTATTTTTATACTGACCCCATCTATTTCCTGTGGGGCGAGATGCTGCTTTGGTGTCTGAAATTCTGGGGAAAAAAACCCCATGGAGATATTCTTACTGTGTGTGCAGTGTGTCAGTGATGTTCCTCTGGGGAGTGGAAACACAGCAGGGAGAAGGTGAGAGGAGAGGAGCGGGGGCCTGTGGAGGCAGCATATGCAGATTTTGTGTTTTCTCCCCATGTGCTGGTGGCTTTCAGCATTTTTGATTATTCCAGTTGAGTGCCAAGAGGGAAAATATGTTGCCTCCAGTTGGAGGGGTGTCCTCAGTCACAGACTCCAGCTGGAATGAAGTCTCCGGGCTCAGCAGCCCCTGAGGAGCAGTAGAGAACCAGCTGGTGCTGTGCTGGAGTTCCAGGAGTTCTGAGCAGGATTGGGAAAACACACATGGCCCTAAAGCATCCTGCCCATCCCAAGTACAGGAATAATGTCCCAAAACCTTTTGGCACTGGCTTCTCATTGTTTCCTGCTCATACGTGAAGTCCTGGGGTTGGCTTTGCTTTTACTCCTCATAGAATCCCAGACTGGTTTGGATTGGAAGGGATGCCAAGGATCATCCATACCCACCCCTTGGATGGGCAGGGACACCTTCCACTATCCCCGGGTGCTCCAGCCTGGCCTGGGACACTTCCAGGGATCCAGGAGCAGCCACAGCTTCTCTGGGAATTCTATCCCAGCCCCTCCCCCCCCTCCCATCCAGGAATTCCTTCCCAATATCCCATCTAACCCTGCCCTCTGGCAGTGGGAAGCTGTTCCCTGTGTCCTGTCCCTCTATCCCTTGTCCCCAGTCCCTCTCCAGGTTGGGATGCTCCAATGTGGGATGTGGTTTCACAGCCTGGACATCCTGCACTGCTTCCGGCCCTCGGAGAGCCCTGGCAGGAGGGAATGTGTGCTCCTGGACTGGGATGCAGCTCCATTCCCACCGAGGGGATGGTTCCTCCATCTCCTGACCACTGGATCCCATGGGATGCTCCAGGACCCAGCACCCCTCACTCCTGAGGGGCAGAGCTGCTGTGTCAGACCCAGCTTTAACTCCCCACTGCCATGAAGAGCAGGATCCTCAGCAGGTGCTGTCCTGGGGATCAAAGCTTCTCCCAGGAGGCACTGACATTCCCAGGGGAATATCACCTGCATGGTAAGAGATGTTTGGGAAATTTTGGGAATAAACCAAGCAAACCCTGTCTGAGCTGGCAGCAGGTGAATCCATGGCTCAGATGAAGAAACCTCAGTGGCTGAGGGAGCTGGAAAGGGGCTCAGCCTGGGGAAAAGGAGGCTCAGGGGGGACCTTGTGGCTCTGCACAACTCCCTGACAGGAGGGGGCAGCCGGGGGGGTCGGGCTCTGCTCCCAGGGAACAGGGACAGGAAAATTGGAAATGGACTCATTTAGATTGGATATTGGAGAAAATATCTTCATGAAAAAGGCTTGGCCCTGGGGCCACGGGGTAGGGCCTGGGAGGCTTGGGGTGTCCCAGCTGGGGGACGCAGCACTGGAGGGGACAGGGAGCGATGACATCCTGGAGGGAAATGGCTGCTCTCGTTCCCGTGATGCTGCTCAGCCTGTTAACCCTTCTTGTCCCACTGCCCTCCCTTCCCCCGGGCCGGGGTCATCCCAGTCCGTGTCCAGCCCAGGGGAGCCCCTGCCGTGGTCCATCCATACGGATCCTGGAGCACCGAGGCACTGGAGGAGCTTTTCCCGGCATTATCCCAGGAAGGTGGGACTGTAACGCTTTTCCCTGGCCTGGCACCAGCCCCAGCCCCTGGCACTGTTAGAAAGAAGGGTTCCAGGGTCGGGGTGGTCCCCAAACCCAGAATGTCCCCCCACGAAGGCCTTCTGGCCAGGATGGGGGTCCTGGTGTGGGTGGTCATGTCCTCTCCCCCCACGGCTCATGGCCCTCGGTGCCAGCAGGTGTTCCCCAGGGGGAAGGGGTGTCCCAGCACGGCAGGGACGTGGTGCCCGGCCGAGCAGGGTATCCCGGGGGCTCTGGGCACCCCCAGGGCTCGGTGCCGGTGCTGATCCCGCAGCCAGGGCTTGGTGGTGATACTGGGGCCGGTGGTGACCCCAGTCAGTGCCAGCACCGGGGGTGATGCCGAGAGTGGTGCTGGGCCTTGGTGCTGGTGCTGGTGTCAATGCCTGTGCTGACACCAGTGCCCGTGCCCGTGCCAGCACTGATGCCCGCGCTGGTGCCAGCGCCAGTGCCAATGTCACTTATGCTCGTGTCACCATCACTGCTGATGTCGCTGCAGAGACCGGTGCTGGTGGCAGAGCCGGTACCAATTCCCGTGGCGGTGCCAATGCTGCTGCTGGTGCCGGTGTCGATGCCAGTGGCGGACGTGGCGGTGGCGGTGCACCGGTGCCACTGAAGGTGCCACTGCCGGTACCCGCGGCCGTGGCGGAGCTACTGCCGGTGGCAGAGCCGCTGCCGGTGCCGGAGTGGGTGCTGGTGCCAGTGGCGGCGGCGGCAGCGGGGCCGCTCCCGGCAGGCGGTGGCGGCACCGGGGCCGCGCCGGTGGCGGAGCCGCTGCCGGTGCC
>VZRO01002887.1:242992-253586 GCA_013397915.1 Daphoenositta chrysoptera
GGGGGATCTCGATCACCCCGGGAGGGTCCCCATCCCTCTAGGGGGGCCCCCGCCCTGACCCCGCGCCCTTGTGTCCGCAGGCGCCGGAGCCGGTGCGGCCGCCGCGCTGCCCCTCGCCCCTCCGGCCAGCGGCCGGCCCCGAGCGCACCTCGGAGCGGGAGACGCAGACGGCAGAGCTGTCCCTGACCGTGGTGGCCGCTGTGCAGGCGGTGGAGCGGAAGGTGGATTCCCACTCCACCCGCCTGCTCGACCTGGAGGGTCGGACGGGGATGGCGGAGAAGAAGCTGATCGACTGTGAGAAGACAGCGGCGGAGCTGGGGAACCAGCTGGAGAGCAAGTGTGCGGCGCTGGGCACCCTCATCCAGGAGTACGGGCTGCTCCAGCGGCGCCTGGAGAACATGGAGAACCTCCTGAAGAACAGGAACTTCTGGATCCTGCGGCTGCCCCCAGGCAGGAAGGGGGAAGTCCCCAAGGTAACGGTGTCCTGGGGTCCGGGAGCCAGGCACTGCACCCAAAATGCTCCCAGAGGGCAGGACAGGACCGGGGTGGGTGAGTGGGGACAGCCCCAGCACAGGTGAGTCTCTCACCATTGCAGCTGCACATTGCAGATTCCCAGCTCATCCCTGCCTGGGACTAAAACACGGTGGGATGCGGGCCTGGGAGGACATCCTGGTACTCAGGCCAGAGGTTTCAGTTCTGCTCCACTGCGCTGCACAGCCCTGGGGCCACTGACTCTTTTTTTCATTTTTTTTTTTGCCACCATTTGAAAAAACCCTGCAGATTTTGTGGTTCTTTCGTTTTGACCACCTTGGCGCTGCAGAGTCTCCCAGCCCGGGGAAGGAGCAAGTGGGAGCTGCTGCTGCAGGGAAGGGGGAAGCTTTGGGATTCAGGAAGGCAGATGAGTTCCCTGGGCTTAGCCGAGCTCCGGAAAGAGCCCACCATCAATATTCAGTTCCTACTTGAATTTCACAACCTTCCCGCTAAAAGAAAGTGTGCAGATGAGACCGTGTAGGACATGGGAAAGGGAGTGTCTCTGGAGAGAGCAGAGAGGGTCAGAAAAAGGGGGATTCAGACCCTGACACCCCATTAGTGCAGTTGGGGGGCAGAGCCAGAGTGCTGCGTTCCCCTCTGAAGAGCTCCACTCTTAACACGGAGTTTGCACATCCTGAATTTATCCTTAGGAATTATTCCTTGGCTGACGAGCTAGGGAGCTGCAGCTGGTGGGCACACAGTAACCAGGGATAATGGGGAGCCCTGTGGGCCTGGGCAGAGTTTTCCCTGGAGTTCTGGGGTAATTGAATCCGAGGGTTACGTCAGCTCATCAATAGGGATGAGTCCAGCCCAGCTCCTTGGTTTTCTATCCCTTACGGTCCCCCAAGCCTGATCACCCTGCAGAGAGCAGGGACTGAGAGGAAGAGCTCGGGGTCCTTTGGGGAAATCTCAGTTTGGATTCATCCCTGGAAACCATCAGTTTGGTAGAGTCCTTCATTCCCATAGAAATACCTGCCCAGGAGTTGTTATAAATGTAAAAACCAGCTCGCTGATGGCCGGGAAGGAGCTGAAGCCTGGCCGTGCCCAGGCTCCTGCTTGAACCCGCTGTTGGAATTGCAGGTGCCAGTGACCTTTGATGACGTGTCCGTCTATTTCAATGACAAGGAATGGGAGAAGCTGGAGGAGTGGCAGAAGGAGCTGTACAAGAATGTGATGAAGGGGAACTACGAGTCTCTGATCTCCCTGGGTAAATACGGGGTGTCCTCGCCCTGCCGAGGGACAGGGGGCTCCTTCTGGCTCCTCCTTGGAGATCCCCTGGGACGAGACCCAAATGTCCCATTTTAAAGACTTAAAAACACAGGAGGATGTTTTTAGTCTGGGTTCATTCCTGCTCATGCTGTGGTGGTGTTCTGGCTGCGTGGGGGGGTGCCCTGTGGGCAGGTGGGCTGGAGACCTCCCAAACCTCTTCCAGCCACAGTCAGGCAGTCAAAAACCAGCTCCTTCCCCATGGCTGTTGGGAGGGCTTCCCTGGGACCTGCAGTGGCTACCAGCCCATGCACCCTTTATAGGATTTTGCAAAGGGAAAAATTGTCTGATGTGATCCGTGCTTTGGGGCATTTCCTATGGAGGTTCCGGAGAAATCCCAGTTCTGCTGGGAGCTGGTGAAATGCTTTTGGCTTTGGGAGAGCCAGGATTTTTCTGAGAAGTTCTAAAATCCCAGCAGAAAAACACAAAAAGGGATTTGGTTTCTTCTTTAAGGTGGTTCCTCTGTGCATGTCACCTCAGCTCCTGCCTCCCTGAATCCCCTCTGCCAGCAGCACCCGTGGATGTTCCTGAGTGTCCTCACGTGTCCCCCACGCGCCGGGAAGAGGTGGAAGCCAATATTCGATTCCCAGTGCAGTAACCCCTCTCTCCACCCCTCTGTCTCTCAACAGACTATGCAATTTCCAAACCTGGTGTTTTGTCTCAGATCGAGCAAGGGGAGGAATCGCGGGGCAGGAATGAGCAGGACCTGGAGGAGAGTGAGATCATTACTGATGCCACAGCAGGTGAGGCGGCGCCTCGGCACGAGGGCAGCCCTGGGTTGTGTTCCCAGGAGCTGCTCATCCCAAAGCTGAAGTAGGTGTTGCTGGGAGCTGTGGCTGATGGGGTTTATCAGGAGAAGCCTTGCTTAGGAATGGGATAAATTTGGCTGATGGGAGGTGTGATGTCCAGGTACAGCTCAACATAGAAACCAGGGCAAGCAGAGCCTGGAGAGTTGGGCACTGGGAGCCCTTCCCAGCAAGGGAAGCATCTGCAACCAGACCAGGTCCTCAGGGAGGTGGTGTGCCCGGCAAGGAAGGAGAATCGGGTCCCATTGGGAGAGCCCATCCACCCAGAAAATCCTCTCCACCCTCTCTTTGCGTGGATGGTGCCTGGGTTTATCCTTGGAGCATCCTCCCGGGCAGGGAAGACTGGCCCCATCCTGTGTGCAGGGAGATGGGATGCTGAGGGACAAGGCTGGGCTGGGAATGGGGCACCAGTGACCCTGAGGACCCCGAGTGCCAGAGCGACTCCTGCTGTGGCATAAGGGGGCTGATAAGGAGATAAGGAGGTGGGCTGGAAGAGATGGTGTCATCTCCACTGGTCATCCCTGGTTCCAGGCTGTGGATGTGGGGTCACTCCAACACCCTACCTGTGCTCTCCATCACAAGGATCTTGAAATTAAATTGAGGCCAATGGGAAGAGGAGGATCATGGGCCCACGTGGAGCTGCAGCTGGGGGATGTGAGGTGGCCGAGGGGTGCTGAGCTGTGGCACCAAGGCCCCAGGAGAGTTCCCTGTGCCTGCAGAGGGTCCTGGGCTGGAGCTGGGAGTTGGGCAGGGATGGGTGAAGGGCAGGGGTTGAAGGGAGAGCAGAAGAGGCGAAACCCCTCTGTGGGATCAGCAGCCAGAGGGGCGGGGATTGCCGGGAGCAGTTCCTTCATCCTGGGAGTGATGGCGGGCGGGAATCTCTCGTTGCTGCAGCTGGAATAAGGGTTGTGATCAAAACGGAGGAGCTTGTTCCTGAAGACAGCCCCGAGAACCCCGAGCTGCACGGGATGTCGGGGCAGTCCGAGGGGAGCTTCCAGAGCCCGGACGAGGAGGCGGCCTGCGAGAGCCCCTACGGCTCCGTGTCCCCGCCGAGGGACCTCCCAGGAACCAGCCTGGGGGACTCGTCCGAGTATGGAGCCGACTTCAACGAGATCCAGAGGGTCATCGTCCACCACGGGAGCTGCACGGGTGAGACCCTCGGGACACGGGAGGCCCAGGGGGCTGTGGTGGGTTAGGAAAATGTGGGGAAAGGGTTGGATGGACAGGAGGAGTTAAATCCCCCCAGAACCAGCACCAGAAGGCAAGTTTCTGGCTGCAGCAGTTTTAAGAGTGACTCTGGTCAGGCCTTGGGCTTGGAGGAGGAAGGCAGCACATCCGTGGTGGACACAGAAGGTGGTCTCTGAGGGCTCCTGTCCTGCTCTGAGCGGAGTGAGCTCTGGCCCAGCCCTCTGAGTGTGGGAAAAGCCCTGGTTACCCACGGGGACCAAGGGAAGATGTGTCTCAGGCAGTGTTCTGTGAGACCCCCAGTGAGCCCTGCTACCAAAATCCCACCGTGGCAGAGGGCAGGACGTTGGTGTGAGGTGTGGAGGAGTGGATGGGTGCACACCGGACACTGCTGGAGGAATGTGAGCAGTCCTGCCGGTTGCCAAGTGTGGGAGTTGCTCAGGGCAGCTCCAGAGGACAGGATAAAATGTGGCTGGAGCTCTGTGTTGTGCGAGCTGCCAGGAGGGAAGGATGAGGTGATTTCATGGAGAGATGAGATGATGGCACCGAGTGTTTCATGTGTAGAATTCTGCCAGTGGAGTGGCAGATACAGGCCAAGTCCTGCAGATGTGCTGTGAGGGTGGGGATGGGAGAGCAGGGAGAGGTTGGGAATGGTGGGTTCCCTCCTCCTGACGGCTTTGTGGTGGTGTAACACAAACCAAGACACAGAGTTGGGCTCTTGAGGGCCTCAACTCCGTCTTGTGGGTCCTGTGGTCTGCTCAGAGGGAAACCAGCCAAGCCACCAGTGGGGCTGGAGCTGATTTTTGTCCGAGAACCACTGCCTCTGGCAGGGTGTGGGGCCTGGCTGGTGGGGCTGAGCAGGAGCTGTGGCTGGGTGGGATGGGGGATTGAGCCCCCAGGTCCATAGAGGGGGGCAGGGAGAAGGACCTGGGTTTTCCCCTCCCTCAGAGGGAAGAGGGCCATGGCTTTGACACATCCACTCCCATCTATTTCCTTTTCTTGGGAAAGTGCAGCTGCTCTTCCTGGGAGAGTATTTAGGCTGGCTGAAAGTCCAGTGTGGGGTGACATGAAGGATGCCCTGTGGGCCTTTCCTTGGGCCGTGCTGGCTGCGTGTCCTGCTGTGTGTCCCTGGGATGGCTGCTCTCACCAAACAGAATCCCTGGCTCACTTCCTGCCTTGGTGACATGAAGGGAAGCCTGGCCTGCTGCCATCCATCCCACTGCCATCCATCCCACTGCTGGGTGCTCTGGGAAGGAGGGGGATCTCTCCCCACGCCCCATCGCGGTGAGGCTGAGGGAAGGGGACAGTCCCAGGCTGGCTGTGCTGTCCCCAGAGCAGAGCTGGCAGCCCAGTGCTGTGTTTCCGTCGAGCGGTGCCGTGCCGGGAGCGTTGTTGTAGCCCAGTGAAACGGCAGCAGATGGAGCTGCTCTGAAGTCACTCAGCCACCCGAGCCCTGGCGAACTCATGGCGCTTTTATCCCCCACATCTGCAGCACCGTGAAGCTGCCAAACCTTTCGGCAGGCGGTCAGAGTGCACACTCTGGAGGAGCCTGACCGGGGGTGGTTTGTCTGAGCTCCGATTTCAGGGGGTACATGGCCCATCCCAAGGCTCCGGGCTCCGGCTGCAGCCAGCTCGTGCCAGGTGGTCGGGCAGAGCAGGCAGGCACCAACAGCTGCAGGAGCCCGTGCGGGGGTTTCTGTAGCACCCAGGGGTGTAAGAAGCCACCCCATCCCACCCAATGACCCTCTGTTTGGTTTTCCCCCTCAGAGGATGGGATCGTGATCAAGACGGAGGAGGAGGAGGAGGAGGACGACCCCGACACGCTGGAGCCGTGCGCCATGTTCTCGGGCCGCAGCGAGCCGCCGGCGTTCCCCAGCCACGAGGCCGGGCTGGGCTGTGAGGCGCAGTGCAGCTCCAAGGCGCAGCCCCGCGGCCTGGCTGCCCGCGTGAGGAAGCCGTCGGCCTGCGAGAGGGACTCCGGGGACATGAAGCCGGCCGGCGGCCAGCAGCGAAACCGGACGCGGGAGAGACCCTACATCTGCCCCGAGTGCGGCAAGAGCTTCATGCTCAAGATCAACTTCATGATCCACCAGCGCAACCACCTCAAGGAAGGGCCCTACGAGTGCCACGAGTGCGACCTCAGCTTCCGCAACAAGCAGCAGTTCCTGCTGCACCAGCGCAGCCACACGCGCCGCGGCGTGGGGGTCCCGCGGCGCCCCGAGCACGGCCTCAAGCCCCCGTCGCGGCCCCCGCCCCCGGGGAAGCCCTACAAGTGCTCCGAGTGCGAGAGCAGCTTCAGCCACAAGTCGAGCCTCAGCAAGCACCAGATCACCCACGTCGGGGAGCGGCCCTTCACCTGCGGCGAGTGCCGGAGGAGCTTCCGCCTGCAGATCAGCCTCCTCATGCACCAGAGGATCCACGCCGGCAAGAACGAGATGGCCTTCCTGTGCCCCCAGTGCGGCAAGAACTTCACCCGGCCCTCCCACCTGCTGCGGCACCAGCGGACTCACACCGGCGAGCGGCCCTACCAGTGCAGCCAGTGCGAGAAGACCTTCAGCGAGAAGTCCAAGCTCACCAACCATTACCGCATCCACACGCGGGAGCGCCCGCACGCCTGCGCCGTCTGCGGGAAGGGCTTCATCCGCAAGCACCACCTCCTGGAGCACCAGCGCATCCACACGGGCGAGCGGCCCTACCACTGCACCGAGTGCGGCAAGAACTTCACGCAGAAGCATCACCTCCTGGAGCACCAGCGGGCGCACACCGGCGAGCGGCCCTACCCCTGCACCGAGTGCACCAAGTGCTTCCGCTACAAGCAGTCGCTCAAGTACCACCTGAGGACGCACATGGGAGAGTGAGGGGCTGCCCAGGCTTCCTCTCCCTCCTCTCCCTCCCTCCCTCCATCCTTCCCTTCCTCCTCGTCCTCCTTCTCCTCCACTCATCTCTCCCACCCTCCCTCCATCCATCTCCCCCCACCCCGGCTCAGGGCATGGACATCAAGGAAGCTTTGTGTGGTAGCGCCGCTGGTCTGGTGGAGACTCGGCTGATTGGAAATAAATTAATGAATTAAAGCAAGCAACGCGCGGCAAAATTAAAAGATTATATATATATAAAATTAACAGAAGCAGCTGATTTAGGGGGAATCCTCACCAACAAGCAAACAAACCACCAACAAAAGAAACCTGTACACAGGGTGTTTTGCCGGAGTAGGACTCATAACTGCTTTTTAAAATCTACTGTTTGGGTTTTTTTAATAAATGTGGAGGAACTTTTTATTTGATAAGCAACCTTAGGATGGGCAAGATTTTATTTTTGGTTTTGTTTTTTTGTTTTTTGTTTTTGGGGGTTTTTTTGTTAACTGCTCTGTAGGCTGATTCTGGCACAGTCACTTTTTGTCCAGGAGCTCTGCGGAGGTGCTGCCTTGTCTGGTCTGGATGCGCCAGGAGGAGCTCCGGCCGGGGGGAGGTGAGTAATTAACAGATGCAGCTGATGAGGAAGTTGTGCGTGTGTCTAGATTGGAAGCGCTGATAGGTGCCTGCCCGTCTCGCGGGGCTGTGATGCACTCCTGAATTATACAATAGAATAAAATTCTAGTTGCAGTAAAAGACCCTTTTTCTGGTAGGACCCTTCCGCAAGGCTCCTCCAAACACCCGTTCCTAGCGCTCAATCCTCCCACCAGGGCCCTGGCCATGGGGTGCTGTGGGGTCACCGTGGACTGAGAGCCAGACCTCGATGTGTTTAGCTGCTCTGCTGTCCTTGAGCCACTGCCGGTGGCATTGACTGTGTGCTCCTCAGTGGCAGGAGCAGCGAGATTCCTGCCCAGGGGTGGAGCAGCTCCAGGCTGGCTGCAAGGAAAGAGCTCCCTGCTCCTGGGCACCTGCTGCCGGGGTGGGTGGGACACGATCCATCTCCTTGCTGTTGGTTTGAGCTCCTGTTGGTACCAGCTCGGTTCCCGGGGATCCCAGCTTGTCCTGGCTGCAGCACCTAAGGTTGGGCTGTGGCAGAGAGAGATCCATCTGAAGGGCTGGGCCATGGCAGGGGGGGTGGCATCAGCTGGGGATGGGGTGGTGACAGCAGCTCCTCAGAGCACACCGGGCTCCTTCCCGGTGCTGTCAGGTCTCATGTTGGACAGTGGCATCAATAAACAGAGCTATGATGGGAGAACTTGTTGGGACCTGTTAATGCCTTTTCAGAACCAAAGTCCTCATCCAGGACTTTCCTGGTGTATGAACCCCCCGTAAGCTGGAATTTACGGCCTTTTCTGTGCTAGAAAGTGCCAGAGGGCAGTGGAGCTGCTTAGAACCACCCACCACCTGGTCACCGCTGTGGGTGGGAGAATTTTGGGGCTGCCAGGGCAGGCTCCTGCCAAGGTTCTTGCCTTCCCGCTGCTGGGGTGGTGCCTACATCTCCCTGGAAGCAGTTTGGGGTTTCAGGTCAGGGCCTGCAGCCTGACAGGAGCTGACACTTCCATCCCTGGACGTTGGCCAGGCTGGACGAGGCTTTGAGCAATCTGGTCTAGTGGAAGGTGTTCCTGCCCTTCCAGGGGGGTGGAACAAGACGAGCTTTGAGGTCCCTTCCCACCCAAACCATTCTGGGATTCCGTGAAAAGTGCTGTGGTGGGGCTGATGTCCTGGGAGGGAGATGTGGGGGCAGGACAGGAGGGCCTGGCTGCAGCCCTGTGTCCCTCGGCAGCCTCCCTGCATCTCCCTCACCAGGACTAAATGCAATTATGGGGAAGAGGGAAATGAAAAGCAGAACTGATTCTGGTTCTCAGCAGCTCGTGTTCGTCACACTGGCAGCAACATGGGCCTGGCAGCATCCTTTTTTCTTCCTAAAAATGGATGAATTCAGCTTTTTATTGGCAAAAAAAAAAAGCTGAGGTGCCTGTACTAGCCTGGCTGCCCCTCCGCAGTGCCAGGACCTTGGTGTGGCCAGGCTGGCAGTGCCCCTGCTCTGCTCTGTGTCACTGGGCCCCAGCTCCTGCCCCTCGTGCTGCTCCTCGCCCGCCACACACGGATGTAACAGCCTCGGTCACCGGACACTGCCAGGATTTAACAACATCCTGGTGACCTTCAGCAGCTCAAATGTCACCAATGCGTCTGCAGGGACAGCTCCCGAGCCAGTGGGACAACATGGCCATCGTAGCCCTGAGTGCAGGGTGGCAGCGACACTGAAAACCACAGTGGTGCCAATTAACAGCATTGTCCCATGGTGGGACCCACTGGCTCGATTGCTCCTGTCCCTGCAGTTTGGGGGGGTGACACTCACCCAGCCTTCCCTGGCCTGGGGTGCTGGAGGAACTGGACACAGATGTGGCCAGAAAGCAGCTCCAGGAATAGGGGATGAGCAGGAGCCACTCCTGTGCCCACTTGGGTGTGAGATGGGCAGTGAACCCCCAGCAGCACCCCAGAGGCTCCAGATGAGTGGGGACATGAGGCTGTCATGCTGGGCTGCTGCAGGGACAGTGGGCAGGGGGCTGGAAGCACCATCATGACCTGTCACAGCTGCTGGACCGGGGTCTGGGACCCACCGGGGCAGGGAAGTGGGCAGTGGGATGGCAGGGACGCTCGGCAGGGCACGGCCATTGCAGGGCCGTAACTGTCTGGGGAGGGATTTGTCCAGCTCCTTTGTCGTGTCAGGTGGCCCCAAAACACTCCTTGGGCCCCAGCTGGCAGCACACGAGGGTGGAGGAGGAGCAGAACCGACGGCTGAATATGGGGCCTTGATTTTGGGCAGCCAGCACCCTCCGGGGCTGAGCCCACGGCAGCAGCACAGAAGGGACAATGTGGACCCGCAGCCTGCAGAGAAGCACGAGGCAGCTCGAGGGGCTCTGCTTCCCTAAGCGCTGCTGCTGCTGTGCGGGTGTGTTGGAGCTGGGGTGAGAAGGAAGGAGACACCGGGAGAGCCGCTGGCAGCCACGGGGTGCGGGGATGGAGGCTGGAGCCCTCCGGCCCCGGAGCAGCCGGGGGTTTGGGGTGATTTGAGGCGAGCAGGCCGGGGCGGCAGCGCAGGGAGGCAGCACAGGATTACCCTCGGCTCCCGCAGGGCGCAGCTGCCGCCCCGACACAATCCCTTAAAACTGCATTAACCCAGCCCGGGGGCCGGGAAGCGGCTCCGGCGAGCGGCAGGCCTCGGGAAGGATCGCCTTGCAAGGCCTCGGGAAGGGATTCCCGCTCGCCAGCTCCGACCCGCCGCCACGGCCGAGCCAGGGCGAAGCTCCCGGACGCGTTCCAGGTTATTAACGATTAAATTAATTTAAGCATCCCGAGCATCCGCGGGCGCTGGCAGCACCGTGCTGGAGCGTGCCGGCTGCGCCCCGGGGGAAGGCTGAGATGAAGGCTCGCACTCACACTCGCGCTCGCCCCAGCCCTCCCCTTCTGCAGCCGCTGCTCCATCCCCGCTCGCGTGGGCTGCCCACGGCCACGCGTGTGCAGGCACGGGCACACGCAGCGCACACAGCGGGCCCCGTGCCCGTGTCCCCCCGGTGTGTCCTGCTCGTTCCTCCCTTGCTTGCACACACACACTCGGACAAGGACATGCATGTGTGTATTGTGAGATCCAGGCACAGGAGCATGCACAGGGAGAGACAGAGACACTCCCACGCACACACACACACACACACACAAGTGTGCAGTGACATGGGTGCACACACAGACACACACACGTGTATAGGGACATGGAAGCACACACAGGCACACACACACATGTGCAGTGACATGGAAGCACACACAGGCACACACACACACACGTGTATAGGGACATGAAAGCACACACAAGCACACACACACAAGTGTGCAGTGACATGG
>VZRO01002887.1:263325-294858 GCA_013397915.1 Daphoenositta chrysoptera
AAAACCGAGCCCTGAGCGCCTCTTCTCCCAAACCCTTCCCCCAAAAAACGAGGCCTCCCGGAGCTGTTTCTCCCCACCCCCGCCCACGAGGCCTGGAGGAGTTTTGTCCCCTCCACATTGCAAACTTCCATGACTCCCTTAGGGCCCCCCACCCCTTTCCTGATGCCTCCCCCCTGCAGGGCTCTCTCCTCCTGCCCCCATCCCACATGGATCCACGCCCTGGGATACCTTCCCCCTCCCCTGGTTCTGCTCTGGGCATCCACCTCCCTCCTGAGCCCTTCCCTGGGTTTCCCTCGCTCCCACAAATAGCTTTGTGTCTCTTCCACGTTCTTCCTGCTTTCCTTGTTCCATCCCAGCCCTGTTCCTGCACCCTCNCCCTGTTCCTGCACCCTCATCCTCTCTTTTCTGTCTCCCATGCGCTGCAGTCTCTTGGCTCTGCAGCTCCTCTCCTGTTCCCCTAACCTCAGCCGCAGCTGCTCCATTTTCCTGGTCTCTTAACTCCTCTAATCCCATTATTCCCACAGTTTCTGCCTTGGGTGCTTCCTGTTTTGTCCTGGCCCACTCAGGTCTCAGTGACCCTCCTGGGTTTTGTTTGTTCATTTTCTGTCATTCTCACTTCTGCAATCACCTGCTTTATGATCCTTCCCTCCTTCAGATTCCTGGGATTCCTGCAAACCATTGGCAGCCCCCCCCCACCCATGTAAATTATTCAGCATTTTGATTTTGTAGCCTGGGCTACATTTTTTTTAATTACCAGGTGCTGGAGCCTCATTCAAGTAGCTTTGCCCTTATATATGTGAGGTTCCATTTGATTTTCTTCTCTCTCAGTGCTGAGGTTTAGTGGATAAAACAAAATTTGGGAGGCAACTATTTATCAAGATGGGTTTGAGTTAGAAATTTGGCCATTTTTTCTATGCAAAACCTGAATCAAAGGAGTGGCTGCCAAAGAGAGGGTTGCAGTTCCAAGAAGGATAACTGGGCTCGCTAGAAATCCAGGTGATGATCACCTGTTCTGTACCTACCTGCAGTGTTGTATTTCTTGCTTTTAAACCAAATCCCGAATTTCCTTTTCCAGGCAGTGTGAAAACCTGGAGCAAGATGTGGGAACCAAAAATGGATTACACAGATCATCCTCTTCGGAGTCCACAGACTCAGGTAGGGCTTCTTCAGTTAATAAATAATGATTAGGAATTGGAAAGCAATGCATTTTTACATGGCTCCCACTGCAAGCAGCTCCCAGGGTTTGGAGAGAGAACTATCCCTGCCTGAGGTCCCTGCAGCCCCTTCTCATTCCTGTGCTCTTGGAAGGAGCAGGGCAGGTGGGAAATCCCTCAGGAAGCCTCTGCAGCTCATGGTTTGGGCTGTGGGTGGGGGTTTTTTTTGCTTTAATTGTCCTGGAGACTGTGAGCAGTAGGGAGGGAAAACTGGTTCTGCCCCTTGGGGGACTCCAACAGAGCATTTTTCCCTTTTTCCCTGTTGTGCTGTATGCTCTGGGCTGGTGTTCCTGGGAGCACTTCTGTGGTGTCCTGCTCTGGCCACAGTGACAGCCAGCAGGGACAGCTGGAGGTGGATCAGGCTGCTGGGGAATTGGACTGCCACCATTCCCTGGTCTGGGGTGGTTTGGGGATGCTGGTGTGGAAAACAGGGAGGTGGTGTTTTATCCCTCATGGTTGGGATCTCCTGGAGCCCTTTGGAGAGTGAGGAGGGCGAGTCCTCACTGTGTTTTCTCTCTCTAAACCCAGACTGTGCCAGTGAGTGGCTTTGTCCTGTGTTTTCCTGTTACCTGGAGCTGGTTGATGATCTGAAACCCCTCAGTTCTGGTACTTCCTGGAAGGATTTTCTGTTTTTCACACGAGGTGTTTTATCAGTGAAAATCAAATAAGCTCTCACCCCATAACTTGAAGATTTTTCCTGGTGCTTCATTGCTCCAGCTCAGGGAAATCCCTGTTTCCACCTGAATTTATGCCCCATTTTGAGGGCACTTTCAGCCTAAAAAATAACTTTATGAAGTGCTAAAACACGAGTACAGCTCACAAACCACAGAGCAGGACAGAGCAACTCGCCTTGCTAAATCCTCACTTTCTGTGGCTCCTCAGGAATCTGTGTTGGAGTGACTTTGGATGTATCTGTGCTGAAATGCTGGGGGGCTGCAAAGTTTTGCTTGGTTTGTGCTTCTCAAGTGCTTCCTGTTAATTCCAGTACATTCAGAAGGGCCTTTTGACTGCTTATTTTTTGGAATGAGCCCAAAATTTCTTTGTAGGAAGAGGTGTAACTAAAAACATGGCTTAAAAAGAACACCCTAAAGGAGTAAATCGTTTATTAAGGTGTGTGTGAGAGGATAAACAGAGTATTCCTTGCTGAGTGCCAGCACTCTGCTCCATGTGACAGCCCAGGCAAGGCTTGGGGGCGTTTTTGTAATTATCCCTGTTTTTCCCCAAGCACTGGCACTGGATGATCCACAGCCAAACCCCACGGTGGGGAGTGTCTGTAACTCTTACTTATTCTGCACCGAGGTGAGGCTGCAGATGGGACTCTCCACAGGAATTTCCTGGGTCTTTCTGTGGAAATCTGTAGCAGTGTCTGATAATCCCTGGATATAAATGAGTGGGAAATCTGTGTCTCCTCTGCAGGTTTGGCTTTGGATTCTCCCGGCCCCGCGACCTCACCCGACACCATGGAGGACGCGTGAGTAACCCTGTGTTCAGCCTGGCTTGTGGCATCATTAACAAACCCGGGCTAATGAGGCCTGCTGAGGGTTTTCCTCTGCTGGCCCATGTGCAGTGGGGCTTCCCAGCTCCACCTCTCCCTGTGCTCCACAGCTGGAATGCTGGGATTGGCCCTGCTTGTGCCCAAGGCACTGAAGGGCTGGCTCTGAGCAAGGGTGTTGTGCCAACCACATGGCACTGGCACCTTCCTGCAGTCTGGGCCTGCACCGAGGTGTATCTAAGGTGCATTTTTGAACACTTAAATTAATGCTTGTCTGTACCCTAACTGATCTCGTACTCAGAATAATTTAATTTGGGAAAACCCTCCAAGATTTTTGAGTCCAACATTTGATCTTTTGCTTTTAGGTTTGAGAAAGCAATCAAATCCAGCAGGCTGAAGTAAGTATAATTTTGTTTTAAATTCTTCCTCAGTGTCTCTTTTAGATTGTGGAATTGGGGGGGTGGTTCCTGTTCATGTCACTGCCTTTTAAAACAAAATGGTGAAATAAATTTTGGTTCTTTTTTGTTGCAGCCTTCGAATACCTTTCAGAAGAATCCATTCCCTGCCAGTAAGTCAGAGTGATATTGATGTTTTATACACATTAAAGAGTTTAGCATGGTTTTAGTTGAATACATTTAGTTGAATACCTGTTAATTTTCTGGCTTCAACACCAGCTGCTGGGGTACTTAATGTCAAAATTGCAGCTTGTAAATTCCACATCTCACTTAATTTAGTGTGAAATATCTGTGATGTGGCTTTGTCACTAGTGCACTGAAGCATTTTGGTCCCTGTACCAAGATGTCAACAGAGGATTCCTGCACAGGGCGTGCACAAATTTGTAGTCAGAGACTTTCCAGTCTTTATTAACCCCTTTAGTGCTTAAAATGTGCTTGTGCAAGAACTGATGCACAGTCCTGAACTGTCCCTTCTGTGCTGTAGCAAAGCCTGCTGGGCTCCAGCCCTGCTCTGAAGAGAAACCACTCCGACTCCATGGACACTGATGCTTTCCAGCCTTTGGAACAGGATGAAAACAAGGAAAATGTAAGTGTTGTTTCCTGTTGCCTGTGATGATCCCGTGGGAGGGGAGGGACAGCTGGGTTAGCACATCCCTGCATGGGGAATGTAGTGGGAAAGGCTTCAGTCACTCCCTGCTAGGCTGCACTTCAGGGACAGCCACCTTTTGCTCAGTTTTTCTGAAGGGAACTTGCAGCTCTGATGAGAGTGGCTGCAAACTGCTGGGAGGTTAACAAAAATTGGGAAGACTTTGCCCAGTTCTGCCTTTGTGCCACTGACCCTGACTCCTTTCTGGCTGTGGAAAGGAAAAAGTATTCCCATTGCTTGCTCTGGGCAGCTGCAAGAGCTGCCTCCAGAAGGTGTTAGGGGAGATCACCCCCTCTCTTCCCACTGCTGCCATGGGGAGCCCTGGTTCCTCATGGATTCAGTGTTCTGGGCCTGCCCTGGCTGCTGGGAATCCCGTGGGAAATCAGGTGTCAGGATACAGCCTTGGCTGCCTCCAAAAATTATTTATTCTGCAGAGAAGTTGACTGACAGAAATAGAAAAGCCCTGAAGCCTGTTGGTGATGCCAAGAGCATAAATGCTGGATTATGTTACATGAAACACTTCTGTAACATCTTCAATTTGAGAACATTCACCTTCAGACTATTCCTGTTGGCAGCAGGGAGCTTAAATCCAAAATGTCAGGCAGCTTAAGTAAAAAGAAAAATATGAAAGGATCCAAGCAAATTAACACAGTTTGTAATTTTGGTAAAATGATCATTTTGCTGCTTTTTATTTCAGGAATCATTTGAATTTAAGAAGCCAACCAAACCAGCTTCTCGTTGCTTCCGTGATGGAAGGGGTGTTCCTGGAGCAAGGCAAAATTCATCTCCAGCTCAGGTATTTGGTTCTTTTCAACTAATTCCCAGCTAATTCTCCAGGATCAAAAAAACTTTATCACGGTTCTAAGGTGGTGATGTCACTCAGGTGCCAAACAGAAAAACTTATTTATCTGCCAGATAAGAAAATTGTTCTCACCTTTGGCTCACGAGGTGCTTATGAGCTCATGAGAAATTTGAAACATTGTTTTGGGAAAAATAAGTCAGCACAGAGCTCAGGTTGTGCTCAGTAACTGCAGGGAGTGTGGACATTGATATGGGATTGAAATGATCAGTAATTGATAGTGTTTGGGCAGATGCATTTGGAACCACAAACCCAACTGTGTAAATGCAGCTGGATTTTTGTGTCGAGATGGGACATCCAGGGAGGAAATTTACCTTATTCATACCCTGTTGTTTAGAAAAAACACTGAAAAATCATTGTACAGGGACAGAGCTGGGGGACCAAGTCTTGTCTCTGCTCCCTGGATCCAGCAGCCCTTCATGCTGCTGATTCCTGCCTGTGCTGTGCTCAGCATCTGCAGCGCAGGATTGGGAATAACCACGGTGTTCCCTGGAGGGCTGAGAGCCATGGCAGCCCCTCTGTGTTTACAGCATCCTAAGGGAACCCAGGGAATATTATTAAAACTTCCTCTGTCCTCCCTCAGCTGCCCATGGGTGAAACAGCCTCGGGGGATCAGGAAAACTACAGGGCAGCCTTCCTGCAGCAGCACTCCCTGCCCTCCTCCGAGAGCGAGGATGACGATGGCTTCCTGGAGCTGCTGGACGACCAGGACTTGAAGGTATGTGCAGAGGGAAGAGGATGGAGATCCTCAAATCAGCTCTGCCTCATGTGTCTGGTGTGCTCTGGCTGCAGTCAGGGTGCTCAGACTGCACCACGCTGGGTTTTTGGGAATCACGGAATCCCAGACTGGTCTGGGTTGGAAGGGACCTTAAAGCTCATCCACTTCCAACCCCCTGCCATGGGCAGGGACACCTCCCACAAGGAGATTAGTTCTCATCTTCTTTTTCAACTCATACTGGGATGTCTTTATCTTATAAGTGCTCTTCTCTAGTGCAGACAGTGGGATTTGTTTGGGGTGTGATGAAGTGAATTATTTTTAGTTTGAGAACTGAACGAATTATTTGAACAGTTGGCATTTTTCTTTAGAAATTTGCTGAAAAAGTCAGAGGTGGTGATTGCTTTGAGCCACTTAAATACAAGACTGTTTCCAAGTGAATTTGAAATGTTTAAAGCCCTGGAGGCTCATCTTTGTTAATCAATCAATGAACTGATGAACTCACCTTCTCCAACATGGCTTAGCTCAGTCCTGTTATTTCCTTAAGAATTGGACTGATAATTAAATCCCTGAAGCTGCTTTGACAGCTGAATCGCTGGAATGTTTGCCTGAGCCACGCAGGAGCTGTGCTGGCAGTGTCTCCCGTGGTGAGATGGATGAGAATGAGCTTCCTTCTCTTCCAGAACGACGAGGAGATGCCCTCGGACGTGTCCAGTCTCTGGACGGCGCCGCTGGTCATGAGGAGAGCGGACAGTCGGGTGAGTGTCCCCACGCAGGGACTGGGGCTGCCCTGGCAGCTGGGACAAGTGATCCCACTGTCTCCTGCGTCCCTAAGAACAACAAAACAAGCCCTGGCATAGCCCCCTGCACAGCTCCCTTATCTCTGGAGCGGCTCACCTGGGAGATTCCGTCAGTGTGGAACAATTAGTGTTTATAGGCATAAAATTTCTTCTTGCACTTCATAAATGTGAGAAGATCTTGACTTCCCTTATCAGAATCCTGACGTATCTGGAATTCACTCTGCACAGACTCACCTGGAATGCTGTAACCTGATCCTCTGATAGCAGTCTGGGAAAGGAGTTTAGACTCCAGCAAAAAGCTCTTTAATCTGCTGATAAATTGGCTGCTAATTGGTGTAGAGCACTTTGCTGGCTCTTTATCTTGCTTATGGTGCTCCAAGCTCCCCCAGTAACAAGTGTTACTGGAAATGTAAAGCCCGGATAATTCAGATTAACAACCCCCTGTTGCTGTGCAGTGGTGGTGCCTTAAATAAGGCCAAGTTTGGAATAATCTGAAAGCCTGAGTCGTGTTTATTTTCTTTTATAAATCTTTGCTGAACAACTCAACTCCTCTCCTCCCTCGTAGGCCAAGCGGTGCCGGTTGTTTGGCTCTTCATCCATGTCCAGCATTGCAGGGAGAACCACCCAGAAAAGGATGGAGAGATCCCAGGAGGAGAACTCTCCAGGGCAAAGCAGGAAGAGGAAAAGCCTGCCCGAAACTTCCGAGGACTCGAAGGTTGGTGGCTCAGCACCCAGTTTGTGACAGGGAATTGATGAGGGGAGATGCAGTGTTGGGGTCTGGTTTGTGAAGGATGGTGGGAGCTTTTCCAGGTGGGTTGTTGGGGCAGGGCAGCAGTTGCACAATCCTGAACCTACTGGAAGCTGAGGAGGCAGTTCAGGGCTTGGGAGTACACTCCGAGCTGTGGGAAATGAGGAATGGGATGTGTCTGCCCTCGGTGCTCATGGGTCTCTGACCTGTGTCCTGCAGAGTCTGAAGCTGGTGAGGACCCAGCCCTCCACAGCAGAGATTGAGAGCATTTTGGACAGTGACCAGAGAGACCTTATCGGGGACTTCTCCAAGGTAATTCCAGAGATTCCATGGCCAATGGAAGTGTTGAATGAAGTGTTTTAAGGGCGTCTCTTGGTGGGGATGTCTCAAATCAGCCCAGAAAAACGCATCCCTTTACAGAGGCTTTTCTGTTCCCACATAAACCTGCCTTGCTTCTTTGGACTTGATCTTCGAGGTCTTTTCCAACCTTAACAGTTCTCTGATCTTCAACTAACCCTGAGAGGCTGTTGGTGAGAAGGGAATGTCCCAGGCTAGACACAAAGTGATCCAGTTGTGGTTAAAGCCCTATAAAATCCCTCCAGTGTAGGACCCAAAAATTAAATTCTATGCCTGATTTTAGAATTCTTAGGAGTTTTAACTCCTGCAGAAATTCTGGTCAGCAGAATATCAGTTAGAGAGTGAACTGCTGGATGCTGTGCTGCCACCCACGTGACTCACAGCTGGAATTTTCTCAATCCTGTCTCTTCCAGAGTTATTTATTTGACACTGTCGATGGGAAACATCAAGATTTAAAATACATCGACTCAGAAATGGTGAGTGCCTCAAGGAGAGCCAGAAAAATTCTTTACTGGGGCTTGAGGAACAACATAAAAATGTCTTGAAACAACTGAACTCTAGTTTTTTGTGGATTTTTTTCTCAGATGGTGTCTGTGCTGACTGGGAAGTTTGAGAGCTTCATCAAGCAGTTTGTGATAATTGACTGTAGATACCCCTATGAGTATGAAGGGGGACACATCAAGGTATGTTGGCACCACAAGAGCAGTGCAGGTGGTCTGAAGCTGCAGCCTGGGGTCACTTGGCACCCTGTGGGGCTGATTTTTATCCAAGGCCACATGGATATATTATTCCTGAGGGGCCCCACTGGGATCCTGTTGTGCTCACCCACTGGCTGTGTCTTGGACACTGAGCTCAAATGTGGGTCATGAAGTGACTTTTCCCTCAGAACAGGGGATGTTCCACTCTCTGTAAGCAGAGGAGGGGCCTGTGGCCATCAGGGTGACAGTGGTTCCAGAGGAAGATGTGACACTGAGTGTCCAGCAGCCTGATACCTCAGGAAGCTAAAATTGGGGTGTTAAACTTCATTTAAATCACAGACTTCAAAAGACAAATGGCTGTGTAAAACATAACCAGGAACAAGTCACCCAGACAAGTTCTGGTGGCAGAGCCCCTTGCAGGGCCTAAAGGGGCTCCAGGAGAGCTGGAGAGGGACTGGGGACAAGGGATGGAGGGACAGGACACAGGGAATGGCTTCCCACTGCCAGAGGGCAGGGATGGATGGGATATTGGGAAGGAATTGTTCCCTGTGAGGGTGGGCAGGCCCTGGCACAGGGTGCCCAGAGCAGCTGTGGCTGCCCCTGGATCCCTGGCAGTGTCCAAGGCCAGGCTGGATGGGGCTTGGAGCAGCCTGGGACAGTGGAAGGTGTCCCTGCCCATGGCAGGGGCTGGCACTGAATCGGGTTTGGTCTCTTCCAGCCCAAACCATTCCAGGATTCCATGACTGATCCTGAATGTTGCTGCCTGAGCAAAGGCCCTCCCAAATACAGGGGATGGGGGGAGGGAGATCCAGGCAGCCACAACTTCCAGGTGCTGAACTGAAGCAGGTCCAGGTCACCCAGAGCCCGTTCCAGGCTGTCCGTGGTGTCCTGGTGGGGTTTGGAGTTGTGCTGGGAGAGGGTTCCAGAGCTCCTCCAGCAAACCCAGACGAGGAATTGGCTCCCAAGGGAGTGGGGTGAGTTTGTGGCTGTTCCCTTCCACTCAGTGCTCGGACTCTGCCCTTCCAGGGTGCCATAAACCTCCACATGGAGGAGGAGGTGGAAAATTTCCTGCTGAAGAAGCCGATCCAGCCGTCGGAAAACAAGCGGGTCATCGTGGTGTTCCACTGCGAGTTCTCCTCGGAGCGAGGCCCTCGCATGTGAGTTCCTCTCCCTGGATCAGGAATTCCTGCAGCACTGGGAGCTGAGAGGCTGGGGTGGCTCCAGTTGCTGTGGGGGTTGTCACCCCTGGCAGGGTTTGGCACAGCCCGGGCTGTGAGTGGCTGTGCTGGGCCTGGGCTGGAGCACTGGAGTGTTCAGAGTGGAAAGGAAAAGCCTGTGAACTGTGGCTGTGGGGCTCCTCAGCCTCTCCCTGACAGGCAGCTCCAGCTCTTCCATTGAGGGATGGGGGGTTTGGGGAGCAGGTTTGGGAGTTCTTGGTTGAATGTGGGATTTCAGACGGGATTTTCCCTGCTGCAGGTGCCGATTTGTGAGGGAGCAGGACAGGCTGAGCAATGAATACCCCAACCTGCACTACCCAGAGCTCTACGTGCTCAAGGGGGGCTACAAGGATTTCTTCTCGAGGTGCCAGGTGAGTAACGTGGATTTCCCATCCCTGCCAGTGTCCAAGGCCAGGTGGCACGGGGCTTGGAGCACCCTGGGATAGTGGAAGTTGTCCTTGACCATGGCAGGGGGTGGAACAAGATCTTTCAGGTCCCTTTCCAACCCAAACCCCGTGCCATGATGATTCTGTGGTCTCTTTCACACTCAAAGGAGAAACAATAGATCAATAGTATCAATTTATTCCTACTCAAATTTCTCTTTGGGGTAGAGTGGTTTGGCTGGGGGGCTTTTCCTCCTCTCTCTCAGAGGGCTGTTCCCAGAGCAGCTGAGCCTGTTCTGTGTCTCGGAGCTGTTTTCCTGCCGTAGCTGAAGGGCTTTTCCACTTGTCTCAAGAGTAAAATAGAAGTGGTTTCTGCCCCTTTAGAACAAACTGTCATTCAGAGAAAGGATTCCAGGCTGCTCAGAGCAGGGGAGAAGACAAGGCTTGACAGTAATTGCTGGATAATAAATGGAAACCTAAGGTCTTGTACAGTCCTAACCCAGCAAAATTGAAAACCTGAGCTCGGAGTTTGCAGCCTCTAATTGAGACAAGGAAACTGAAACCCTCTCCCCAGCACTTCAGGGTGGGATTTCTCCTGTCACTTGGCTCCTGCAGCATTTTCCATGGGATCTGTCCTGCTGCTTTGACACAAACAGGACTCAGGCCCCCACACTTCCAATTACCCCTTAGATCACCTTCCTTTTCAGGGAGATGGGAGATGCTTGGTCTGTCCATGGCCAGCTGGGTGGGGCTCTCAGCTCCTTCCCTGTGGGATGTTGGCTCTCCCAGCACTCGGAGCTGATGGCAGCCAGTGCTGCCCTGGGTTCTGGCTCTCCCTGCTGGCTCCCCTGGGCTGAGGGACACCCGCGGTTTGGGTTGTCCCCAT
The DNA here is from genome assembly GCA_013397915.1 of Daphoenositta chrysoptera. Taxonomy (NCBI): domain Eukaryota; kingdom Metazoa; phylum Chordata; class Aves; order Passeriformes; genus Daphoenositta; species Daphoenositta chrysoptera. Next base: position 273,796 of record VZRO01002887.1, read on the forward strand.
GGATTTTGGGTTGTCCTGAGGAGGGGGGACCGAGGCCTCAAGGTGGCAGCACGGGACAGCCAACGGCAGCTCCCTGCGAGCCGGGACCTGTCCCGAGGCACAGGGATCATGGAATACTCTGAGCTGGAGGGGACCCGCAGTGGTCATTGTTCCGACGTGGATGGAATCCATGACCTTGGCCTGGTCAGCACCCTGCTCTGACCAGCTGAGCTGGAACATCCTTCCAGTCTGTGCCATTCCAAGGTGAACTCTAGACCAACTCAGCCTGTGTGTTGCCTGCCAGGAAGTTTGGGATGAGAGCCCTGTACACAAAGCCCTTGTTTTGCTGGCTGTAACCTGAACATCCCTGGGCTTTGTGCGTCTGCCACGGAGCTCCCACGTGGAGCAGGGTCTGTCCCTGTTTGTTCCAGTGGCTGCTGGTGGTGGCATCACCACCCTGGTGACACTGAGGTGACCCCAGCCCCTCTCTCCCCAGAGCTTCTGCGAGCCCCAGAGCTACCGCCCGATGCACCACAAGGACTTCAAGGAGGACCTGAAGAGGTTCCGCACCAAGAGCCGGACCTGGGCCGGGGAGAAGAGCAAGAGGGAGATGTACAGTCGGCTCAAGAAGCTCTGAGGGCTGCAGGGACCTGCAAGGACTGCCCAGCCTGGGGGCTGTGCTGCGAGAGCCACGTGTTCCTGTGCTCCCACTCCCCTGGGCCCCTTCCTCCCTGGGATCACCTGGACCTCGGCCCCGCGAGCTGGACGCTGGCTGGGAGCTGCCTTGGGATTCTTTTGGTTACGTTCTTCGTGAAAATGTCATGGCTTCTTGTGTTGTGTGACACCCCCAAAGCGCCCAGGGAGGGTGGGGGACAGCCTCGTGGGGCTGGGCTCAGCGGTGTCAGCACTGCCAGGGAATTTTACTGCCTGTTAATTTTTAAATGCCTAATTTTATTTAAATACAGTCAAATGAAGCCAATACCGCTGCGGTTGGATCATCTGGATTGTACTTAAACCTTGTTTCTGCTCCAGGGCGACCTGCTGGGGGGGTATGGGGGGGTGTCATTGTTTTTCTCAGCTGCAGTTTTGGTTCTGTGTAGCATTGTGGGGAAGGAAAATGGGAAATATCCCATGATGGCTTGAGATTCCCACCTGGCTGGGAATTTCCCCCCATCTAAGGGGAAACTGCTTATTTTTCATAAACATCATGTTCACCTCGTTTACTTACTCCAGGCTGTTTCATTTCATAGTCTCTTTTGTTGGTTCTGGAGGAGTTGGTGTTTGAATGAAGGGAAGGATTTTTGGGAGCTGAGGGGTTCAGCAGTTGGGTGACCCCGGGATTCTGAGCAGTGTTGCTGCTGCCTCTGAGGCTGCAAGTTGTTCTCCTTATCCTGAAACCTTCCCGAAGCAGAGCCTGGCTGTGAGGGATCCCGGGAAGCTGCTCTGACACCACTGCCCTGGGGGTGGCTGTGGCCACTTCTCTGTCTGCTGGGAAAGGCAAGAAGTGGAATTGATCCATGGGGGAAGTGGAATTTCCTTGGCAGTCTTGGACCCCCCAGCTGAGGAAGTTCTGCAGTGCCAAGCCCCCGACCTGCTTTGCTGCTGGTTTTGGGGTCACTTCACCCCAGCTCTTAAATCCATCTTCCTCACACACCAACTTCCAGGTGAAACTGGTGCTCCTGGGAAGCTCCACCTGCCCGGGAAGTTCCTGGCTCACTCTGTTGTATCCATGTCAAAAAATACTGAAATGGAGGAATTTTAACTTGATTTTTTTGGAAACCTATTACTTAAACCCTGCTGTTAATCCTTTTGCTCCCAAGAGGATTAAACTTGGAATTCTTTCTTGTTTAAAAAAAATCAGAATTTGCTGTTTTCCCTCAAAGCTGAATCCCTTGAAGGGGGAGATGATGAAATGTTAAATCAGAAATGGTGTTTACAGATTTCCCCCATTGCCTTGGGAAGGGCTGGACTCTGGGAAGGGGATGTGGTGTGGGAGAAGGCCACGTGCCAGAAAGTCAGGGGAAGGCACTGGCAGTGACCTGAGTGACCCAAACTGCCCTTAAGTCCAGCCCAAGGGGTAAAGCAGCAGCTCAGCACCACAAGGGCTGGGCAGATCTCAGTCCCACTCTGTGATCCAACAGTTGCTCCATGGGAATGTTTTAACTCCTCCTCCGTGTCCAGAAAAAGCAGATGGAAACTGGCTTGGGCCAGGACACTCCTTTCCAAGGTCACTCAGCTGGAGCAGAAGCATTGCAGCAATCCCTCATTTACAGCTGTGCTTCCCCTAAACCTGCTCGTTGTCCCAAACTCCCTGGTGCTCAGGGAGCTGAGTGGGCGTCGTGGCTGTGTCCCAGCAGTGCCAGGAGGAGCCCTGGCCAGGGATTGGGAATGTCTGAAAGCTCGGAGGGGTGGAAATGAGACACCCCTGTCACAGCCCACCTGGTTCTGGGTGTTGGGAGTCCTGGGGAGGGAGAAGGATCTAAACAGGATCCAAACTCCCCAAACTAAGAGATTGCTGTGGGCAAAGGGAATAAAGTCCTAACAATCCAAACTGTTGCCTTATCCTCTCCTTGCAGCAGGACATGGATGAGCTGCTTGGTGTAACTGTGGTGGCAGAAGAACCCCAGGCTGGTGGTTGCTGCCTTTCATGTTCTGTCTTTGCTCGTTGCTTCCAGGATAAACTTCCAGAGAAGCTGTGGCTGCCCCTGGATCCCTGGAAATGTCCAAGGCCAGATTGGATGGGGCTCGGAGCACCCTGGGATAGTGGAAGGTGTCCCTGCTCATGGCAGGGTGGGGACTGGATGAGCTTTAAGGTCCCTTGAACCCAAACCATTCTGAGATTCCATGATAGGGCTGCAGCCACCTGAGTGTCCATGCTGTGGACAGTCACAGCTGGCTTTTGGCTGAGGATCCTGCCCTGGGCTGGAGTTTCTCCCAGGGGGCCACCTGAGAGGGCTGCTGTGTGGAGGATGTGAGGAGCAGTCGGCCAACAAAGGGGTCAGATTTAAAAGCTTCCCTGGAAATACAACAGTGTGACTCCAAAGCCACGGGAGGCTCGAGCAGAGAACGGGGTGGGCTTTCTTTCCCCCTTCCCTCCATCTGTCACCCTTAAAACTGATGTTGAAGGTAGCTTAAACCTTCGTCAGCCTCACCCCACAGCTCCTGAACACCACAGAGCTTGGTGTTTCCTCCCATGCTGCGTTACCTTTGTGGCCTAAAGGACTCTCATGCTCTGTCCTTGGGGCTAATAAAGGCCAACTGCAAAGGGCCACCTGCCCTGCTGTGCCAACAGCGCCTGGATCCCTTGGATTCCCTTGGGAACTGGCAGTGGGTGTTGGACATCCCTCAGTGCTGCCTCAGCGGCATTCAGGCTGCCTTAGGAAGAGGGAAAAGGTGATTTTAGCCATAACCAGACAATTCCCTGGTTTTAAATCCTTTTGCAGCTTTTCAAACAAACCTTCTGTCTTTGCCCTTCTGCCTCTTCCGTTTCCTTTGTGCAGCAGCTCTTCCCAGGCCTCTTGGAGCCTGTTCCCACATCCCTGCTCCTTTCCCACATCGCTGCTCCTGCCCTGCACATGCCCAGCCCCTGTGAATCCCAAACTTGGAATTTTCTGTAGTTATTTGTCCAGTGAAGCTGCCCCACCTGAGGCTCTGCCAGGCCAGGAGGGATTATCCCAGCTGGAGGCAGGAGCACAGAGTGAGAACCTGGAAAGGGCAAAGCAGGATCTCTGCAGGGCCTGAGTGCTGCTGCTTTGGGCTGAGGCAGAGGTTCAAATCAGGTAAAATTCACTGAAATTCTCCAACAAACCAAGCTCCTGCAGGCTTGCAAGTGGTGCTGCTGGAGGTGTCAGGCTGTGGCTGGGAGAGCCCCCTCTCCCTGAATCTGAGGAGTTTGGCAGGGAGAAGACACGGAAGGAATTGCCTCGGATGAAATCTTGGCACTCAATCAACCTCGGTGAGTTGATGTCTGAAGGGGATTCACGTGGCTTTGCTGAGCAGAAGCTGCTTTGTTAAGAAAATCGTTGGCTTCTTGTCCTGGCACTGGCTTTTAGTGCTAAGTGTGACTAAGCTGTCCCTTGGAGAGCTGTGGCATGAGCAGTGGTGCCCCAAAAATCCCTGGAAATATTGGTACCAGGATTGGGCCACGCTGCCAGTCGGGTTTCCATGGGACTGGAGCTGGGTGGTGACTGCTCCCACAAGGACATTCCTGGGGCTCCATCACAACCCAGTGCCCCATAAACCCTCTCCTGCATGGGGTGATCCTGCTGTGCCGTGGCCTGATCCCTCACCCAAAGCCCTGAGCTGCCTTTGGGCTCAGCTGCACCCTGTCACTGCACAGGAGCTGGGGAGGGTGAGGGGGCAGTCCCAGCTCCCCACCAGCTCCCCAGGGATCCTCGGGAAGGCCCTGCCGGGAGCAAGGAGCGGAGGCTGCCAGGCGGGGTGGAAGGTCCTTGTTAGAGGTCACCAAATCCAGGCAAAGCTGGAAAGGAAGCTAATCTCCTGCTGTCGAGCCAAGCTCCAGGCGTGCTGCAGGAGGCTCCGGGCGGGTGCCAGCCCCGGGCCTGGCAGCGGCTCCGGTGTGGCCCTGTCCCAGTGCCCGGGGGGAGGCCTGTGCTGAGCCTCGGGGTCCCTCCATGCTCCAAGGGGCCGGGGCAGGAGCTGCCTCGGGAGGCTGCTCTGGGCTGAGGGGTCCAACTGCTCAAAGGCGGTGGCACGGGGGCTCTGGGGGTGGCACAGAGCATCTGTCCAGCACTAAGGAATGATGGGTTCCCCCCACAGTGCCCTGTTCTGCTTCCTGAGAGGACCAGGCTCTGTTCAGCCCCTGCCTCCAGATCTGCCGGTGCCATCAGATCTGTCACTGCCACCAATCCCGTGCTGCCAGCACTGGTCCCCGGGCCCTGTGAGGCAGCAGAGCGAGCGGGTAGGGGCTGCACTGACAGGGTTTTCCTCACCCAAAATACCTCCCTTGGATGGGCAGAGTGCGGGTGGGTGGGCAGGGAGGCAGCCCTGGAGGCCCCTCCATGTCCTGTCCATGCTTCACCTCCTGCAGTGGGGCTGGGTTCTCCCGGGTGTTTAAGGCCCTCAGGGACTTTGGAGAAGGGATGTCACTGAGGTATCCAGCCAGTGAGGGTCTGCCTTTGGGGTTTATCTGCTCTGGAGGCACAGCCCCAGCCAGGCAGTGCTGGCCCAGGGCTGTGTGTGCTGCTCTCCCCTGCTGCAGACATGGCCCTGGCTGTTGCTGTTGGATGAACTCTCCATGCTTGCTGGGGCTCAAGGCTCGAGCAAGGAGCCGTGAAAAGGGAGAACAACATCAAAAGCAGAAAGTGGAAGGAGGCCAAGAGGAACGTGGCCAAGTGCCCTTTCCTTCTTTCTCTTTCGCTCCGTGTGGGAAATCCCCCAGCCTGTGGCACATCCTTGTGCCAGACGTGGCCACGGCTCTGCCACCACGGGAATGGCCCCGACAGTGGCTCGGGGGCCTGGGGAGGGCAGGGAACGGGGGGAGGCTGAGCTGGGGGAGAGGGGCCCAGGGGAAGAGCTCCTGATGGAGCCAGGATGGAACTGTCCTGGAGCTCCCTCTCCACTGCGGGATTGTTCACATGGGGTGCCTTCTGCCAACGCCTTTGGTGGCACGGGAAGGTGGGACCCTGGTGGGAGGTGCTTGGTGGTGGAGGGGCTCTGCAGCTGGATCCTGGGAGTCCCCACTGAAGGACTTAAGCAGACTGGGGAAGGAGATGGCGGCTGCTCTGTGGGGAGGAGCTCAGTGGGTGCAAACACCCCACAGGCAACCCCTGCCAGGTGCCACGGGAAGGCACAGCCCCAGCTCTGTGGTGCTCATCCCTGTGACCTCCTCACCGGGATTCCTGCCCCAGGCAGTTCAGGAAACCCCACACGGGAACCCCGGAGCTGGCGGTGGGTCAGGAAGTGTGGCTGGCACCTGGGGTCACCTGGCAGCTGCCCCGTGGGGTGACCCCCGTGGTGTCAGGGCTCTGTGACACCCAGCAAGGATGGGTGGAGGCTCTCCCAGGAGCTGCAGGCCCTTTCTGGGCACAGGCTCCCCGTGCCAGGAGGTGGCTGTGCCCTGGCCTGTCCTGAAGGTCTCATGCCCTGAGAGAGGGCAGAGGAGGTGCTGGATTTTGGGCTGTGCCCCGGGAACAGCCCCGGGCAGCCGCAGTCATGAGTGGGTGACACGGCCAGTGCCATAATTAGCAATTTGGGGTTTGTCCCTGGTTCAGCCCTGGCTCAGCCCTGCTTCCTCCTCCTACCATCCTCCTTCTCTTGGGGCTGGGCAGTCCCAGAGGCACAGCTGGGCCCACGCAGGTCCCCGACTCTGCCACCACCCACTGCAGCCCTTGGCACACAGGCTGAGGAGCAGAGCCCTCAGCCCTCCGCTTTAGGAAGCAGAGCTGTGTTTTGGGAAGCAGGAGCAGAGCCCTGCTTTGGGAAACAGGCTGAGGAGCTGAGCTGTGCTTTGGGAAGCAGCATGACAAAGGATTCAAACCCACGGAACCAGTTTGGCAAGCGCCGAGGTCCATGGGGGAATGTTGTGCTCATGGGAACTCTCCCGACACCACCACGGTCCCAGGAACTGTGGGGTCTGCCCTGGCAGAGCGACCACAGGTGAATTTGGGGCTGTGTTTAGGGCTCTCCTGGGTGCAGAGCCGGGGTTCTGTGTGTGGAGGGGATGAGTTTGGCCCTGTTGGAGCAGGAGTGGTGCCACAACTCTGCACTGGGAACAACTGGTCACATCCCCACTGGCCCCACCAATCCACAGCCCCTCGGCTGCTCCTCTCCCTCCATCCAGTGTGGTTGGAATTGGGTAAGAAGTTTGAGCATCCATCTGTTGGAGCGAGTCCAGAGGAGGCACCAAGGTGATCAGAGGGATGGAACAGCTCTGCTGTAAGGAAAGGCTGGGAGAACTGGGACTGTTCAGCCTGGAAAAGAGAAGCTTTGGGGTGACGTAATTGTGGTCTTCCACTGCCTGAAGGAGCTACAAGACAGATGGGGAGGGATTTTGGACAAAGGCCTGGAGTGACAGGATAAGGGGGAATGGCGTTCTCTTCTCCAGGCCGGACGCCCCAGCTCTCCCAGCCTGTCTCCATAGGAGAGCTGCTCTCCTCACCTCCAGCATCTCCTGCTGGGAAGCAGCAGGACCTGCTCCCCCCTTGCCCAGGGAGGCAGAGCTCACCGGGGCAGAGCCATCCCTCAGGGCACTGCCTGGCACTGCCAGAGTGGTCCCTGGGCAACGAGTGAGTTCCCAGCCCGGCTGTGCCCCGCGGGACGTGCGCACACACACCCCCACGCTGCAGCTGTGCACAGATGTCTTTGGATCCCACTGAGGGTGTTTATTCCCATTCCCAGCTGCTCCCAGCTGACCCTTGGGCTGGCTGTGGTGCTGGTGGGACCGGTGGAGTTGTTCACACCGTGGTTTCTGTCCTGTGATCCAGGAGCACTCTGCACCAGCGGCTGGGGGTTTGGGGTGCCAGGGCTCTCTGCACTCCCTGCTCCTCAGCTCAGCCCTCGCTCTGCAGCCACGGCCTGTTCCCAGGATATTTCACCCCAAATTCACATCAGGCGAGATCTGATCCATCATTTCAACCCAGCTCCTGTGCCGTGCCGTCCAGCCCTGCCGTGCGGCTGGGAAGCGAGGAGGGACCGCTCTCAGCCACCCTCGGCAAGGAGACAGGGAAGCGGGATATTCCCTGGAACAGCAGCTGTTTGCACAGCGAACGTGTGTCCGTGGCCTAGGAGACCGTCTCCTGCCTGGAGAGCTGACAGTGCGAATAAAGACGTCGGGAGCCCGCAGACAAAGGCACGATTGTTGTGGCCGGGGCTCGGGAGGAGCGAGGCTGCTCCCAGTGTCCCTGGGCGCTGCCAAACAGCAGCTGGAGCCCGTGGAAAACAACTCGGCAGTGCCCCTCTCGGCCCCGGGAACCCCCCGGCAGCCGGGGCCTGCTCCGGCCTGGAGCCCGCCTGGCACCGGGCACCCGCAGCTGCTGGGACGGGCGCCGGGAGAAGCCGGGCTTTGGCTCAGGGATGCTGAGGGGAATCATCCAGCAGCGCCTCATAGGAAAACGCTCCGGGAATTTCCGCGTGGGTTTTGCTGGATGCCGGCAGAGGTGCTGGCTCCGGGCTGTGCCGGGGAGCAGCCACACCTCACCGAGGGCTGCATCCCCTGTGCCCGTCCTGTCTGTGCCAGCCCAGACCATCCCATGCTCCTGGGATCTCCCGGGTGCGGGCTGCGGGGTGCTCAGGGCTGCCCTTTGTGTGATCCGTCCGGCCCGTGGGAGGGAGAGGGGGCTGCGGGACAGGGTGGGCATTCACAGCCCCTTTCCCTGCAGGATTGCTCCGGCTCCCACGGGCTGAGGCCACCTGGCAGCTCCGGCTCCCTCTGGATCACAGGCCCCGGGTACCCCTGTGCAGCAGTCCGGGAGCACCGCAGGGTTCAGGTGAGTCACGGAGCCGCCGTCACCCTCTCCTGTGTGTGACACTCACCCCTCACGCAGTCACTGCTCCTGCCTGCAGAGCATCTCCCGGCAGCTCTGCCCCTGCTCCAGCGGGAGCAGCGCGGCCCCGGAGCTGCCCCGAGCCTGGCTGAGCACAGCAGGGAATGTGCAGCAGCCTGGGCATTTCCCACCCGTCAGGCAGGAGCCGGAGCCGGGGCCAGGCGCTCCCGTGCCGCCCCGTTTGTCCCGGGCTGCCTGCACGAGTCCCGGCTGTCCCGGGGCCGGGGCTGGAGCCGAGCCTGGGCGCTGTCCCAGGGCTGCTCCTGTCCAGCGGGAACGGCCCGGGCGGGCAGCAGCGGCTGCTGCACACATCCACACCCTCCTGCTGCCAGGGGATGCAGCGGAGAGCCCCAGGACAACACGAAGCGTTTTGTTAACAGCCCTGGAAGCAACTTCCTCTCCCGCCCGCTTTGGGCTGGAACCAAGGAGGAGCTTCCCTGTGAACACTGATGGCAAATCTGGGGTTCGGATGCTTTGTCTTCCTCCTGGAAGTGATGAGGTGATCCCTGCCAGGCCCTTTCTCCTCCCTCACTACAGGACAGCCAGAATAGTCTTTTCTTTCCGTGGGATGATGTTGCTATTGACAAAAGTATGTAGACACCCACCCTCTCATAAATAACTCGGTTATTGCCAAACAGAGCCGGGCTTTGCCGTAATTCCTGTGGATCTGTGCTGTGGTGAGCGTTGTTCCTCTCCCCAGCAGCCCAGGCCCACCCAGAGCTGCCTCTGCAGCAGATCCCGGGCAGCCCGGCTTTCCTGGGGGAAAACTTGACTCCTTTCGGTGGAGTCAAGGGGTCGGGATGCTGGGAGCAGCCAGTCCAAGACGTTTTGATCAGCCCAGGAGGAGAAGCTGTTCCAGCAGAAAAGAACGAAACAACAGCATCCTGAATCCCTTCCCTTCACCCCCTGGTGTTCCTCTGGCCCCACACCTCCCATGGCACACAGGACTGTGCCAGCAGGGAGCAGGACCTGCCACAGGTACACAGGTGACAGAGAGCAACATCACCTACTCATTTTCACACCGGTGGCAGGGGGTGGGAGGAGATGAGTTTTGAGATCCTTTCCAACCCACACCATTCTGGGACTCCACGGTTCCATGACTCTGTGAGGAAACAATAGCAGCAATCCCTCCTGCACATGGTTATAGAGATGTATACACACAAAATGGCTATTTTATGCTGTCTCTTTGTTTAGCAGCTTTAACTGCTGCAGAATTAATGGCCTGTAAAGATTAGAACCAGACGGAACCGCTGCGAGGCTCAGCTGAAGCAGCTCCCCCCGGGGGCTGTGGTGAAGCTCTGCTCAACATCACGGTGCCATCTCGGCTGTTTGATTCCATTTCCTCCGCTGGCCTGGCAGGAAAGAAAATGTTTTTGTTTTTTTTTTAATGAACATCAGTGTTTGAAAATATGCTGATTATTTTCAGCTCGGTGCATTTTCAGTGACAAATTAATAGCAGCAAGCAGCCAAGCCCCCCATCCATGCCTTTTTTGGGGTTGAGCAGTTGGTCGTGGATGCTCCAAGCCTTCCTAAGAACAGCCTTCCTTTTCCTGAGCTCTTCTTGCAGTTTGGGCCTGATTTTCCTCTCTGAACAGAGCCTGTTTGTTGTCAGCTACCAGAGGACAGATTATCTCCCTGCTCTCTGTGCTGGAGTGTCCCGGCTGGGAAGCCCCGAGGGATTACCATGGGAAATTTGGTAATAAATAGCCATACTTGTAATATTTGGTTACAAATCACATCCTAATGCGCTTTAATAATGGGGCATGTTTACCATGCAGACACAGAATTTCTCTTTCATCACAAACCCTCCAAGATTTCTTCCAACCTATCTTTTAATCTAATCCTAGAGAATTTTTGGACACAATCCTTACTCCTTACTTTCATCACACTGCCAAATTCTGTTGTTGGTTCTCTTCTCCCAGACCAAGGCCCGACTCGGTGGCAGCACATGGAGAGTTTGATGAAGGACCTTGTCAGCAGAATCATCAGCAAAGGAAAAAATTCTATCTTCTGCCTGCAAGGCACCATTCCTGCAGTGAAAGGAGAGGATTGGGAAGCTGCAGGGACTCCTGCGGTCCCAGTTCCTGGGATCTCCCCAGCTCCAGCCCTTCCTGTCAGCTCCGGTGCTCCACGGAAGACCTGGGAGTGTTAGCACTGGAATTTCAGTTTCTAAACAAGTAAGGAAGTTTCTTTCAGTGTTTCTTTGTTTTATCAATCTCCTATTTCATGGTGAAGGTTTAAAGCTGGTGAGGAAGAGCAAGGAATACTCTTCTGGCCCAGCCAAAAGATAAAAAAAGTCACCTCTGCTAAAATACCTGAGTGCATTTGTGGAGGCAGCGAGTCTGGGCTTTAATTAACACAGGGCAGTGCAGCCATAATTACACTCACGGCTTTTTGCAGTGAAGAGGGAAATCAGGGGCACTGCTGCCCTTCTGTCCCCTTTCCCTTCAGCCCATGGCCTTGGTCACATCCCAGAGCTCCTGGAAGAGCCTGTCCAGCAGTTCTCCAAACAGGCCCCTCTCCCCCTGCTTCGATACCTTTTCATCTCCTCTCCTGGACGTAGTGGAAGGGGGTTTGGAATGGGATGATCCTTAAGGTCCCTTCCCACCCAAACCATTCTGGGGAGGAGAGGCTGGGAGCAGCACTTCTATGAGGCAGCAGAGCTCAGATTTTTGAGCTCTCGTGGGACCCACCAAGCACAGGCTCCTTCCAGCTGCTTTCCCCACCCTGCTTTTGTAAGAGCCTGTCCCCATTTGAGAACCTTTGAGCAGTTCCCCCGATTTAACAAGCTCTGTTGCAAACCTACACTCATTCATTAATGCTCAGGCTGTTCTTATTCCATCCCCTTTAATAACTCTCTCTCACCAGTGCTTATTTGGGATGACTGTGGGAAGGTTTTGAAACCAGATATAGGCTTGGCAAAACACTCATTATGGCTGTGGCTCATCTGCTCAAGCCAGAAATTGCATCTTCCCCCAGTGCCCCAAATCTGCTTCCATTTGCTGAAGCAGCAATTTGACATTGAAGTAATTTGGTTCTTCTCAGTGGTTTCACATTTGACTTCTCAGGTTTCCTGAGGAATTTGTTGCAGACTAATATTTAATCATGCTCTGGTAGGGTGACAGCTCGAGTTTGGCAAAAATGCTGCTAATGTTCAGCTCTGGAATAATTTAATTCCAAAGCAGATCCTTTTCCAAAGGAATGGATTTATTTAGAGACTAATTTTAGGGAAATGCTTGGGCTGGTTATAACCAGCACTACTCTGTCAGCATGTAAAGCTCTGTGCAGTGCGTTCCTGACACTTGTGACAAACTGATTATCCCTAATTCTCCCTTCCAAAGACTCCGTGGCCAAGGAGAGGAGACAACAGCCATGTGAGCCTGTTCTCAGAGGGAGAAGAATTAATTCACAGACTTTGAAAACTGCTCTGAGGCCAACTCTGACAGAAGTCATCCATTAACAAAAAATGGGAGCGATGTCCACATGGGACATAACTTCAATGAGATTCCCTTTCCAAAACTCCCTCTGCAATGAGAGATTAAAAGGTTCTCTGCTGCCTGAAATCAATCAATGAAGGTTTCCAAATGCTCTCCTAGCAGGATCTGGACGTTGTCCTGGCCTCGTCCGGGTTCAGTTGGGGTTTATAGAAGCCACAGGCACAGTCTGCAGGATTTGCAGCTTGGATTTTAGCTAAAATTTTTTTATCAGTGATTCAGTAATGATATGAGCCTGGGAGAACTGCACGCAGCAAAGGCTTCTCCCATGGGGAGGAGAACTCCAGCAGCTTTTCCATGGACTGTGGATGCTCCTCTTGGAAGGACTGGCCTGAAGGTCACCCTCAGGGATATGCTGAGACACCTTAAATACCTTGTCCCATCTGTCTGGGCACTAAATGACCCCGCAGCTTCCCAAACTTCCTATTGCCTCTACAGGTTCTCTTGTTAGTTCAGGTTCAATCTATGCCACAGACCCTCAGTGAGTCTGTGGCTCACAGGTCTCAAGCAAGCCCAGAACCTGGGCCCGTTGAGGACCAGAGGATTTACTCCTGAGCAGAGACTGCACTGTGTGTTTCATCATGATGTGTAACGACCTCTGGGGATTGGTTGTAATTTGGGAAAGAATCCTCGAGTCATTCAGGCTCCCCAGCCACCATCTCCCCCACTGTCACGTGGCATCTTGATGTCCTGAGGGTTTGCTTGTCTGTCGCCAACGCCTTCATCTCTGCCTGACATGAGTTAATTGCCACAGAGCTCTCTGATCTTCACGACTCTCCTGTCATCTTCCCTACTCCTTCTCCAGGAGCCTTTTCCCAAGCTTGCTCTGCCTGTACAATTCCCTGTTCAATGACTGATGCTGGCACCGAACACCTCTATTTATAGATGTCTTCAGCACTTATTTCTTTATCACTTACTTTGCGTGGCATTTCATGCCCTTCATTTTCCCAGCTGCTGCAAACCTTCTTTAAATTGAATCATTTGGGAGCAGCTTGGACAAGGGGGGCTTTGATCCCTTCAGAGTTTGTTTTCTTCCCCTTAAAAGCAGTTTTTAATGCAGATACCACTCCACAGCTGAGTGCTGCTATTAGGGATTCATTCAGTTTACCAAAAACTTGAAAATAGCTGAATTGGGCTGTTTGGTTGCCTGGATCCTTGGCTGGTGGATGCTTCCAATTATAATCAATTCAAAGAGGCGGGGGCCTAAATTTTCCTTAATTCCTGCCTGTCTGCTGCCCTGCTGTTTGCTGTGATAAATCCTCTTGGCTGCAAAAATTAAAATGCCAAGATAATACTTAAGATCAGTTGCTAACAGCCTCCTTTGCTGGGCCCTAAGGCTTGCCTGCTCTCCCCAAAGCCTGTTTCATCTCTCAAAAGGCTGGAAAGGGGCTGTCTCTCAGTCTTTTTGCTTCTGCCATTGCTCAGACTTTCTACTTTTCTGCCTTTTTTGAATTTCATAGCCTGCCAAGATTTTTTCCCCTTGGATTATCATTATTTTCCATGCTTTGTGTGAACGAGTTGTATTCCTATTCCAAGCAACTACAGAACATTCACTCCCCCCTCCACCCCCTTCCTTAAAGTCGCTCATTTTTGGGAGATGAATAAGAATTTAAATGGGAATTCTCACCCATAGTACTGAGAGCTGCTGTCATTTCCCCCAGCTCTCATGTCTTTTCAAAGCAAGAGCAGAAAGAGATGTAGAAAAATCATGGCAGTTTGTGGCCTTTGAGCACAAGCTTTGGATATTATCAGCATTTCTTTCCTCCCTGCGATGATGGGATTTCACAATCGGGTCTCCAGGTCTGTTGTGGAGTCCCAAGGGAAGAAATCGCCTTCCAGAGCCTGTGTTTACATTGTCTCTTCCAGAAAGCTCGGCTTTAACAACATGGTGATTAAATCAGATGACAGATTGAGTTTCATCCTTCGGCATTTTCAGGCAACTTTTAATTCCACCGTCAGCCACCCTCTGGTTCAGCTCTAAGTGGAGCAGCTCTGCTGCAGCCGTGCCATGAGCCTGTGCTGCACTCTCACCGTGCTCCTTGGGACAGTTTCTGCAGTCACACCCTCATCCCAGCTGTACCTTCCTTCCTGTCCTACTCCAGCTGTGGATGGGAGACAATTCCTGGGAGTTCTCCTCTCTGCCCCAGCCTCAGGGGTGAGCTGATTCACTCTGCTCTGCTTTGGCAGACAGGACTTGGGAGCAGAGGCAGGAGACTTTTCCAATTGCAGCCTGAGAACCCTCTTGGAGAGGGGATGTGTGAATGGTGTGGAAGGTTCACGTTCCAGGGCTGCAGAGCCAGGTGGGATTCGCTACCTGGTACTGGGAGCTGTCAGTCCAGTCCAGCCCAGCACAAGCAGCTGGGACTGAGGGGCTGTCAGGGACAGGAACCAGCTCTGGCTCCTCAAGCAAGTCCAGAGGAGGCCACAGAGCTGCTCCAAGACTGGGCCCCTCTGCCCATGGCAGGGGTGGAATGGGATCATCCTTAAGGTCCCTTCCCAGCCAAACCAGGGATTCTCTACTCAAGCAGGGCTGAGTTCTGCCCTTGCTGCTAAGGTGACACTGCCTTTAATCCACACAGAGACCTTGCTTCCAGCCTGAAAAGGTGTTTTCCATGCAATTTTCCTGTACAGCTCATATTTAGAGCTGCAGCATCTGCATGAAAGCCACACACCCTTTATTTGCATGCCTGAACTGCTGAGTGTGCAGTGGCTGCACAGCTCAGGACAAGCATCACTCGTGTCCTTCCCAGCCCACATGTCCTTCACAGGGTGCATGCAAATGGCCTGGCTGCCCAAACTGAAAATGAACAACAGGAAATGCCCTGGGAATTCTTCAGGCAGCCAAAGTGCCCTCAGCCATCTCCATGAGCAGGGGAACTTCATGGGAGTCAGGTTTTTAAAGTGGCATTTCCAAAATCAAACTTGGGCACTACTGTACATAGAGTGTCCTGACTTCTGCCCAGGCTGGGAGCAAGAGGAACAAGGTGTTAGAGATTTAAGGGATGGAAGATGAAGAGCAATGGAAGTATTGGAACATGGATGAGTGATGCAGGAAATGTATGTACATGGTGCAGTCTTTCCCAAGGCAATTCCCACAGCACGCTGCAAAGACTTTGGAGATTCAGGAGAGTTCACCAAAAGCAAGGGAGGCACCTGTGGAAGACAGAAGAGCACGTGGTGAGACACTGAGAGATCAGACACCTCAGGAGAGGTCAGAAATGATGTGATGGAACCAGAGCAAATTCTGAATGGCCAAGAGAAGAAGCAGCAGAAAGCCTCCATTCTTTTTTCTGTTCTAACATGAAAACAGAGGAATTAGAAGGCAGGACCATTACCCTCTGTAAGCTGTAGCCACAAGAAAATGCTGCCCCTGGCTTGGGAGGGCTCAGAAAGGGAGTGGACTGCTGGGTCCCAGGATTGTCCAGAATAGTCCTAAGGAGTTGTATGGGAAGTGTGTCCCAGAGCTCCAAGCAGCCCAGAAGGAGACTCAACGTGAGGAGATCACCCCTGTTTGGCCTGGCCTTGTCTGTGCCTGGCACAGCACCCCAGTACAGCACCTCTGGCGTGGCTGTCCCCAGACACGAGGTCCCACAGCAGGTGTGGCCTTTGGTTGCCTTTCACAATTCCCTTGTTTTGTCCCAGCAGTGACAGCAGGTCTCACAGCAGAGGCCTGGAAATCCTCTGGGCACCATGTCCCTCATCTCAGCATCCTCGGGCCTCTCCTCCCAACCTGCAGGTGAGTGGTCAGAACTTTCCCCTCTGCTGCTCTCTGCACCTCATCTTGTACCTGCTCACCTGAGGAAGGAACAGCAAATGAAACCAACGCAGGCCCTGGTCCCTGACACACTCTCCTTGTCAGTGTAGGGTATGACTTGCACAAAACTTCTTGCAGACCCTCAGGCCTGATGGAGAGGGCTCTTTGCAGATGGCTTTTCCCCAGAACAGTCATCTTCTGTCTCATCAGGCAGCTTTTGTCAGTCCTGGTTACATGCTCCGTCTAGTTCGGGCTGGGAGCTCCTCAGGGCCCAAAGACCTCTCACCCTCTCCTGTCCCTCAAGTGTCCTGTGCACCAGAAGCAGGACAGAAATAGCAAATCACCATCAAAGTGATCAGGAGTGATTTGGGAGCCGCGTGTTTCGCACAGCAAGGAAGAAAACATCCATGGCTGCACCAGGGAGAACTGCACCGAGTTGGGAATGTCACAATCCCCTCTGTCCCCTACTTGGGAGTTTGAGGAGAATAATTTGATTGAAAGGCAAATCCTTTAATCTGGAGATATAAATCAGCAGAGTGGCAGAATTGCTTAGGATGGAACATATCATATAGGGCATGTCCTGTATGTCTTTTCCCTTTAAACAACCACGGGCCCTCCAGCTGTTAACCTATTTATAAAAGGTAACTTAAGGCTACGCGCAAACTCCTGAGGACATTTCCTTCTGTCATTACAGCACAGACTCAATTTTTCTGCCTCAGAATAATTGGGCTCAGTTTATGAAGGCCCAGGCTAGAGAAGAGATCAGCTCTGATACTAAAAGCCCTCTCCAGAGGAGCAGGATGAAGCCCTCCAGGAGGCCAGGCTGCCCCGTGCTTCCCTGGACAAGGCTCTGCTTGGAGAAAGAACGATGCAAATATCAGCTACTGCATCCTGACAAGCCTCTGCAGGTTGTCCTCTTCCCACATGAGAAATCCAAAGCTCTGTGTGGGAAGTGTCCCAGGTCACTCACAGCAGGACCTGTGGTGCATGACAGCAGCAGAAGCTGTGTTTTCTGGGACCATAGAGCTCTTGGCAATGGAACTCACTGCCCCAGCCTCAGTGCAGCCCCACAGCCACCTTCCTCTTCTTCCTCCTTCTCCTTCTTCTCCTTCTCCTTCTCCTTCTCCTTCTCCTTCTCCTCTTCCTCCCTGGCCCCACACCAGGTTACAGCTGACAGAGAGACCCCAGATCAGGAGATCACAGGGTGTGCCAGCAGCAAGGCAAATCCCATGACCAGTCAGAGAGCCTTGACAGGTCTCTGGGATGGCAGGGATCCCTGGCCAAAATTCCATGCCTTCCATTGTGCTGGAGTCAGCTTTGATGAGCAGAACAGCCCTGTCTGGCTGGCAAATAGCTGCCAGTGACCCACGATGCTTTTGTTGTCTCCAGAGCAGCGTCCTGCCTCACTGAGTAGTTACCTTCTCCTTGCATCCCTGATCCATGATAAGGGAGCGATGAGGTTTGTTTTGTAAGGGTGTATTCAAATTCTCCAAGCTGCTTACATTCACTTTCTAAAGTGAATGAACCGAGATTTCCTGAAAATGAGAGTCTGTTGGGTGCTGCTCCAAGTGTGGAGGCAATTCCCTGCTCCACTCAAACCTTTTCCAGATCTGCTTCATGAGTTGTTCTTCTCGACAGAGTTCAGGTTCATCGCTTACTGACTGCACTGCTGGGCACCCATTTTTGGATGTGACCCCTCCATGGGCTCTGCCGCTTGTCCGGAATGAGTGAGGGATGCGAGGAGTGACAGCCCAGCCCTCGGCAGCGCCGCGTCCCCGGGAGCCCGCACTGACCCGCAGCGCTGCCCCTGCCGGGCACCCTCCTTCGGCCATCGCATCCCGTGCTGCGAGCAGGGAATGACGAGCCCTTGCCAGCCGGGCAGGAAAGCTGCCCGCTTCATTACTGCTTATCTCCCACGCTTGTGCTGCCAGTGCCCTGCATGGGCTGTGTCACCCAGCGTCCTTCATTTGCACCGGCTCCCATCAAAGCGGTGACAAACGAGCGTTCCCCAGGCTGGGCTTTCCCTTTCCAGCTCTGCCGGTGCCCACTGGTGACTCACCCAGCACGGGTCAGGCCCACGCTGAGAGCCCCGGTGCTGGCCCTACCTGCCCTGCTGGGCTAATGGGGCTGGCCAGGAGTGACTCCTTAGGGAGATGAGCCAGGCCCTTTCCCTTTTCCCCAGCCACTTTCACTGTCTGGCTTGATGAAAGGGCAGAGCCATCGCCTAAACACCTTCTCTAAGCACCTTCTGTCCTGCCACCAACCCCACCAAACAAAATGCCCCCCTCTGCTGGGACAAGGACAGACACACCTGGGGCGTCTCACAGATTTTGTCTGCCTCACACTGAGGACATTGGTTCATGCTGCCCTCCCTTCCAGGCTACATGGAGATGGAGAGGACTTGGAGTCTGGAAAAGCAAGTGGAGAAAGAGGTTATATTCTTTAGAGGGACAAACAAAGATAAAGGAGATGCTTTGAATTTTTGCACAGGTGAAGTATGTGGGGAGGCAACAAATGGAGCGTGGCCTGAGGTTGCTCCCAGGAAGCAGAGAATAGACTTCAGATTTTAAACTAAACCAAGGAAGTTTCATATTAAACAGTGCCCTGGGAAGCCATGCTAAGCTTGGGTAGAACAATAAGGTAGAAATGAGTTTTTCTGGGCGAGGCTGGAAAGCACAGGAGCAGCTAAGAGGACACAACAGTTGGTGGTTCACCTAGGAACAGGCCCAGATGGGATTTCACTGATGATTTTTTTCAATGATGATCTTTATATTGCTGATTTTTGATGATTTGATCAAATCATCTGATTTGGTGATCTTTATATTGCTGAATTCACCTGCGTGGAGGGTAGAGGCTCCCCTCTAATATGTGCAGCTCATATTATATAATGCCCTTCTTTCCTTCCTTCCCTCCTTCTTCCTTCCTTCCTCCCTCCTTCCCTTCCTCCTATCCATCCATCCATCATTGGAACCAGATGAGCTCTAAGGTCCGTTCCCAGCTATTCTATGATTTACTTGTTTTCATGGAAGGAAAACCCAGAGCTGTGGGGCTGTTGGGAGCCCAACCTCCCAGGGTGACACAGCCAGGCTTGGGCAGGTCAGAAGCCCCTTGTGCAATTCCACAGGGATGCCTGGGTTACAGTGGACAGTTGCCTGCTGCAATTTATAGTTTACAGTGGACACACCTGTGGCAATAAAGGGCTCTACCTGCTCTGCTTTATGATTTCAGGTGTGCCTGGCTGGGATTTGGGTGAGGTGTCAGAGCTGCTGTGTGACAGGGAGAAGCCTGGGCACACCATGTCCTTAATCCCCCAGAGGTTGGCTCCTGTGTGATCGCTGTGCAGTGAAGGCCTGGCTTTGGGCTCTCAGCTTTTTTCTTTTGGGGAATAAATTCCAGGGTTGGAATTTAGAAGAAATGACCCAGAAGATCTTTTTGGAGCCAAAAACAGTCAGCCCAGTGGTCAGACATGCACTGATGAAACCCACTACTTTTTATTGTATTATTGTATTGTAACCCCCTGCTTTTTGTTATATTACCATGTCTGTTCCATAGACACAGGAAGCACTGTCCTGCTCCAGGACCAGGATGCACCCTGTCTTGGAGACAGGCAGCAGAAAGGCTCCAGAGGGGAAGAGACATGGATTTCCTAAGGAGAGAGAGGGATCTTTAAGCCTCTGATGATCAGGGTAGGCTGGGACAGCCCTGAAATTCAAACCGCTGCCCGACCCTCCCAAAGAAAGCCATTAGGATGCTATTTTATCTTGGAGCTTAAAAATAGCGCATGGTACACACAGTTGTTATGGCTCTGCCTTTCATCAGGACACAGGATTTCCCCTTCCCAACTCCGGCCCTGAAAAGGTACCCAGGCTTGGGGGGTTGGGAGAGGGGTGGGCAGAAGGTGCAACTTAACCCCACCTGGATGGGGTGTGCCCCCTTCCACACCTCATGCCAAGGGTGTTTCCTCCCTCCAGTGCCCAGACATGAGGCACACCTATTTTTGTTTTAATTTAGTCACAAGGCTTTGATTTTCTTATCTGGCAGGCCAGCGTGTCCCATATTTTCATGATTTAGTAGCTCTGCAGCTCCCTCTGGGCAGATGGGTGACACAGAGCCCTCGGGGACATGCAGGAGCCTTGCTGTCAACAGACAGGGGATGGTGTTCCTCTCTCTCACTCCTTCCCATCCGGGTTAACTCCCAAAATATGCTGTAATGGTTTATCCATGAAGGATGGGGCTGAATGTTCCTCCTGCGTGGTTGCTGCCACTGCACCAATCCAGTGTCACCTCGCTCTCGTCTCAGGGAGTTTCAGCCACGGGGAATGGTTTCTCTGAGGGAAACAATTGAGGTTACAGTGATGGTCGATGAGGGAACAGTGACCCGTGTCACCTGCCTGCACTTGTGCAAAGTGTTTGACTCTGTCCCACGACATCTTGTCTCCAAGCTGGAGAGACAGGGATTTCAGGGATGGAGCACTCGGTGGATAAGGAGGGGGCTGGATGGTCACACTCAGCTGTGGTCACTGGCTCGATGTTCAAGTGCAGACCAGTGACAAGAGGGATGCTCAGGGGTCGGGGAGTTCCAGTGCCTAAAGGGGCTCCAAGAGAGCTGGAAAGGGACTTTGGACAAGAGATGGAGGGACAGGACACAGGGAATGGCCTTAAACTGAAGGAGGGTAGATTTAGAATGTTTATTAGAAGAAATTCTTGACTTGTCGGGATGCTGAGGCCCTGGCACAGGGTGCCCAGAGCAGCTGTGGCTGCCCCTGGATCCCTGGCAGTGTCCAAGGCCAGGTTGGAGGGGGCTGGGAGCACCCTGGGATAGTGGAAGGTGTCCCTGCCCATGGCAGGGGTGGGATGGGATGGTCCTTAAGGTCCATTTCAACCCAAGCCAGTCTGCAATTCTGAGACTCTGCAGCTGTGCCTGCTGTAAAAACACGGCCTTTCATCCCTCACCGTCCCACTATCTACATTTCATCCCTTTATCCTGTTTTCCTGCTCTCCTCCTGCCCTCCTGCATGCGCAGGGGGTTGCATTTCTGGGCCAGAAGGGCCACGGAGGATTATGAGCAGCAGCACGAGTGGTCCCTGCTGTTCGGCCACCTGGAGGGGCGGCTGGGCGCTCCATCTGTCCCTGGGCACTGCTTTATCACAAGACTGCTTCCAGCTCCTCCACAGTTCTGTGCGGTACAGCCACGCGCACGCTCCCAGCGTTTCCTCTCCCCCACTAAATACTGTCCTTGCCTGCCGCACCGCACCCTTCCCACCGCATGTGATCTCCTTCATGCCCTCAGCCATGCCCCCCATCCCCTCTCTCAGCCGCGTCCCCTCAGCCG
>VZRO01002887.1:295315-403784 GCA_013397915.1 Daphoenositta chrysoptera
GTCTGGGGGGGCTCCCCGGGGTTTCCCGGCGTTGCTCCCGCTTGGTCCCTCTGGATCCGACTGCCCCGGGCGCAGGGAACCGCAGGTTTCGCTCAAGGGCGACGCAGCGGTTCCGCACTTCTCCTTGGGACCTCTCGAAACTTTTTGTGCCCTGTTTTCCCCCCGTCCTTGCCCGCTCCGCCGCCGTTGGAGCGCTCCTGTTCCCGGCTTTATAAGGATGGCTGCGGGCTCGCAGCGGGACACGGGGTGAGGGATGAGCATGGGCAGAGCCGCGGCTCGGAGCGCTGGGTGTGGCGAGCCGGGGATGCGCCAGGCTCCAGGCCTCTGCTCAGTCATCGCAGACGCAGCCGAGCCGTAAATTCGGAGCGGGCCCGGTTTCGGGATGAGCAAACTTCTCTTGCAGAGCACGGCTGCGTTATGAGGTACAAGAATTAAACAAATGTTCGCCACGGCGTGATGCAGGGTTGCTGTTCATAAGTCTAAACTCAAGGCGGTGAAGTTTTTGATTCTGCAGATGCTGTTCTGCTGCCAAAAGCTGCTTCTAAGTGTATCTTGGTAGTATGAGTGTTGTAAGCTCTCCCTCTCTTAGAGGGGTGTGTTAAAAGCCTGGTCTGTGAACACACTAAACCTGAATTTAGATGTTGAGTTCTCCTTTCTTTAGGTGGCTCTTGGTCTTTCTTACTTGGTTACTCCCTCTCCTATTTCATTCCCCTGATTCCTGTATGGATTTAGCAGATTAACTCATTGATTTTAGAGTTTTTAAAAAAGTTTTTATTTATTTTTAAAGCTGGAATCATCTATTGAATGAACCATGTTCTTCCCATCTTACAATTCCAGCTGAAAGGCTTCTTGAATAATACAATAGCCATCCAAGTCCTGCTCAGCGTTTCAGTGTGGAGTAACAAGCCCTGCTCGGGGCCTCCTCCTGCTCTGCGTGTGATGCTGCTGTAGCTTCATTTTGTAAACTGAAGGGACAGGACTGCGCTGGAGTTTTACAACTCTAAAGCTTCTTTTCTCCTTTGCCAGGGCCTGACTGTCCCACCTGGTATGTTTTGCTAGTATTGTATCTAGAAGGTGCTGTTGCAGCTTGATTAATTCCTCCTTTATTTGAGAAAGAGAAATTGTAACTTGAAATTATTCAGGTTGACAATACAATTATGATAAAGGTGATGTTGGCTGGATAGACCTGTCTGTTAAATTTACTTTATGGGTTTTTGTTTGTTTTTCTTTGTGAGAACCGATGAAATTTCTGATTATCCTTCCAGATGCGTTTTGGAGGATTCGTGGGCTCTTTTTAAGTTTTTAATTTTTTTATTCTTTTGTGCCCTCTTGCATCAGAGGAGATGGGGTTTTTTCAGTTTGAAGAAGGGCTTAACTTACTTGCTATTGCAACAGCAGCAATATCCTGTGTCTTTTGTTTTGTTTGGTAATAATTACATGTTAGTGTCAAAAAATAAGCTTGAAGGCAGAATAGCTGATCTGTTTGTGACTGTGATTGTTGCCTCTGAAGCTGAAGGCCGTGGATATTATTAAATCTGTTTTTATGTGTCTCTGCAGAAATGACATCAGGGAAAGATCAGATAATACAAAGAAGTGTCAGTGGTTTGAAGATGCCAGCCCGGGGAGTTCAGCTAGAGCCCAGTGTTGCCATGGGTACAGTTTGTGGGTCACCCCCGTTCCCCCTGAGCCCTCAGCTGATATTAGGAGAGGATTATGTCACTCCTGTCCTTAAAGAACAAACGGGGAGGCTGTTGGAGGACGCTTATGGCAGTGGATCCTCGCTGGGGCTTTACTGTCTGACTTTATCAGCTTGTTCTCCAAAGCCAGGGCTGTGTCAGGCACTGTCCCTGTTCTGGCCTCTGGTCCCAGGCAGGCTCCAGGGAGTGTGGACTCCATGGGACACCACGGCTCTGCTCTTCGAGCTGCAGGACCTCACCCTGGCAGGATATCTGGAGATCTGCTTTAACAAGTTGCCCAATTTGTCTGTGGGGAGCTTTGAAGGTTGTGAGTGCTGTGGTAAATGATCAGTGCAGCCCTGTTTGGGTGAGCACTGGAGTGGCCAGGGGGTGAATAATCACACCACAGGCTCCCAGACACTGCTGGAACCAACCCGGAGTTACTCTGGGAGCAGGGTGTGCTGGTAAGTGTCATTTACAGATGGAAGTACTAGTTCTGAAGTATTTGGGTTCAGTGCACTCGTTTGTTCCCTCCCAGGGACACCAGGCAGTTTAAGGCAAGGTTTTAAATAGCAGAGTATTGCCTAAACTGTTCTATGATGATATTAAACACCCCCACACCTCCAACAGCCTGGGCAACAATGAGAACAGAAGCCAGTTGGGTTTTTGGAGGGGCAGAAGGTGAGGCTGAGCGGAGGCTGGGGCAGGACTGGATTTCTAGCCTTAAGCTTGTTATGTGAAGTCTGATGAGTGCTCAGTTGAAACAAGTGAATTATGTATTCCTGCTGGTAAAAGGGCTGACACAGCTGTAATTTCAGTGAATGGAGCTGTAATTATATTTGAGGTCCCAACCCCTGAAGTATTTTAGTGGTTGCCTCTCTTCCCTAGAAATAAATGGATCTGAGCCATTAAATCAGATCTGAGTTCTTGCAGAGTTCAGGTCTGGTTTACACCCATTGCTGTTAGCATGTTCTTGCTCTTGTGTACCTCAGGCTTAAACTCACCTGCTGTTTGCTGAACCAGTAATGTCTCCAGTGAGAACTCAGTACTTGGACTACATTTGTCTCTCTGCACTGTGTCTTGATGTGCAAGCTTCCAAATTCTGACCTACACCAAACTTATGACTAAGGGAAACCACTGGTCAGACAGGGTTTAAGTCTGTCAGGATGAATTCAAGCTACTTGCAATTCAAATGAAAGTGATGGTTACTTGAAAGTGAAATAATGTGTGACTATACCTTGGTTTGGTCCAGAAAAACCCCAAATAATTAATTTTGCTAGGCCAGACATAGATTGGAAGATAAAATTCCAGTCTCCTCCACTGAGAATGAAGAGTTCAAGGCGTGTTACTCATCGTGTTGTTGCGAGTCAGATTGCAGACAACAAAATTATAATTTGTGTAGGTACTTGTGGAGTTTCAAAGGCAAGTTGAAGAAGCTGATACTGCTCTGAAAGGCAGAGTTATTTCCTGGAACTCTGTGTCTGTGCTTCCTGTCCCAAATAAAACAGATGAATCTCTTTCTTAGTCAAATGTCTGTGTCCACGGCTTCCTCGTGCATTAACAGCAATTGAACTGATTATTTGTGCTTTCTTTTTTTCTCCTTGAAGGCAAATGAAATTATAGTCAGCTGTAGATCAGAGAAACCAGGGGTCTGTGATTACAGCACGTGGGAGGGTGGCAGAGAGAGCTCGAGCCTTGAGCCGCCAGCGCTGCGTCATCTCCACAGAGTTCATCTCCAGAAGAAAGGGTGGATGTCCTTTGGAGCAGGTTCTTGGGAGATGATGGAAAAGCTGGGCTGAGCAGAGCAGGTAGGACCCCTGCATCCTGGGGGGGGATTTCTCCTCCTACAGCTCAGAAGCCAATTCCATGGCTTAGTGTTCGGCACATGGGAAGGAATTTCTCGTGGGAAGAAAAGGTCAGTGAAATCAGTTGCTGTAGATGTTATGCAGATTTTAACTTGGTAATGAGAAGAATGAAATGCTTGTGGCTCACACTGGTGCCCTGTGTTGCTTCTAGGGAGGCTTCTTAATATTACGTTAGAAATTATTAAATATTAAATTTATTTTAAATTATTGGGAAATCTGACCCTGAAGGATTATGAACAGACATTGGTGTGATGCTCTAGCACTCTAAAAAATTGCATGAGGATAGTGCTGAGGATTTGTCCCAAACAAGATCAGTCTTGCATGTCTCTGAGTAAGTTACTCATTTTTGTGTGTTGCCATAAGAGCCCATATTTTGGAATGCTGGAGAGCAAAACTTTTTGCAGTTGTTGCTGTAGAAAACACGGGAGACACTGTGTTCATGGGAAGTGTAGGTTACTCCCTGGATGAGAAATGGCTGTATATGTAAATGATGGTGTATTCCAACCCCCTAATGCACATTGTTCCCTGGAAATGCCTGCTGGAAGGTAGGAGGGCAGTAGGTTATTTATTCTATTCTCCCCTGGAGACACGGAGGGAAGGGGCTGACTTCTTCCCTCACTCCTAGAAAAGGCTGCTCCTTGTTGCTCTTTTAATCCTTGCCTTATTTTACTCCCTGCCTCTTAGAACTTTTCTCAGGGAGAGTGGCAGCTGCAGAATTGGTAGTTCCTCCGGGGAGTAGCAAGATACCAGCATTGAGATAAAGCTCACAGTGTCCCTGTGATTTGAACAAAACTAGCAAACAAAAACAATAGTTGTAGTTGCTTTATCGAGGGAGGTTTGTGTAACGCAATAGGCCCTGGATTAGCTTTCCTTTGCCAAGGTTGGATTTCCAGCCTCTTGGAGCTGTAACTCTCCTTGTAAAGAGAGTTTAGCTAGACAAACACCGTGCTGGAGTCTGTACCCTGCCCAAAAGGAGTGTGTTGGCAGGGTGGAAGAGTGGCTGTGTGGGTGGGAGGAAGGTTAAGTATCAGGTGTATCCCAGAGCGGGTGACGTGACACTCACGGTGTAGCTGCAGATTAAAGTGGGATGAGCAGTGCCCTGGCTGCGTGCTGGCTATCAGGCTACTCTGAGGAGCTGCAGGAGGCTTCTGGGAGAAGTATGCAGTTAATCACATCCATTAGCATGATTAAAATCCTGATTAGCCTGTGTCACTCACTCCCATTTTCCACCTACATTTCGCCCCTTTTTACCCGGGGTATTTGCAAGTACGAGCAGCAGAGAGGCTCCAGCCATGGGATGGGCTCGTGAATGGATCCCAGGATTCTGGGCTTTGTGTTGGAACAAAGTTCCTCAGAAAGCAGCCCAGCTGCTGTCTGAACAGAACATCTGAAAAATCAGCCCCTCACAGCTGGAGGAGCCTCAGCAGGGCTGTGGGGGATCCAGCTGAGCATGGAGTAGGCTGGTCCTGCTCGTCAGTCGGGTGCTCAGGGCTTGCTCAGGCTCCCTCTCTGGTGTGTCCTAACGCTTGAATTTTAACATCTCCATCCCTGTGTGCTGAGGAGCTCCTCGTGCTGGCTGGCACCTTGGGGCAGCAGGGCTCCTCTGGCCTCCAACAGCCAGGGCTGAATAGGCTGGAGAACAAGTCCAGGGATGGGATCATAGGGAAAGGCTGAAACTGAGGTTAGGGAAACTGCAGATCAGCTGGTTGGATTTTGACAAGAAGTGGGGAAAAAAAGGCAAAAAATGAGGTAATTGTGTAAATTCCTGTGTGCAAAACCTCTCTTTTTTAAAAACTTCACTGGTTGTGGAGATACTGTACTTACTAAAATTGAAGTTTTTTTGGAAAAGCAAACGTCTCTGAGCATTAGGTCATACACTTCCAACACATTCCCGCCTGGGAGTGAGTCATTGTTCCTTTTGTAAAATTGTATTAGAGCTACATCATCCCCAAAAGCTGTTTTTCAGCTGAATTTAGGGTGTTGACACTTGCTCTAAACAAAGTAAAACTATGGGAGCATTTATCAGACCAATTTCAAAGTGTGTTTACATACTCTGGAGTTGTGACTCCCGAAGTGCTGGAGCTCAGCTCATTTTTGTGAGTGGAAACCATCATCTCTCACACTGAGGATTGGAGCAAATACCTCCATGTAACTTAACTGATGTTTGTGAAGTGCTTAAAATCCTCTGGAAGGGGCAGAGAAATATCCAGGTGCTTTTACCTGGTCTTATTTCTTCCTCTTGTTTCTTGCAGGGACTGTGCTGTGTCGGCCCTTTGCTGTAGATATTCTGTCAGTTTGTCCTTCCAGGAGCTGATACTGAGGGTTTGTTTCCATGTTATGACTTTATTTTCTCTAACGAAACTCGTTTGAGGTTCCAGCCCTCCTCCACTTCATGCTTTCTATCAGGTTGTTGTGCCAGAAGTTCAGTGCAGTGAAATGGGGCAGTGAGAAATGGGCCAGTGCTCAGGTGGGATTTCTACAACTAATTTAAGAAGCTGCATTGATTCTGTTAAAGGGGAAGTAGAAACAACTTGGAGAAGGAGATGCCAAGCACTCATCACACTGGGAAAATGTGATGGAGAAATGCTGTCAGTGGGATGAGTAAGAGCTTGGGGTGAAAAATCCTTGACAGGCTTTCATTAGAAAGGCTTAGGCTGCCAGGGATACCTGGATCCCAGAATGATTGGAGCTGGAAGGAGATCATCCAGTCCCACTCCTGCCCAGGCAGGGGCACCTGGAGCAGGTGACACAGGAACACATCCAGGTGGGTTTGGGATGTCTCCAGAGAGGGAGACTCCAGGCACTCCCTGGGCGGCTGTTCCAGGGCTCTGCCCCCTCCATGGAAAGAGGCTGTTTTTCCTGCTGAGCTATAACTTGTGTTTTGGTTTGTGGCCCTTGCTCCTTGTCCTGTCACTGGCACCACTGAACAGTCTGGGACCATCCTCTGACAGCCCTGGGGAGCTGTGTGTGGATTGATGGGATCCCCTCTGAGCCTTCCCTTCTCCAGACTGACCAGGCCCAGCCCCTGCAGTCTCCTCATCTGGGAAGTGCTTCAGACCCCCCATCAAAGCCAGACCCCGAATCCAAGTTCAGTGTTGCTGTGTTTGCTGTTAACACCATTTCAGTTCATCAGAAAGGGAACCTGAGTGCAGACAGCAGTGAGGATAGGGCAGGAATTAGGCACTTGGAGCTGCTGTGAACAGGATGCAGTGGAAATCTGAAAGTTGTGCTTCACTGACAGTTTTCCTTTAATCCCCTCTGGAAAGCACTGGGCATTTTTAAGCACCTGGCTCTTAGTAGTTCAGATTTGCCTGGGTTTCAGGCACACTTGAGAGGAAGAGCTTGACTGTGGTGAAAGGTTTTCCCAGAGTTTAACTGAAGGTCCTCGTGGCTTGGGAGGTGCCCTTGGCAGTGACATCTGCTCGGGAAGTTCACGTGCTCCGTTCCCTTGGGGGTGAGTGCAGCTTGATCCACACTTGAGGAGAAAATCACCAGTGATGTGAAATCAGTAATGATGTTGGATATGAAATGCTCTTGGAAACATTGAGGAAAACCCAATTGTAAGCAGCATCTAACAGACAAGCATTTTTAAATGTAATTGTTGGTGCTGTTCACAGCAGTTCCAAGTGCTTAATTCCTGCCCTCTCGTTATATTGCTGTCTGCACCCAGGTTCCCTTTCTGGTGCTCTGAGGTGGTGTTAGCACCAAACACGACAACACTGAATTTGGAATGTTATATTTTCCAAGCATCCCAGAATGGTTTGGGTTGGGAGGGCCCTTAAAGATCATCCCGTTCCCCCCCCTGCCGTGGGCAGGGACACCTTCCATGATCCCAGGTTGCTCCAAGCCCTGTCCAGCCCGGCCTTGGACACTGCAAGGGATCCAGGGGCATTTTGATGTTGTCGATGAGGTGTATTCCTCTGTGGTTTTTTGTGTTTAACCTCTCAATTTCAGCAGTTTCTCCCTTGCAGCTTTATTAAGTGTAGTGCCCTCTTAAAAGATGCTCCTTTGCTTATCTGCACTCATTTTAAGGAATCTCAGAATTTTTTTGCTGTCCATGGATACTTTCGCTGCTGTTAATTAGGTATCTGGAAACTTCCAAACTGGGAGATTGCTCTGACAAAAAACCCCAAGCAGCTCCAGCAGAGGCTCTGAATGAGGCTCTGCAGACAGGGGAGGCAAAGAATGAGACAAAGAACTGAGTCACCCTCTCTTCCTTCCTTTGGACTGTTGTGGTGGGAGTGAATCGTTTCTGCTTTTAGTCATAAATCAGAGCAATTTAAAAAGGGTTCTTGATGCAAATGGCTGGATCATTCAAACTTCTAACTTAGCAGGAGCTGTGGATTTAAGTGATTTAAGTAAGCAGCAGTAAATTACATATATTGTGTGGTGGCCTGCTACTGGATTCCCACCGGGATGTTATGGATGCATGGCCTCCGAAGTGCTGCTTTGATTGTAACTCTGAGTGCAGCCCCCAGCCCTGGGGTCCAGCACAGGAAGGACCTGGAGCTGCTGGAGGGAGTCCAGAGGAGGCACCAGGATGATCCAAAGGATGGAGCAGCTCTGCTGGGAGGAAAGGCTGGGAGAGCTGGGAATGTTCAGCCTGGAGAGGAGAAGCTTTGGGGTGACCTCACTGCGACCTTGCAGGGCCTGAAGGAGCTACTAAAGAATTGGAGAGGGACTTGGGACAAGGGATGGAGGGACAGGACACAGGGAATGGCTTCCCACTGCCAGAGAGCAGGGATGGATGGGATATTGGGAAGGAATTCCTGGCTGGGAGAGTGGGGAGAGGCTGGGATGGAATTCCCAGACCAGCTGTGACTGCCCCTGGATCCCTGGCAGTGCCCAAGGCCAGGCTGGACAGGGCTTGGAGCACCCTGGGACAGTGGGAGGTGTCCCTGCCCACGGCAGGGGGTGAACGGGATGAGATTTAAGGTCTCTCCAACCCAACCCATCCTGGGGCTCTGGATTCTGGGAATGTTTGGTCAGCTCTGCCGTTGGTCTGGGTAATTTGAGTGTCAGCTAGTGCCCAGGTTTGCAGGATGCAACTCCCAAAGTGGAAGTTGGTTCAACCTCCACTGGCACCGTTGTGCAGAATGACAGGACACACCCAGCAGGATGTCACAGAGGCTTGAATCTTGCACTAAATCCTTTTGGGATGATGTGCTGTGGGGTTCGCACACAATGTACGTGTCAGGTGGTCCTGTGACACCACGATGATGGGAGCTGGAGGATGCTGTGGGTAGCTCAAGCTGTATTTTATATCACAAATTTGCATTTATACATGAAACTACAATGCCTGTAATCTGCAGGGTTAATTTTTCCAGGATATCTTCATGCTTAAAGCATATATATTATTTTTCCTTAGGCTGTATTTTAACCTATTTAAGCATTTACGACATGAGAATTAAAGGATATTTCCATCTCGTGTTCTGAGGGCTGGATTCTCTTTAACTGGGTTTTTTTTTAGGTAAAATGTACTTTTTTTTTTTGCATTGGGATTTGGACAGAGCATGTAGGGCAATAGGATCAAGTGTCACATTGGGGATTACATATTTGTCCTGAGGTGACCCTCTTAGGAGCTTGCATGGGTGTAATTGGTGAATGACTGGATTTATAGGGATGTATATCTGCATTAGCACTGGTTTGATGTGACTCCAGCTGATTTGCTTTTGGTCCAAACTATTTTCGGCTTGGGAAATTCTCTTTTAAGGAGAGATGCTATAATTTGCCTAAAACTGGCATTTTTAGGCTTGTATTTTCCCTTAAAAGCAATGGTGGTTTTACCAGGATTTAGTAGCTCTGCATATGAATGTAGAACAGTGTTGCACGGCATTGTTTGGTGGCTGAAACCCAAATTTATCCCAAAAGCTGCACATTTATTTGAGACCTCTGAGTATTAATGGTGTGGAGAAAACCTTTATCATAATAACTTTCCAAGATTCTTTCGTTGTATCAGTCGTTGTCTTGTTCTTTAACCTGTAACAACTCTTTCACTCGTGGTGTTCTGTATTATTTTGGTGTGTTGTGTCCCTTGGCTGGCAGCTTCGGTGGGATTTCCCTCTCCTGGAAGGAATTAACATGGATTTGAAGGCGTTGGGGCACATAGAGGAAACTCCTCGCACCTCCAAGCTTAGTTTTCTGCAGTGAAGGTTTTGAACGTGCCAAATTAGCAGTAATTGCTGGTCTTGCTGACAGACTTTCCCTGTGGGCACATCCTCGTGTGCTTGTCTCTGAGCAGAGCCTGGCACCCTGGTTCTGGCTGGAATCTGGGATTGCAGCAGGGTTTGCAGTGAGAGCCCTGGGGTTTACAGTGAGAGCCCTGGGGTTGACAGTGAGAGCCCTGGGGTTTGCAGTGAGGGCCCTGGGTGGGGGGCAGTGGGAGCCCTGGGGGACAGTGAGAGCCTTCCCTCTGCTCCCCTTCTTCTGCTGCTCTGCTCTCTTTCCAAAGCTCCCAGCTGCTGTTTTCTCTCCCTTATTTGTTTTCTCAGATCCTGTTTAAGACCATCTGAGTGTATTCAGTGTAGGGTGGGTTTCTTTTTTTTGCTACAAAGACCTTTTGAAAAGGCTGTTGGAGGGGTGGTTGGAGCACAGAACTTAACACGCTCCCAGAAATCCTGACTCTGGCTGGCATCAGCTGATGGTGTCTTGTTTAAACATACCACAGACTTGATGTTTTTTCCCCTTGGGGTTTGACTTCCTGTGATAAAAGGAGATTCCCTTTTAAAGCAGAGCTCCGTGGTTATATAATGAGAGAAGGAAATACTCCAAAAGTGACACTGGGAGAATAGGAAAGTTATTTTGGTGACTGACTGTTAGACAGGAGAATAGAAAATTCGCTCAGGAGGGCACTGGTAACTCGAGTCCTCTTGGGAAAGTGAGAGGAACACATTTAAGGAATTAAGTAAGGGAGTGACCAGGGCAGAGCAGCGGAAGGAAGGTTATGGTAAGGACAGAGCTGTCCAGTGCACGTCTAGGATTCCTCTTAGAGGATTTAACTCTTTCCAAACTGCTTTTCCTCTCCTCCATAAGATGCTGTGTTGCTTCTGAGCACCAGAAGTCTCCAAATCTGACCTTCCAAGAGCTGTGCTGGCTTTTGCTGTTGGATTTGAAGCCATGAATAGAAGTTATTTTTGAATTTGTGCAAATGTCTGTGTCTCTGTGTGTCCCCAGCAGTGCCAGACCAGGGAACTCCCTCCTTCCTTCTACCTGCACTTTCTGTCCCCCGTTACCAGGATGGCAAAGTTGCCAAGGACTGTGCAGGAGTCAGAGTGAAAATTGGCTTTTTATGCTGTTGGTAGGGCAAGGTTGAAGTCCTTAAGGCAGTTTGCTGTTCCTCAGCACGGGTTTTTGGGAGGCAGGGATACAAACTCCCAGGGAAGCCAGCTGGATTCTGGCAGGGAGTCACTGAACTTTGTAGTTCCTTGGAGTTCAAACTCAGCACTGCACACACCCCACACTCCCTACAGACACTGCTGCTGCAAGTCTGAGGTCCCTGAATGGAATATTGATTTCCCTGGTCTGGGATATGCCTATGGAAACCTGGAAAATGCCCATGATCCATCAAAATTAAGCTGGTTTTCTTGCTAGTCTGGGGTATGTTTATTTTTTCTAGTATGTAATTTATCTGTAGAATAATTCTTCAGCAGCCAGATATGCTGACTGTGCCTGTTACGTTTCCCCAGTGAAATTCCCTGGCAAGCTTCACTTCTTCCAAGATCATTTTGAGGTGCTGATGTAATCAAACGGTTGAATGTGAGCTCAACAAGAAATTATGTAGTGCAAAGTTTGCTCTTAAAATCCATCAGGAATTAAAGTGTGTTTGTTATTTTTGTGTATTTTTAGTTTAAGTGTTTGTGCTATTCAGTAACTTTGCTTTTGTTCATTTTTAAATTAAGAGATGTCAGTTTATGCCTGAGGAAGGGGGGAAGCAGGACAGATCCTTAACACCTCATCAAAATTTCAGTGGGAGTTATTTTTTCAGCTCTATTTGAATAATTAAACATTGTACTGAACTAATTTTGCAAATGTGTGGGGGGAGCACAAGGAGTAATGCAAATAGTTAATCTAAATTGAAATGTGTTAGAGCGTCCTGGTTGTACAAGTGTAGCACCCTGCTTTATTCTAAACAGTTGTATTACTTAAAAAAAACTTCACAACTTATAAACTGAGGAGTAGAATATAAACAGAGATTGGGAAATGATCCTCTGAAAGACAGAAGTGAAACAGGGGGGCTCTGGTGATGAATATCTTGTTTAACACAGAGATCACCTTGAGTAGTATAATTTTCCATGTTGAATTTTTAACCCTTGCTTCAAAGCAAGGGAACTTCCAAAGTGCCTTGGAGGGACCTGCATTTTGTCCTTAAGTTAGTTTAGTTTTCTAATGAAAGATTGTAGAATCTCATTATTTGTGAAACAGAAGCTTTGGATTAACCTCAGATGTTCCTTTATTAGAGAACTCCAACTACAAAGGGAGGCTGGGTATCCACCAGCTGCACTCGCTGACTGATAACAGGCTTTTCAGAGTAGTTTTCTTTCAGCAATCCTGTTAATGCTTTAAATTCAAGCCTAAACATTTTTTGTGGGATTAGGGGTAGGAAATAAAAAAAAAGCTAGATCAGAGGAATAAATGCAAATAATTCAGCATGAACAGCAGAGCCGGAGGGTGAGGTGAGTCAGTTATTTTGAGATGTGTTTGTAAGTCAGCAGGACAAAATTGTCCCCACTTTACAGCATATTAAATAAAATCAATATAAGAACTGTGAGAACAGATCAGGCAAAAGGTTCAGGAGCATGGGATTGTGCAGAGCAGGTTTGGTTTGTGTTTTGTCCTTTCTTCATCTCCTTTGTTTTTACTCTGGGGTGGTGTGGAAGCGTGGGCTGTGTCCCCATGGCTCCTTGTTTGTGCTGCAACCTCCGAGAGGCCTGGGGACTCTGTGGGATTCAAATCACAGAGTCCACACTGGGCTGGGTGGGAGGGACCTTCAGGATCATCCAGTTCCACCCCTGCCCTCTCCTGGAGCCCCTTTAGGCCCTGCAAGGGGCTCTGAGCTCTCCCTGGAGCCTTCCCTTCTCCAGGTGAACATTCCCAGCTCTCCCAGCCTGGCTCCAGAGCAGAGGGGCTCCAGCCCTGGAGCAGCTCCGGGGCCTCCTCTGGGCTCTCTCCAGCTCCTGGTGCTGTTGGCCCCGGGGCTGGGGCAGCTCTGCAGGTGGGGTCTCACCTGAGTGGGCAGAGGGGCAGAATCCCCCATTTCCTGCTGCCCACGCTGTGGATCAGCCCAGGCATGGGGGGGTGTCTCTGGCCAGGGTATGTTCAGCTTCTCATCCCCCCACACCCCTCAGTCCTTCTGCCCAGGGCTGCTCTCCTTCCCTTCATCCCCAGCCTGTTTGTGCTTGGGATTGTCCCAGCCCAGGTGCAGGATCTTGCCCTTGGCCTTGTTGAACTTCCCGAGGCTGGCACAGTCCCACCTCTCCAGCCTGGCCAGGTCCCCGTGGATGTCCCATCCCTTCCCTCAGGTGTGTGACAGCACCCAGAGCTCGGTGTCACCACAAACTGCCCAGGGTGCCCCATCCCAGGTGTGTAATTTGGCTTTTTCAGAGTCTCTCCATCTCCTCTGCAGCAGAAAATGCCTTTCCCTCCTCGAAGCCAAGAGCTCTGTGCACAGGTTAGCTGTGCACAGTTAACACTGGTGGTATTGAGGAAGTAACCCAGCTCTAAAGTCTCAGTATTGGCAAATAAAGATTACCTGTGGCTGCCATTGTCACCTTTGTCCTCTCAGCACAAGGTTTCGCACTTGCAGGTCACACTGAACACTCCTCTCCCTGCTTATCTCTTGAGAGAGTTTTTCCATTAATCTCTCAAAGTACAGGAGCTGTAATTTCTAGATGAAATGCTTTACATTGTGCTTTTCAGAAGCATAATATCACAAATGAAGTTGTGTGTTGGGAGGAGCATTTTCATCTACTTAAACAAGGATGTGGGCTGTATTTTATGGAGGTGACTGAAATTTTACAGTTTGTAATCTGGAAGTAGCCTGTGGATTGTTCTCTCTCAGCAAGTTTTTACTAAATTCTGTTATTCTACTAATTTATTACTTAAATATATTTTTGAAAAAAGAAAAATTGAGTATTTTAAGATGCTCACCGTGTTGGCCAGATTCAAGGCAGGCTTTTGCTCTCACATGTCCTTTGTGTAAATTCTGGGTTAATTAAGTGACTCATTCATTCAGTCTGGCTGAGGCTGCAGAGGCCAAGGAAGCTCTGGCAGCACATGATGGGGTGAAGGAAAAAACAAACCCAGCACAGGGTGAAACTCTCTGAGGCATCTGAGCTTCCTTCTGGAAGGGGAAAAGGGAATAGCCTGTGCTTCAGTGGACATCTGCAGGATCGGGCATTTCACAGAACATGATCAGAGGTTCTTTGATTCCTAAACACTGCAGGGCTTCTGGTTTGTGTCCTCTTAATTTCTGAGGCCTGGCTGTTAATTAAGTGTCGCTGTGTTGTGGTTTCAGTTCTGTGCTGTACAATGGCAAATCTGAATTCTGCACCATTTAACCTGAACAGGGCAGGGATGGATGGGATATTGGGAAGGAATTGTTCCCTGGGAGGGTGGGAGCCCCTGGCACAGGGTGCCCAGAGCAGCTGGGGCTGCCCCTGGATCCCTGGCAGTGCCCAAGGCCAGGCTGGATGGGGCTTGGAGCAGTCTGGGATAGTGGGAGGTGTCCCTGCCATGGCAGGGAGTGGAATGGGATGATCCTTAAGGTCCCTTCCAACCCAAGACAGTCTGGAATTACTTTTGCTTTATTCCAGTGAGTTTCTTGCATGAAACACAGAAGCAGTTCTTGAAACATAAGTCAAAACCTGGAATGCCAGGTTAGGAGTGGGATGGACAGACCTGAAAGTAGAACCTGGAAGTATTTCGTCTTTCAAACACCAAAGAGGAAAAAAAAAAACCCAAGGAAAAAGCCCCTCCCCAAGCTCTCTAGAATTCATCCCATCATGATTCTAATAATTTGGCTAAAAAACTTAAAAATGTCTTATAAATATTCTAAATCTAAAGAGGCAGAAATGTAAGAGAAAGAGAGGGGAAGTACTGAACATTTTCTGAATAATAAAGTGGATCTTTCTGTAAAACATCTTTACTAATTAATCTGAAAATGAAGCAAACTTAAGTACAGCAGCTTGTAACAAAAAGCTTTTTGATGGAGTTTACTGCTGGGAATGAGCTCATCCTGGTGCCCAACTGGGCACTGGGCAAGGCTGGAGCTGTGTGTGGAACCCAGGGGAGCTGCGTGGGCTGTGGGGTGGTGCTGGGGGAAGCTGGGAGTGTGGGGCCATCCTGAGGGGCCATCCTGAGCTTCCCCTCCTGCTTCCAGGTGGAGTCAGCAAGAATTTGGATTGTGCATTTGCTGTACTTATTTTTCTGGCAATTGAATTGATTTTAGGTACATCAAGAGAGCTGGAAAGGGACTCTGTATCAAGGGCATGGAGTGCCAGGACAAGGAGGAATGGCTTTAAACTGAAGGAGGGTAGATTTGAATTGTTTATTAGGGAGAAATTCTTGGCTGTGAGGGTGTGAGGCCTTGGCACAGGGTGCCCAGAGCAGCTGTGGCTGCCCCCTGGATCCCTGGCAGTGTCCAAGGCCAGGCTGGACAGGGTTTGGAGCAGCCTGGGATAGTGGGAGGTGTCCCTGCCCATGGCAGGGGGTGGCACTGGGTGATCCTTCAAGTCCCTTCCAACCCAAACCTCTCTAATGAAAAGTTGTTACAGAATGAAGAAATGTGGTCCCCATCTTCATTGAGAAACATCACTTTGGCCCTCAGGTGGAGCTAAGCAAGATTGAAATTAAAAATGATGTAACAGTGATCCTTGGCTTCAGAATTTTAAGTTACTCCTTTTAAAACATAGTACAGTGAATCAATGTGCTTCCTGTTTCTGGTTTTAAAACTTTGAAATTGTTGCTTTAAAATAAACAACTGATAGGGAAAACTACTTGTAGTAAGGGCAAACCCTGGATATTCAACTTGTGCAATGTTTGTGGGGGTTGACACTCGGATCTTGCTGAGTGGGAATTCAGTGATGTGCCAGAAACACATAGCTTGCTTCATTCTAAGTCAACTTTAAACACCAGAAGTTATATTATTCATTGTTCTTTCAGTTTCTCACCCTGATAAGCTGCTTTGTTGTCCTTGGAGGCACTGGGAGCCTCATGCTGGTTCCAGTTTAAATTGCAGTATCTGTGTGTAGGGGAGGTTGGAAGGTTTAGAGCTGCAGAAACTCCAATACAAATGTTTTATTTCTGCCAACTAAAGAAGTGCTGAGAACTGTAAAAATAACGGAATTACATGAGGCAACGTGTTAGACTTGTCTCCTTGTCATTGCAATTTGTCTTTAAAACTATGGGAGAATTAATTAGAGGTTGAGTTGTAACAGCTCCTACACGTGAACGCAGCAGGAGCGACAGAATTCATCGTGGTGGGGGTGACTCAGAAATCCCCAGTTCCTGGGTGGCTCAGGAGCAGAGCTTTGGCACAGTTCTTGCTTCCTCAGTGCTGTCAGATGTGGTGCACAGGCCAGTGTCACTGCATTCCCACCTCCAGGGTGTATTCCTTGAGTAGTGAATGCAGTATTGGGAGTGGAGCCTGTCAGTGCAGGGCTGCACATGGACAGGGCAGCAGTGAAAGGGCTTTGCTGGGTCTTGGAATCCCACAATGGTTTGGGCTGGAAGGGACCTTAAGGATCATCCAGTGCCACCCCTGCCATGGGCAGGGACAACTCCCACTGTCCCAGGGTGCTCCAAGCCCCAATGTCCAACCTGGCCTCAGGCACTTCCAGGGATCCAGGGGCAGCCACAGCTGCTCTGGGCACCCTGTGCCAGGGCCTCCCCACCCTCACTGGGAACAATTCCTTCCCAATATCCCATCTAACCCTCCCCTCTGGCAGTGGGAAGCCATTCCCTGTGTCCTGTCCCTCCATCCCTTGTCCCCATTCCCTCTCCAGCTCTCCTAGAGCCCCTTTAGGCCCTGCAAGGGGCTCTGAGCTCTCCCTGGAGCCTTCCCTTCTCCAGGTGAACATTCCCAGCTCTCCCAGCCTGGCTCCAGAGCAGAGGGGCTCCAGCCCTGGGAGCAGCTCTGTGGCCTCCTCTGGATCTCTCCAGCAGCTCCAGGTCCTGGTGCTGTTGGCCCCGGGGCTGGGGCAGCTCTGCAGGTGGGGTCTCACACATCTCCACACCCCGTGGCCTCAGCACTCGCGGTTTTCTTTGGATCTGGGTGAATGACCAGTAGCAGGAATGTGTTTGTGTCTCGGCCAGGAGCAAATGAAAGTCTGGATGGACATAGGAACAGCTGGGCTTTTCTCTTTTTTTTCATTTTTCTTAATGAGTCTGAGCTGAACAGTTTTAAGTCCAGATTAAAAGCTGGATGGTATAATTATTTTTTAATTGGTCTTTGCAGTAAGAACCTGTGCATTAAACCACAGAACTTTCTGAATTCCAAGTGCTGTGAGAAGCTGAAATCAGGTGGATTAAGTATAGTGCTAGAAATTCATTTTATGGATATGTGTGAAGCATTTTCATTCAATCATAATTCAGTATTTATTGATGCAGCTTTTGATTCCTGAAGGCGTTATTTGAGGTTTTTAAGCAGTGAGTCTGCACTGATTTATTTGGCTGTGGTGTGAAGTAACACACGTTGTACTGGTTCCAATCTTGATGAGGAAACTGCTGCTGATCTTGCTGCGTTTTCAGAGCAGGAATTGCTTTCCTTGATAAGCACAGAACAAGGATCAGAGAAAACACTTCCAGCAGCTCCCTTGGCTTAGGCTGTCATTGCTCTGATAACACAGGCAGGGTGAGAGCTGCTCCTTTGGTTTCCCAGAATAAGGTCTTGAGGACAGAATCTTCGAAGATGCTGAGTCTCTCCCTTCTTTTTTATTTTCCCTGTAGTTCTTATCCAGATCATTGTTTGTTTACTGGGACTGAACTTTCAAAAATGCAGCAAAATAAAAGTGCTCAACTCTCAGGGGGGACCTTCTCTCTGTACAAGTACTTGAGAGGAGGTTGTAGTGAACAAAGGGACAGGACAGGAGGGAATGGCCTCAGGCTGTGCCAGGGGAGGGTTGGGTTGGACATCAGGAGGAATTTCTTCCTGGAAGGGGTGCTCAGGCCTTGGCAGGGGCTGCCCAGGGAGGTTTGTAGTCCCCATCCCTTGAGGTGTCCCAGGAAGGCCTGGCTGTGGCACTCAGTGCTCTGGGCTGGGGACAGGGGGGGATCAGTCACAGCTTGGACCGGTGACCTTGGAGATCTTTCCCAATCTTAATGAACCTGTGATTCTCATGCCCTCCATGCCTCTGGCTGGTTCTGCCATGACTACAACCAGAGATAGGTTTAAAAACCTGTGATTAAATGATGTTTAGCAGCACTCTGCAGGTTTAGGGCAGGGTGGAGGGACGGTGGGTGACAGTGCCAGCCCCTGGTGCTCTGCAGGGTGTGTTTGTGTGTGTCCAACACCCTGCTCCCTGAATCGTGTCTCAGGTCTTGCAGCAATTTGCTCCTGGGTTCTGGTTTAACACAGCTGTCTACACCTTGTTGTAACTTGTCAGCAGCTGATGGTGGGTACTCAGAGTCCAGCCCAGTTTTTCACGCTGAATTGAACAAATCTGTTTTTTCAAGCAGTTGCATAACGGGAAGTGTCTGCTCATCTTCTGTTCCACTTCTTTTTTGTTGGCTTTAGAAACTATTTTCTTTAGAAACCTTAATTATTCTACTACAGTTGTAAATAAACATCTGAAGGATTTCTCAGAGCCAGCCACTGTTGCCTTGAATTTGGTAAGGAGTGACACTGCTTAAAAAACCCTAAAAGCCATAGTTTTGATGCAGAATATGAATGTGTTCCAGCTCAGTCCAAGAATTTATCCACAAGATGGCTTTGAGTCTTACTCTGACTGCTTGGTTTTCCAACCCACGTTTAACAAAGGGAAACTTACCCCTTCCAAATGAACTTTTTTTTTTTTTTTTGCTGGTGGGTTTGTTTTTCAATCTGAGTCTGAAAAGCTTGGGTAAGGTGAGTGTCTATGGCTTGGAAACGTGATCTGTGAGCTAAGAGGCAAAGAACTAAATGTTAATGACCTTAACCCTATCTGGCTGCACTGCTCTGACCTTTATCTCCCATCTCCCTTTTCCCCAGGTACAGGTATCACTTTCTGCTTGCACCTCCCAGAAAGAATCCGCTTGGAGATGCTCTGATTTTAGCTGGGAATCTGAAATAATGGGAGAATGTTGGTTTTCTTTGGTTCTCCTGCACGCTGTTAGTGCCCAAATTCTTGCTTCTGGGGTGGAGAGAGGTTGGTTGTGCTGGGGATCACTCAGAGTTGACATAACAAAGCTCTGCCTAAGCTGAGGTGCAAGTTCTGTTGGGTGTTGGGCACTGTCCCCACATGGGGGAGGTCAGTGGTGTTTTGCGGCTTCTCCTGAATTTGCTGGGAGAATTTGGGGTGTTCCATGAGTGACTTCTGCCCAGCTGGGATCGCAGTGAGGTCCTGACAAAGTTAGTGTGTAATCAGGAGTTTAATGTCTCAGTAGTTTTGTTATCTCAGGACACAGATATTGCTTAATTCTTGCTAATCTGGTCTTTTCCATGTAAAACTTTCAGGTAACGAATCCTCTGAGAACTTCTGGAATATGCTCATATTCTGTATGGAGATGGTTTGAACTGATTCTAACACTTTATGTTGTCTCTGCAATGATTTTGAGTGTCACTAACTTTTGTGGTAGAGGATGTCCTCTGGTATAGAAGCCGACAAAAAAGATGGAGAGGGACTTCAACTAAGAGCCTGGAATGATGGGACAAGGAGGCATGGTTCAAACTGAGAGAGAGTAGGTTTGGATGAGATATTGGGAAGGAATTCCTGGGGCTGTGAGGGTGGGGAGGCCCTGGCACAGCTTCTTTGGGCAACCTGTGCCCCTTGAACCCATTCTCCCATGTCCTGTCATTCCAGGCTCTTACCCTAAGTCCCTTTGAAGGGATCTGTCCTATTTGTAATCTGTAACTACTGAATTTGGTATGGATTAAGGAGATGTTGGAAAGGGGAATTACCACTTCCATGTGCTAGTTTTGATCCAGGAGCTCTGCACACGGAGGAAAAGCAGATTCCTTCTCTGCTGGGTTGTGAGCAGTGGTGTGTGTGTGTGCCATGTCCTGGGGATGTGTTTGCTCACCTGTGACTGATGGGGGCTGTGGGGTGTTTGAAATCACTCCCCTCTGGCTGCTCTGTCATTGCTGCTGCTGTTGGGAGCCTCCGACTTCCACAGCAGAAAACACCAAGCACTGACACCAACCAGGAATCCTGTGTGCAGAGGGGATGGATATGGGTGAAGGAGGGTGGAACTCTCCCTGCAGGGCAGCCTCTGCATGCAGGAGCAGATCCCACCAAGAGCAAGCAGGACGAGCCTTTACTCAAAACTGTTAATGGAATTCTGTCTGTAAAGAGCAACCAGTTCATAAAAGACATCCCTGAGCAAAGGAGATGCT
Source organism: Daphoenositta chrysoptera (assembly GCA_013397915.1). Classification (NCBI taxonomy): domain Eukaryota; kingdom Metazoa; phylum Chordata; class Aves; order Passeriformes; genus Daphoenositta; species Daphoenositta chrysoptera. The sequence goes on from VZRO01002887.1 coordinate 315,385, forward strand.
GGATTTGCTGTGGAATGGATCCATCCTACAGTGTTTATCACCTTTGGAGGGACTGATTGTTGGGGATGTGGGCAGTGCCTGGATCACATTCCTTTTGTGTTCCTGCACATCTGAAATATTTCCCCTCAAGTACACAGCTGATTAAACCTGTCACACTGATCTGCTTAGATAGTGCTTTCTGTTTAGAGCACATCTGGGCATGAGAGTTGGGTTTACAGAAATGTATATAAATGATCTTTTTCATGCATATATTTATATATATATATATTAACCAAATAACATGTATTTTCAGTACTTTTAACCCTGTGTCCTGGTCATGCTGCCAGCCTATATTCTGCTTATTTGGTGGATTTTTCTTCTGTTTTTTTATCCAAAGCATCCATGTAAATCTACTGCCATAGTAAGTTTCCAACCTGAAAAGCCAATAATTAAATAAATCCAAAATACCTGTTGTAAAGGTACTTTTAGGTCAGGACTGGGGCAGTGGCAAGTTGGAGTGAAGTAGCACAGGTCAGTGGTTCCACCACACTGGAGTCCCTGTAAAATGCTCCATTCACAAGCACCAAGCAAAGCTCAGCTCCAGGAGCACCTGCATGGATCCTTTCCCATAAAATCCTAGGGGCTTGATAGGTGGGTTTTTCAGTGCTCAGTGAGGTCCATTAGCTGTCCCTGAGTTGTGACCTGCAGCTCCCTGCCCACCCCCATGTCCCCATGGGAAAATCCCCTCCCTCTCCCAGGACAGGGATACAGGGGGAGGCTGTGACCTGGTGTAGGTGAGGAGATATTAATGGGCAGCTCGAGCCCTTCAGTTATGAAACCTGGCAGGCATCAACCTTGAAAATGAAAGATTTTAGTCTCGTGAATTTTCATGCTTTGTTACAATAATAAAATGTCAGAGAGGGTTGGGAATTCTCCAGGAGCTGCTGTGGCAGCCTGCAAGGTCCCAAGGAGATGGGAAATCCAAATTTCTCTCCTGTTTGCCCACAGCAGGGCCTGAGCTGACAGCGTTCCTTAATCTGGTGTAACTTGGTAAAATTGCTGTTGGTGCCTGCAATTTCCTTCTTGGTTTTCCTTTTCCAAAGTTGAGGAAAGATGTTTTGTAGTTCCAGTGAGATTAGCGAGTTCTCCATTGTGGGCTGCTGTGGGTATGTTTGATATACAATCATGGAATGGTTTGGGTTGGAAGGGCCCCTAAGGATCATCCCATCCCAACCCCCCTGCCATGACATTTCTGCTATCCTAGGGTGCTCCAAGCCCCATCCAACCTGGCCTTGGACACTCCAGGGATCCAGGGGCAGCCACAGCTGCTCTGGGCACCCTGTGCCAGGGCTTCCCCACCCTCACAGCCAGGAATTCCTTCCCAATATCCAATATAAATCTCTCCTCTTTTAGATTAGAACCATCACCCCTTGTTCTATCACTGTCTTCTATCTCTGTCTTTCATCTAAGCCCCCCTTTAGGTACAGGCAGGACTCACCTTCACCTTATATTTTTGGATGTAAATAACACTGCTGACCATTCCATTGACCCTTTGATCTGCACAGCAAGAGTTTGCCATGGGTGAGAGTGGAATAAAACAAAAGGGCTGTTGTGGAAGCATCTCCAGCCTTGCCAGAGGAGCTGTGGGGGAGCAGCCGTGTTCTGCCCCTGCTGCTCTGGGTGTGGTGCGTGTGCAGTGAGTAACAGGAGGATCCTTCTTGTTTGACGTGTTGGACAACCTGGTACACCTTGGCTGAGAGACTTTGTAGAAGGCTTTTTAAAAACCAGCAGGAACGCTGATTTTTAAAAAGGCCCTGAGAGATAAGCCCTTGCAAATGCCCTGTTTGTTCCAGTTGTGGGCTGGGGAGGCTTTCGTGGTGGTTTGCTCTTGTGTAGTGGCAGCTGAGCTGGACTGCTGGAGCTCCCAGGAAGCTGGGGTGATGTGAATATGAAAAAAAACTTAAGTAAGAGATGCTCACAGTCTGGTGTCTCCAGCTACCCTTGTGCTACTGAGTTATGTGATGTTTGGTGACTTTTGGTAGTGCTGGGATGTTTTATTTCAGGAGATTTCCTCTTGCAGCCTTTGACCCAGGGCAAAAATCCTCTCTCAGACACTGGTGGGTTCTGTTCCAGAGCTGCCATGGACCAGGACCATTCTTAGATCCATTTGCATGTAGCAACCCTGGTGCAGAGAGCAGGATTTTATATGTGGGAATGTTCCTGGTCACTTCAACTCAACTGTGACCTTGCAGCTCCTGGTGAGGAGTTCCTTCCTGATGCAGGAAGGCATCTCAGGAAGGCCATCAGTTAGCTTAGCAGCCTCTCATTAGTGGACAAGTGACATTTGGATAATGAAAGCTGCTTCTTCTCCTTGTTGCTGTCAAAGAGTTCATTAATGTTTCCCCCAGCTAGGGCAGGATGGGCACTGGAGGAGCTCCAGCCCTGAACCATGATTTCATAGTTCAAGACTTGGCTCTGTTCTTAGTGCTCCTTGTATAGTGTGTGTGCCACTGAGTCTTTATGAATGTCAAATCATTAAAAAAGCTCTTTCTGGCCCAAAAGATACAGGTTGGATAACGTTGGCAGAGGGTGGGCGTGGGGATGTGCTTTGACAAATAAAGCAGATGACAGGAGTCACAGTGGATCTGTATCGATTAGACAGAACAGTAGGAAGAATTCCTAAATTCTTAAACCCTCTATTTTTAGATGTAATTCATCTGGGCTGAAGGCTTTCTGTTCCCTGAATTGTTCCAAAAATAAATATTTCAGAAGAGGATTAAACTTGAATGTGAAAGACAGTGTTTTTTATGCATCAGTGTTCATGGAAGGAGCTGGTCAGAAATCACTATTCTCCTTAAATTTGCATGCTTTGAATCCAAATTGGAGCTGCTTTCACCAAAACTACTCATCCACACGGGAGGCTCGAGGTGCTGGTGAGAATGCAACTGTGAGAGCTAATTTTAGCTAATTCAGTCCTGTGAGCAGCAGAGTCCTTCAGCTGTGAAAAGAGACACTTCGCTCTTGCTGAAATCACTTTCTTTTTTTATTGAGCTTCTGCTGAACAGGGACAGCTTTGCTGATTCTCACCAAGGGCAATTTCTGCCTTGGGTTTTGGTGCTGGGTTTCTTTTTGGTGTGAACCTGGATGTTAAGGTTTTTGTTTTGTGTTTTGACACTTCAGAAAGATCTTTGAATCTTTCTACGCATCGCTTGTGTCAAAGTCCTTCATCTCAGCCTTCTCTGGGTGTTTCCAGGCTCCTGTCACGTGTACTTTGTGTGTAACACGGTTTCTCCCACCCTTCCCACATTTCACTCTTGGGCTCTGGCTTCTGGAACTTTCCTTCCCAGGTGAATGCAGCCCTTGCTGCACTGCCCAGCCTTCCAGAACCCTTCGGGAAGGTCCTTGGCTGGTCCTTGACACTGGCACTGGCAATCCATGAGTCACTCCTCCAACTTCCCAGAGTCATTGCATGTTGTTTCTCTTTTTCAAATCGCTCCTGACATCCCAAAATCCGTGGTGCTATAAAAACAGCCCCGCTTGTGCAGCTGCTTTTTTCCTGTCTGATTGTATGAGCCTCACTGGGTTTTAACTTTGTCAGCCTGCATCGCTGCCGAAGATTCTTATTTTAAAGTCTGTCCCCTCTAATAAGGATGAAATGTGGATGTTGCCAAAGAGTATCTGCTTGCTTTGCAGTGGGAGACCTTCATTCTTCCATGTGCTACCTGGGACTGGGGAGGATCATCTCCTTCTCCAAGCAGTAGGACTTGCGTGACTGCCATGGAACTCTGCCTTGCTGTTCATGAATATTTCCCTAGAAAATGATTCACTCTTCAAGTGCAGTGGAATTACATCCTGTGTTTTGAAGACTCTTTAAATTATTAGTCTAACTTAGCTTCTCTTGGGAGAAGCTCTACTCAAAAGCCTGGAATTAAATGTAAAAGCAGTCTCTTTCAAATCCCAGAATCATTTGGGTTGGAAAAGGATCTCCATGGAATGGAGATGGAAAAGGCCATTGAGTCCAACCTGTGCCTGACCCCCCACTTTGTCCCCAGCCCAGAGCACTGAGTGCCACATCCAGGTCTTTCTGGGATGGTACCTCCAGGGATGGGAACTCCAAACCTCCCTGGCGGTTCCAATGTCCAACCACCCTTTCTACGGAGAAATTCCTCCTGATGTCCAACCTGAGCCTCCCCTGGCCCAGCCTGAGGCCGTTCCCTCTTCTCCTGTCCCTGTTCCCTGGGAGCAGAGCCCGACCCCCCCGGCTGCCCCCTCCTGTCAGGGAGTTGTGCAGAGCCACAAGGTCCCCCCTGAGCCTCCTTTTCTCCAGGCTGAGCCTCTTTCCCAGCTCCCTCATCCATTTCTCCTAGGATTTACAGTCAGCTTTATCCAAGATGCCTCATGCCAGTGTGGGAACAGGAGTTTGGTGCTGAACAAAAACTCATTGAGTATTGGCAGTGGTGCCCATGAAGGAAAGAAGTCCATCATGTATTTGTGAATAATCTCTTGGTTTAAGGTCTTGGTGAGTTCAGGAAGAGGCAAGGAGACAACGTAGGGGATTGTGGCCACAAAGGCAATTTTCCTTCTCATGGAAGGTGTCCCTCCCTACCCATGGCAGGGATTGAAATGAGATCTTTAAGGTTGCTTCCACCCCAAACCATTCCATGGTTCTGAGATTCCTTGTCAGGTTGTTGTAGTGATTGCTGTTAGCGTTACTCCTCTGGGAAGAGCCAGGGATGGAAATCTGAGCTGCCCAATCTGGATTTCATGGCCACTGTGTATATTTAGCTCGGGGTTCAGCAGCCTTTGCCTTTGCAGCTGTGGCATCCGACACCCTGGGACTGCTTTGCATGTGGAATGTTGGAGCTGGGATGGGCAACGCCCCTCTTGGCTTCTGGTATCAAGTGATCTCCATGCCCTGTATGTGTTGGAGATGGGAGCTATTTAAAGGGAGCTGTTTATCCAGAGCTTTGGAAACCAGGTCTGAAGGGTGAGAGAGAGGAAACTCAAAGGTTGAGGGGCTTTCTCTTGCAGGGCACAGGAAACAGTCGTGAATTTGGGATGGGAAAACAGAAAATGCTGCTTGTTTAGGGAATTTGAGGGAGCTGATAAGGGTTTCTGATATGCGGAATGGCACATTCTTTCTGTTATAAACTCAGTGGCACTGAAGTGCATTCCACCTGTCTGGAATAAGAGTGATAATCCTGACATAACCTGAGGTTTGCTCAGCTCCCTGTCTCTGGCATCATGAACAAGGACTGAGACAATCACTGCTCACACAGAAAGTCCTGGATCACTGGAACTGGAGCCTGCCCAGTGATGATCATTTTGTGAGGTGCATGTGGGGAATCACTCTCTTTCATCCTTTTTGAGTGGCTTACCAGGATGAGCTCTGTGCTTTGCTCTTGAACCAAGCAGAGCTGGGAGTTCACTCCATCCTCTAAAGGGCTGCCACTGGAAACTGGTAGAGACAAGGTGATAATAAAAGTAGTAAGTAGGTGCTACTGAAAGTAGTAAGAACCTTCAAAATTACAAAAACCTGAGGGGAATCGTTAATGTTTGCCCCGAAATATGAATAATATTTTGGCACTCCTTGGAGTTATTGTATGACAGGTGGGGTGTGTTTGGTGAGCTCTCAGGTGAGAGAGTGGGTGCTAACCTGGCAGTAGTCAGTGTGTTAATGGGTAGAGGGGATTCACTTTTTCTGGGAGGGGAATCTCTGAGGTTGGAGAAACCATTGGAATGTTCTGTGCTGACAGGATGAGGAGCTCGGGAAGCAGAGGAGCTGAGGAACAAGAATGACTGGTGCAGGATGTGGAACTGGATCTTACAGGGACAGCAAGCAGGAGCAGTCTGCAGGCCAGGCAGTGCCTGTTCCCTGATAGTGCAGGCAGGACCAAATGGGAAGTGGTGTAAATGAGATCCCTGCTTTTCCTTGGTGCTGCTTTTCCGTGTCACTCATGGGAAAGCTGTTGGGGAGGAAGGAAGTTGGGAACTTGGAATCAGGGTCACAATGCACGGACAGGTATCTCTACACATTAAAATAGTTCTCAGAAGTATTTCTGCAAACTGGAGAACAGTCCTGGTTAATCATGGGCCACGTTGAGTTGGGATTTGCCAGATACATGGGTTTTTTCCTGCTGTTCATCAAGGCTTCTGGAACAGTCGGAGTCTTCCTCAATTTATCATGTGAGGGGATGGGGTGAAGTCTCTCAGATTAATTCAAGACCAAACACGTAAGAAATCTTTGCAGCCACACCTTCAATTTCAGCAAATCTGTCGATTTGTGGTAAGAAGCACAGATATTTAATATTCCTGCTTGTCAATGAGAACACCCCCTAACTTAAAAAGCAGCAGTTTTACAATGGGGGCAGTTAAGACCCCCACAGTACAGGAATTCTGCCCTTCAGGAGTTATTTAGAGAGCAACCAGAGGTGCAACTTTACCAAAGGAAAAGTTGGTTTGCCCAGACCAAGAACCTGTGGTAGATTTGATCTCAGAGTTACCAGGTTGACCCAGCACCACCCCTTTGAACTGGAGCAGCACTAAAAAATGAGCTCCTGCTTTTCATTTTCTTAAATTCTGCCTGAAAAGAGAGGGCTGAGGATTGTTTTTCTTAACAAATAAGGTAAAGTTTTAGTGGTTTCTGTGCAAAGAGATTGGAATCCCGTGTGTGAGACTGGATCACTGCAAGAGCTGTGGGATGAACTTCAAGGGAGCAGGCAGTCGGGCTGGGCCTTGGGCTGTGATGCCTTGGGAAGTGATGTGGGTGTCCTTCAGTGGGAAGGAGCTGCAGAGAAGGACCCTGATGTCCCAGTTCATCACAGGGTGGCTCACGTGCTAATTACAGTGTGGAGAAAGGAGGTGTGGGTTTGTGGTGTGTGTTAGCCCTGTCCCTCTGTGGGGAAGGGCAGCGTTGGTGTCACGGCACAAGCAGGAGCTGACACTGAGCACCTCGTGCAGCTGAATCCTGCACAGGATATTCCTCCATTCCTTAATCCATGTGGTAAGTCCCCTTCCCAGCCTTCTGAAGGGAGCAGGACTCTTCTGGAGGGTTTTTCTCACTCCTGAGTGCTTCACCACTTTACTAAAGCTAAAATGACACTTTTCACTGGGCTGTTCCCTCATTTAGCTAAAAGCTCTGACATTTTACTTCCCTGGAACACGAAATGTCCATCTGTGAGGAGAGGAACATGGATTAGTGTTTCTGTCTGACTGCTAAGCAGGTACTGAGATGATATTTTCCTGTGAGATTGGCTGGATGACTTGCAGAGAACAAGTTGGACATTTATTTCCCCATGTGGATTGAAATACTTTAACTCCATGGCTCAGTTTGTTCTCTTCTGCAAGGAGACTATAAGGAGTAATTATTGGGATATAATTTCTTTTTTAAGAGCTGTGTTTGCTTCACAATGAAGAAGCATTATCAACAGAATGTAAAATATTGGGTAGAAAAATTTGGAACATGACACCCAGGTGAGGAGATGGTTCCCTGGTCAAGCTGGTGGGAACAGGTTCACTGGAATCATGGCAAACATAGGGAAAACAGCTGGAGCAGATAAAGGTGGGCTCGTGACTCGGATGTGGCTGTCACAGGTGGCTGGGCAGGTGTGACAGGGACTGACAGGGGCCGTGTGAGCTCTTAAGCCTTTCATTGAGCACCTGAAATGCTGCTTAGGGCAGGGATGTCCTGATCAGCCTGGATTAATTCAGCTTTAACGCTGTGTTTGGGGAAACGCATTAAGGTGTGTAACGAGGGAAAAGTCACTCACAGTTTTCAGGGAATATCCTAAACAGCTTGAGCAAGGGTTGATGGGAAACAGCAATCACAGGATGGCTGGAACGTGAGGGGACCTCTGGAGATTGCCCAGTCCAACCCCTGCCCAGGCAGGGGCACCTGGAGTAGGTGACACAGGAACACGCCCAGGTGGGTTNCCCAGATGGGTTCGGGATGTCTCCAGAGAGGGAGACTCCAGGCCCTCCCTAGGCAGTTGTTCCAGGGCTCTGCCCCCTCCGTGGAAGGATGTTCTTCTTGTTGAGGTGGAACTTGCTGTGTTTGGTTTGTGGCCATTGTTCCTCACCCGGTCACTGAACAGTGTCTGGCACCATCCTCTTGGCACCCCATTTGAGAGATTTGTTTGGATTGATCTTCTCCAGACTGACCAGGCCCAGCCCCTGCAGTCTCTGCTCATCAGAGATGCTCCAGAGCCCTGAACCTCTCTGTGGCCTCTGCTGGACCCTCTCCAGTAGCTCCTTGCCCTGCTGGTACTGAGGAGCTCAGAACTGGACATGATATTACAGCTGTGCCTGACCAGGGCTGAGTAGAGGGGCAGGATCCCCTCCCTCGATCCTGATCCCAGCAATGGTGAGATCTTATTCCTGTTGAGGAAGGAACACTAAGAAAAGCTGCCTGGATCACTGGAGGGGGACTACAGCAAAATCTCCCAAGTTTCAGTTAATTCTGAGTAACACCACTCGTGTCCCAGCCATCCCAAATTCCCTGCCATCCCAGGACTCTGTAATCACACGCTTCCTTCTGCTTTGTGTCTTGCAGATAAGCAGTTTCTGAGGACTGAAGTACTTGCCCAGGGAACACCTGCTTGTGAGGTAGGAACTGCTTTTCTAATGACCCAACACTAAATCTCTAATTCAGAAGCAGAGGTTGGATACAGCTGTGTGTGCACATCGAAACAGCTGAGCTGGGAATTGCAGCGACCATCCGGAGATCCGAAATGAGAGTTCTGCCACTGGAACTTCTGTGGAGCAGACATGCCTGGAATACACTCACCTTTCCATTCTGTTCTGTTAAACCTTCTAATCACTGCTCTTTTCACATCCTTCCAGTTAGAATCCTTCCAGACAGAATCATAGGTTTGGGTTGGAAGGGACTTCAAGGATCACCCAGTGCCCCCCCTGTCATGGGCAGGGACACCTCTCACTGTCCCAGGGTGCTCCAAGCCCGGTCCAGCCTGGCCTTGGACACTGCCAGGGATCCAGGGGCAGCCACAGCTTCTCTGGGCACCCTGGGCCAGGGCCTCCCCATCCTCCCAGGGAACAATTCCTTTCCAATATCTCATCTATCCCTGCCCTCTGGCAGTGGGAAGCCATTCCCTGTGTCCTGTCCCTCCATCCCTTGTCCCCAGTCCCTCTCCAGCTCTCCTGGAGACGTTTAGGACCTGTAAGGGGCTCTGAGCTCTCCCTTGAGCCTTCCCTTCTCCAGGGGAACATTCCCAGCTCTCCCAGCCTGGCTCCAGAGCAGAGGTGCTCCAGCCTTTCAGGTATTTATTAAAGTTTCAGATATTCCTAGGGTTCTGTTTGGGATAACAGGGCTGGTGTAGAACTTAAGGCTTGTTCTTTCTGGCTATTTGGACCTTCTTTCCTTGCCTTTTCTGTTGCACAGGGCTCACATCTTGTTTAACTTGGTCACTCAAATCTTCTTTTTATCAGAGTAAGAGGACTACAAAAGATTAAAATGGGTAAACTAGGGTAAGAAAAACAAGCCTGATTTGATTTGTTAGGAATTGGGAGCAGCGGATCATCCAAGTTTTTTATCCTGGCTATCCTTTGGGAAGGCACAATAAAGCTCCAGTTCCACTGGAATCTGCCATCAGGTCTGCAGTGCTCACATGATGTGGTTTGGGGAAGGAATTGCACTTTATTCTTGATATTTGTATGGACTGAGAGACCCAGGTGTCTTCTGCAGAGCAGTGTGGGATTGTTCTCAAATGCTGGTTATGTCTTTGAGTTCTGAGAGGAATATCTGCTGTTTTCCTCACTGTTTGATCCATCCATCTGTCTTTTCCTGTAAAAAAAGCCTGAGCTGCTGCTGGCAGTGCTGGTACATCCAGTGACCCGTGGCTGTGAGGAGTGCAGAGGAGTCACATGGATGTAGCTCGTAACACCTTGTTTTATATCACCAGCTTTATCCACTGTGATCTCCTGGAACTGCCTGGAGGTGACAGGAGCCTCACAAGTCTCCTAGAACTTAGTTATGGGGTGAAATTGTTCCTCAGGTGCCTTTTTTGTTCAGTGTCCTTAGATGGCAGATGCAGAGATAATGTCATAGGTGCAGAGTCCTTTATTGCCAGTGGGGCTGATGCTCCTGTTCAGGGTGGCAGTGGAAGAGGCTCCTGTGTGTCCCTGTTGAGGGTGGCAGTGGAAGAGGCTCCTGTGTGTCCCTGTTGAGGTTGGCACTGGAAGAGGCTCTTGTGTCCCTGTTGAGGGTGGCACTGGAAGAGGCTCCTGTGTGTCCCTGTTGAGGGTGACACTGGAAGAGGCTCCTGTGTGTCCCTGTTGAGGGTGGCACTGGAAGAGGCTCCTGTGTCCCTGTTGAGGGTGGCACTGGAAGAGGCTCCTGTGTGTCCCTGTTGAGGGTGGCACTGGAAGAGGCTCCTGTGTCCCTGTTGAGGGTGGCACTGGAAGAGGCTCCTGTGTCCCTGTTCATGAAGTGGCTGGAAGAAGCTCCACTGCTGCAGGGGCTGGGCCCAGGCTCCCCGGGGCATTCCCAGCTCCTGCTGTTGGACCCGGGGCTGTGGCCGCCGGCCAAACCATCTTGAGTCGTTGTCTCAAAGCCACTTGAAGGGAAGCCAAGGAAGATGGCTTATCTCCCCTGGGTGGGATGGAGGAAGGGGCTGTGCCCAGAGTGCCCCCCGTGCTTGTCCCTGTGGCCTCAGTGGACTTGCAGAGGTCACAGGAGGCAGGTGGGGTGTCACCTCCTCCTCGGGGAGAAGCTGGGCAGGGAAGGTGACAGAGGAATGGGAGAGCTCTGTGGTTTCCTTCCTGCACCTGCCAGTCTTGAGTGGATTTTAATTTTCCTCTTCTACGTCTCTTGGCTTGGCCCAGTGTGGTCTGAAGGTGTGCCAGGCTCCTGGGATGTCTGGGCTCGATCTCAGACTTCATGGAATATCTCCAGTTGGAAGGAACCCTTAGGAATCATAGAGTCCAATTCCCTGCTCCTCCCAGGACCACCTAAAACTAAATCTCATGACTGCGAGTGTTCTCCAGGCACCCCTTGAACTCTGACAGGTTGTGCTGTACCTCCCAGCTTGTCTAAGGGGGTGACTTTGCCATTTGGATTTCCCTCCTTGCTTTTCTCCATTGTCCAAAACGGGGAGTTCAGGTGGAAGCTGCCTCCTGGAGTCCCAGGGATCCATGTACCTCTGCACATTTGTTGTTCTGTGGTTTCAGGACATGGAAGCCAACCAGGTGTTTCCCACAGGCTGCACTGAGCAGCTAAAGTGCTTCCTGGAGTAATTTATCCGGGAATATTTAATCCACACTCATTGAGTGCGTGGATGAATAAAGGCAGCTTCCTCCCCAACATCCTCTGGGAAGCTGGGAGAGCAGGCAGGAAGGAGGAAGCATTGGTGGGAGTTGGGCACAAGCTGGTCCTGGTTGGATGAGCTGGCTGAGGAATATTTTGGGTTCTTTACAAACCTGAACCTGGTATCTCACATTGTCCCTCAGGAATACCTGAGTTCTTCCTGCTTATTCTGTTATGAGCTCCTCCAGCCAAGCACAGGGGAATGTTTGGTCATCCCTCTTAAACTACAGACACTGACCATGATTGTGGCACCTGGATCTTCAGTTGGTTCTTGTGTTGGTTCCATGTGTACAGGCGGGGAGAAAACCCTTCTGAAAACGTTACCTGCTGCATAAATTTATATTTTGTTGGATAATGGCTCTGATTGGGAAGAAACACCCACAAACCCATGTCTTTAGGGTCAGTTTTAGTGGGTGTGAGGCCTTGGCACAGGGTGCCCAGAGCAGCTGTGGCTGCCCCTGGATCCCTGGCAGTGCCCAAGGCCAGGCTGTATGGGGTTTGGAGCAACCTGGAATAGTGGAAGGTGTCCCTGGGCATGGTAGGGGGTGGCACTGGATGATCTTTGAGGTCCCTTCCAACCCAAGCCATTCAGGGATTTGAGAATTCTGAGTCACTTTACCACTTAAGGCTTTACTTTCTTAAAGTGATGTGGGAAGAACCCTTAATTAAAATCAAAAAAGACGGGGTTTTTTTTTCAGTACTATGCTGAATATTTGTTTATTTAATTAATCTCCTCTTTTCCCCCTTTTGGAAGGGAATTGCTTTGTCCAAGGGCACCTCAGTGTGGCACTGGACGCTGCAGCCATACCTGTGGTAAGAACATGAATCATTCTCTAAAGCAACCACCAGACCATGCCCGATAACACTGCAGGGACACCTGGAATGTCTTTTATTGCACTTTCTTTCATGAAATCTCAGCTTTTGTTTTCTAAGCAAAGCCTTATTTTCCAGCACCCTTGAACGTGTTTGTTATCAGGAGCACGGAAATGTAAATACAATGGTGGTTGGGCTGCAGCAGCTCCTCCCTTCCTCCCCCTGCCTTCCTGCGGGCACTTGGGGAGGGGGAAGCTGTTCTTCTGCATTAATTCATTTCAGAAAGGCCTGTTCTTCCCCCTGCTGCCACCCCATCAGATTTCAAAGAGAGCAAAGAGGGACAATTCTCTCCTTGAGACCAAGAACGGACACAAGGCCTCGTGCTGTGGCTCCTCTTGGCATTTTCCCAAGCTCCTGCCTAACAGTACATCCCATTTTTTAACCAGATAAGCCACACAGGCACCGTTCCACTTGAACTAAGACTGCATTCTTCTGCTTGCAACATTTGAGCACGTTTCCTAGAAGAAAACCTAAAAAAATTGGAGCCTTCACTAACCTGAGTCTCCCAGCCTTAAGTCTGCAGCTATTTTTGAGAGTTGCTGCCCAAGCGTGGTTGTGCTGGGTGTAGTTGGTCACTGGGAGCTAATGTTGGTTGCTCTCTCAGTCAGCAGGAATTTTGTCATTAAAACCAGGTCAGGATAACAGAAAGGCTCTAATGTAGAATTTGTTCTTTTGCCTCGCTCGGGAGGAATTGGGCTCAGCTGTTGGATGTGAGCAGTCACTTGGCCTCACTCTGTGCCTGTCATCTGCTTTTTTTACTGGGTCTGTCATGAACTTTGTATGGCAGGGACAACTTTCTGGGCAGAGTTATTTCTCTGCAGTTACCCAGGCCTTTCTTGCCTAACCTGCCACAGCAAATGCCATTGATGTGTCTGTACCACACTCAGGCTGCTCCCTTGTCACTGCTGAGGAGTTCAGTGATGCTCTTCTGGCCCTGGGCCAGCTGTGGGGCTGAACCAGCTAAAGAAAAATCCCCGGGATCCTCTCTAAGAATAAACATCACGTGAGAGCAGGAGTGTCCCCCTGCCTGGGGAGAATTAAAGTGTCATGCTGGGAGGGAATAACAGCAGCAGCTTAAGGGCTGGGCTGGCATCCCTCTGGCTAAAGGGATAAGCTGCAAGGCCACAGGAGGGTCTGGTCTGGACCTTCAGCTTTCCTCATGCTGAGGATGACACGGTGCTCTCAGAGCGTGCTGGGTTTATCAATCAAGAATCTGATATGTCCCCTTCTGAAGGAGGTGGGAACTTTCCTGCTGAACCTGTGGTCTAGCAGAGTTCCCTCCAGATGAAATCCTGCTGAATGTGCCATTGAACAGGCACTTTGCTGTTTTCAGGCACTTCTCTGTAGCTGTATCTTTGATGTCCCAGCCCTGGGTAGCACGGGAGGTGCTGGACTGGTGCAGGAGTGTGGTGATGCTGCCTTGTGGCCCCTGCTCTGGCACAGGTGCCAAGGTGTGCTGAGCTCATTCATCTTCCCAGGAATTCCCTCGCCGAGGGGGAAGGTCCCTCTCTGCAGTAACACTTGTGCTGGAGCTGTGAATTGCCCCCTGGTTCCTCAGAGCATCCTGAGTTCTGCCCTGGGGAGGTTTGGGGTAACTCACTGGACCTTTCCCTGCCTCACACCCCGTTCTGAAGCTTGGTTATCCTCCTTGTCTTTGGGAGCTGTTCTATCACCACCAGGAGTGCCCCTCTCCCTTGGATCACAGGCAGGCAGTTTTTGCTTCCCAAACTTCCAACAAATCCTCTCCTGAGCTGTTGTAGCCAAAGGGTTCAGCTCTGCCTGCAGAGGGGCCCGAGTGTGCTCAGCACTTTTAAAGCTAAAGGCTTCTACCTTGATTTAAAAGGATTTCAGAGTTTTGACTTTCTCACGAGTGTGTAGGCACAAATATCCCTACTTAGAAGTAATTCCTATTAACATGGAATGTGTTTAATCTCCATTGTATCTATTGTGGAGTTGTCCCAAGATGAACAAAATCCATACATGAATTGCCAAAGGTAGTGCAAAAAGGCCCTTTCTAAGCGTGTTCTAGTGGCACAGCAGTGTGTAAAGGCAGACTGGGATATCCCAAAGCTGGCCTTAACAGGGTAAGGAACAGGGGGATCCCAAAGGTGTCCTTAACAGGGTAAGGGACAGGCTCCACAGCTTGGAGCCTTCCAGGTGTATTCTGCTCCCACCCTAAATGTGGTTAAGGACTTCAATTCTCCACGAATTTCTCAGCACCTGAGTGACCTCCACAGAAAAAGAGGGAGTTTTGTTCCTGGCCTGAAAATCCCTGTGGATCAGGTGGGGAGGTGCTCATGGGTGGTACATGGGCAGTACCCCTGGAGCAGTTCCCCAGCGTGGTTGCAGAGCTGGGCACTAACGGGGCATTGGCTTTTCCTTGTTAAACATCTGCTTCTATAAGGCTTTGGTGTGGTTTCCAAACGGCAGCCCCTGACCTCTGCACCAGCCCAACGTGTCTGTCCCATTTCCAGCTTCCTCTGAGGGCATTTCTGGGAGTTTGCAAAAGCCACGATCAGAGGCAGCTGAGGAGTCCATGAAGTCCCTCACTTGCTGTAGCCAAGATCTCACAGAATTTGCAAATAGCTAAAACTCATTTCTTGGTATAGAAATTCTTTCTTTCATTCTTCCAAAGCTTTTTGATCTTCCAGTAGTGTTTGAAAGCTTTAAGATAGTGTTTTTTCTTGACAAATCCCCTTGAAAAAGCATTGCCAGGTTTGCTGTTCCACTCTTCTGCAACACCAGGCTGGTGCTGAGTTGTCATGAATGAAAACAATTCTCCACTCAACTTTCTCATGTGGAAGCTTCAAGCCCTGTGTCCTGATGGGCAGGTTCTGGTGCTCTGTAATTATGTTGTCAAGAGAAGGGCTTATTTTAATTAAAAGTGAAGTAGCTGCTCTAATACAGTCACTGACACAACTGGAATTTTTCCGTGCAGGGGAAGGAGTGGAGCCTGTGTGGAAGTGGAGTGGCTGGAAGCAGGGATAGCATGTCCTGGCTGCCAAAGGAGCTGCTTCTGTTTTCATGGCTGTGGCTGCTGCTCCTCATGACCTTGTATGGTTTGTGCTGCTTGCCCAAATTTTATCTTTTTAGTGCACTGGTGCAGGTGCTGATTTGGGGCACTCAGAGTCGGTTTGCTTGCAGTGGATGGCATCCAGCCTATCCTGTGGGCATCATAATCATGGAATTGTTGAGGTTGGAAAAGACCTCCAAGATTGAGTCCAGCCTGTGCCTGATCTCCAGCTTAATCCTCTCTGGCCTTGCTTTCCCTCCTATGCTCTCAGATGTGTATATTCACCTATTTATATATTATTATATATACATAAGGCAAAACTTTGAGTTGATGAAGGCACTCAGGGCCTGCACAGTGGTACTCAAACTATAATTAGGCTGGACTAATCTTCTGAATTTTTTTCTCACAGCATGATTTGAACTCATTCTCACCTCTGGGTTTGTCCTTCCAGTGTTTGTGCTGCACAGTTTTCATCCCATCTTAGAAATTAATGCCCAAATTCTCATGTGCGAACAAAATCCTTTATTCTGGGAGGACATGTACATAAGACAAACATGGAATAGGATGAATTTAGAGGAGCTGGCACAAGGGCTGAGGGACTGAGGTGAACTTTTGTAGTGAAACTTCTCCCTTTTTGCTGTCTCGTGTTATGTCCAGGCTGTGGCAGTGAGGTGATGTTGCAGGAAGAAGAATGAAGAGGCAAAGATGAGAAGTGTTGGGTGATCCACTCTGTCAGTGATGTGCCATCCTTCCCTTGCTTCCAGGAGAAGGATCTCTCTGGGCAGAGCCAGGCAGCCCTTGTGTTGTGGGTTTGCTCTGGGAGGGAGGTAGGATCCAGGCTCCTCCCTGGGCAGGGTGCTATTAAAGGAAAGCAGCTGACGGGAGCAGCTGCCTGGGCTGGGGCTCAGCCCAGCATCCTCCAGAGAAAGTGCTTTGCAAACAGCCCTTTCCTACCCTGCCCCCACTTCTTCCCTGTGCCAGGAGAAAAGAGGAGACTCTTCCCCCGTGATTGATGAAACTCTCCTAATTTGGTGCTGCCTCTCCCGGGAAGCAGCACACAAAATCCCCTCTGCTGCGAGGCAGTGAAAGCCAGCAGCCAGGCTAGGCTCTGGGGAGCTGTGTTTTCAGAGCTGTTAAAGAGTAGATCATTTTGGAGCTAAAACTTCCAGCTCTGGGCAGAAGGTGGGCAGAGTCTCTTTATTCCTTAGATAAATATTTATGATTTTTGGAGTCCTTTTTAGGTCTCTTACTTCAGTGCTTGTAGGCCTGTGCACAATTCGATGCTTGAAAGTCCCTCACAGTTATTATCTATGAACTCATCTTCCATGTGGCTGTTTTGAAGGCCAGCCAAGAGCATTAATCCCCACCTTCTAGAGTCCCTAATCCCTGCTGGGGCTTAGAGGAAAGTTATTCTTGTCCTCCCAGTGAAGCTGCTCTGGCAGAGCATCTCTCTCTCTGTAACTTAAGGCAAGTTTATTAATGTGACTTTTTATCAGCTTGGAAAGGGTACAGCTCTGTATGGAGCAATCCAACTTGGACAGTCTTACCCCGTCCTGCTGAGTGTTTAATGGCACTGAGATTGCCCAAAGGGAGGGAATCGTGCAGGAGGTTGGTGTGCTCTTATCTCATCTCAGGCATAATTACCAATAGTAAAATGCTCTTTGCAGGCACGAGTACGTGCTGCGGATCTTTTTTGGGAATGGGTGCAGCTGAAGTGGAGTCAGGGCTGGAACTGGGCTGCTGGGGTGATTCTTTGCAGTTGTATTGCTCTTCCTCTTCTCAGCCTGACATTCCTACAGCCTCCCAGCTCTGGTGTTTGTCCAGTTGTGGCTGTGCTGGCATCCGGCCCTCTCCCTACGTGAGCCTCCCTTTTCCCGCCATCCCTCCTTCCTCAAAGTCTGCTTTGGTTCCAGGAGCGCTTCTCTGAATGCTCCGGGCTGGTTCAGGTGGGCTTCCTTCCATTTGTTGTCCTTCCAGAGATTTGGACAGGAGGGGACTTTGAACACGTTTGCTTTCAGCTCCCTCTGTCAGTTTGGAGGCTTTGGGCAGCTCTGATGATCAGTCTGGTGTCACATGGAGGGTTTGGGAGGTGGCTCAGGGCCCTGTCATGGAGCTGTGCTGCCTCTCCAGCCCTTCCTTCCACAGGGAAATTGCTAAACACCCCTCAGGCTTTTGGACAAGTGCAGAGCAAGCGCAGCGAAATTCCCAGGAATGCGGTGGGGTTGCTCTCTTGGGTGTCTGGAGTTTCTGTCTCCGAGTTCTGTGGGCAGAGTGTGGCTCTCCAAAGCCTGAGAGCAGCAAGAGTTGCTGTGGAGTGCCCTGATCAAACAGGCTCGTGCTTCCTGCCTGGAGCTCCTGGCAGCTCCTTCTGGAGCCCGTGCCTGGTGTTACCCCCTGAGGAAAGGCAGGTTCTACAGAGCCTCCATCCTCACCTGAGCTGAGGGGAACCTGAAGTAAGGCCAGAAGGGAACTGGTAGAAAACCTGCAGGTGAGAGTGTGAAATGAGAGTTTGCAGAGTTCTCAGTGCAGCTGAACACGGGACTGAACAGAGACCACACAGGGGGATCTGTGCTGAGGAAATGCTGAGTTCAGGAGGCCTGGCTGGGAGCTGCTGGGAGGGTGGGGAGGCCCTGGCACAGGGTGCCCAGAGCAGCTGTGGCTGCCCCTGGATTCCTGGCAGTGTCCAAGGCCAGGTTGGATGGGGCTTGGATCACCCTGGGATAGTGGGAGGTGTCCCTGCCCATGGCAGGGGTGGCACTGGATGATCTTTAAGATCCCTCCAGTCCAAACCATCCTGGGATCCCATTCCATGATACCAGGTGCCTGCACATGTGTGTGTGTGTGTATTTAGACACGCTCAAACAGGAATTCTCCCTGGTTCTCTTGCATTTGGATATTCCTTCTGCCTTGATCTTTGACAGAGATCTGGCTCCAGCTAATTATTTTTATTTTGCATAAGTGCAGAATGTAGACGTTATTTTTGAACTGCTTACTCTGAGTTGAAAATGATGTTAATAAGGGACATGTAATATTCATGTTACCCGCCACTGGAATTCCTCGAAGTCCTGAAGTACCAGTATTTATTTCTCTGTTCCCTCTCCTCTGCTAATGAGAGCCCTGGCCACAGTGATCCCTTTGTGAAGGGATCTGGAACCTTTCATAGTGCTGGGGAATAATGGCATCAGTCCTCTCCAGGCTGGAGAGAGGGAAATGTTTAGTGGAACATGATGGAATGTGCAGGCAGTTCCTACCTGTGCAGGTGATTCCTCACTGGAATCCTGTCTCTGTGGGGCAGTGCTCCGGGTGTTTGGAAGGGAATGCTTTGTGGGACCACACTCCCTGTAAAATGTGTTCTGGCTGGGGCAGAGGCTGTGTTTGGAGTGAGCAGTGCAGAGCCTTGAACTCTTCTTGGAAGAGCTCACTGTAGGGGCAGGGGCAAAGCTTGAGAGGCTGCGTGGGGCATCGATCCATCCTAGCTGCCCTAAGGCTGGATTCCTTGGAAAACGTCCTCCTGGAGTAGGATCTCTGCCCTGGAGCAGCCCTGTCATCGTGGGGTTGTTCCAGCTGTAAATGTGCATTGTCCTTTCAGGGCTTGTGGTTGCCACAGTTCCTACCACAGTCTTGCAGCTCCAGTACAGTTTTTATGGGTGTTGGGAGCTTTTCCTTCGCCCAGTGCATGGATTGTGTGACATTCCTCAGATGCACTCTGCAGGTTCACAGAATCTTTAAGGTTGAAAAAGGTCCCTGAGATCACCAAGTCCATACTTTGACACCCCCACATCAACTAACCCAGTTGAATTCAAGTAGCCTTGAGTCATCCTGGTCGCTGTTGCCTCCCCTGGATGCCCTCCTGGTCCTGCAGTTTTCTTTGAAGTCCCTTTAAGTTAAAGAAAAAATGGTCCTATTTTTTGTTGAATCAAATACAGAAAATTTTAGTATTAGTGAATATCCACATCTAAAAAGAGCAGGTGGGAACTGCTGTAATAAAGCTGGGAAGTGCTGGCCTGGCAGCCTTCAGGCCACCTTCAGTTCTGGCTTTTGAGCTGACAGTGAGTAGGAGCTCCACACATGGAGAGAGGAGCTTGTTTTACAACTTGCCTTTGGCTAATGTGGGATTTCTGCCTGGTTATCCTCGGAGACTTTATCATTCCATGAAGTGTGAGCTCTCCAAGCCACGAGTGACTGCAAGGCAGGAAGAAAATAGAAGTTGCCTCAAATCTCCAGAAATTGAGAGGATCTTTTTAACATTCCCAGTGAGGCAGGAATGCTGGGAGACTGTCTGCTGCCTGGCTCTGCTAATTCACGTGGCATCTGAATAATTGATGGTGGGGAAGGCACAGCTCGTTGGCTTTATCAGTGCTTTCCTAAGGGAAATGGAGCTGATGAAAATGTTTCTGATTAAGGAGCAGAAATCATCATTAAGGACTTGGATGCAGCAAGTTGGGTTTATTTGCAGTACCAATAACAGAAAAAATAATGCTTGAAACAGAGAAATGGCTTATTCCCTAAGGAATGAAACCCTACAAATGGATGGATGCTCTTGGAAATGCTAAATAAACCCCAGAATTATGGAAAGACAAGAAATCATTAAGTGGACAAACTGTACTTTAATCCATTGACTTTGAAACTTTAAAGTTGTAACTCAAAAAAGCTGAAGTATGGCCAGAAAAAAGAACTGTCCCTGGCCAGCCAGAGCTCGGTTTGTCCCGGTGACTTTCCCTGTCACATCCCCATGGCCTCACTGTGGCCGTTCCCGTTCTGCTCTGGCAGTTGCTCCTGGTTTATTGAAAGTTTGACATTCCCAAGGCAGGGAATTGAGTCACCCAGCCCCAGCATCTCCTGCATGCTCCCTGGAGGAGCCTCAGGTTTCCCCACTCTGGGAAGGCCAGGTGGGAGCAGCAGTCAAAGGCTGAGGGAGGATTGTTCCTCACCCAAGAAGTGGGAGGAGGGAGGTGCCAGACATGGAAGAGGAAGTGGCTGGGAGCAGACAGTGAGAGGAGGAAGCAATCGGGGCTGAAGTTCTGCCTCAGCTTTGGGATCGTGTTGAAACTTCATTAAACCCATCTGAAGTGAGAAATTAAAACTTCCTGTTTATTGTCTGGTGTGTGGCCATAAAGGGATTGTGGAAGTGACTGAGATCTGCGTGAAGCCTTCAGAGATATTTCATGGTTATAGTCCTGGAATCCCAGCCTGGTTTGGGTTGGAAAGAACCTTAAGGATCATCCAGTGCCCCCCCTGCCATGGGCAGGGACACCTTCCACTGTCCCAGGCTGCTCCAAGCCCCAGTGTCCAACCTGGCCTTGGACACTGCCAGGGATCCAGGGGCAGCCACAGCTGCTCTGGGCACCCTGTGCCAGGGCCTCCCCACCCTCCCAGGGAACAATTCCTTCCCAATATCCCATCCATCCCTGCCCTCTGGCAGTGGGAAGCCATTCCCTGTGTCCTGTCCCTCCATCCCTTATCCCCAGTCCCTCTCCAGCTCTCCTGGAGCCCCTTTAGGCCCTGGAAGGGGGAATCTGGGATTCCTGAGTGGAAATAGCTGTGTTGTCCTTGTGTTCCTTGTGGAGACAATAGCAGGAACAGTTTCCCCTTTACTTGTGCGTTTCTGGCTTGTTTTGCGTAGCAGCTTGGAGGCTCTGGGGCTGGCTGAATTTATTCCCAGTAATTAAAGTGAGCCAGAAGGCTCGGGGAGTTTGTGCTATGAAGGGAAACAACTCAAAAAGTGCTTTGTCTGTTTTAGGAGTCCAAGCTTAAAATCATCAAATGCCCCAAACCTGCTCTCTTTGTCCCCAAATCTGCCTCCTCTGCTCCTGCCTCATCCCTTGTCCCTCACACAGGAGGGCAGCAATTACTTAAGCCCTATAAATAATAGCTGGGAAACCTCTTGCTGTATTAATGGATTGTCTGAAGGAGAACATGGCTCTGTGACTCTCCCTGAAATCCTGATCTGCTGGAAGTCCAAACATGCACTAGAAATCAGGAATATTTGATGTGCTGCCTCCCTGTCTGCTCTCCCAGGAGCTCTGAGGAAGCTGCCAGCTCACTCTGGTTTCAGCAGCACCTCCAAGTTGAAATTTGATGTTTGATTTTGCTATGGAAATATCTGGAATGTCCTAATTAATCCTGGTTTGAGGATGCCATGGGGTACCTGTGCTGATCCAGCGGGTCTGGAGCATCCCAAAGAACTGGACACCTTCCCTCTGCCAGGGGTGTGGCACCTGCACATCAGGGAGTCCTTGGGGAACTGATTCCTGAACATAATTCTGGAATCCAGGACACCCATTCTGAGGCTGGTTTTTCCAGCAGTTGAGCTGAGCGTAATTTTAAGTTACAAAAAGATTTTATTAAAGATCCCTCCACCTCCATCTCTTTGCCTGTAGGAAGCTTCTGGTGATTTGTACGATTTTCCTGTGGCTCCAGAAACAGCCACACAGCAGAGCTCTTGCTGTGTTTAACTATAAAACAAAAATTAAGTGAATCCCATTGGTTTAGACTGTGCCAAAAAAATTACAAAAAAATCAGTTGGGTCATAGATTTTTGTTCCCAGCCATGGAATGTAAGGAATGTCAGCGACTCGAGCGGCTGCTGTGTCCTCTCTTCCGGAAGGATGGATGCAGAAATCTTTTCCATGGATTCCAGGACTCTGGCAAGGAGGATGACTTAGCAGATCTCTGCTCTCCTGTTTCCTCACGCCTCAGCAGCTACGGCTGAGTGTTCCCAACAGCTCCAGCTAAGAAAAGCAACCTGACTTACCCAGGAGAAATGGGAATTATGACCGAGCTGTCTCTGTTTCTTCCAGCCAGGCATTTCGTTCGGGATGGAGTTAGGAGCTAATTTTAAAGGAGCAAGTGGATCTGATGGAATAATGGACGTGCTTCTCGTAAATCTGGGCATCAGAGTCTCCTTTAAACCAGCAAAAGTGAGGAACTGTTACTGCACTGTTCCTCCTGGATGGGAGCAGATTTCTCTTCCCTCTGGCAGGAAGGTTGCTGGCCCAGAGGCCGAGTCCAGCCCGTTTGGAGCAGGATGGAGCTGTGGATTCCTGCCAGGAGCCAGGCAGGGCTCTGGAGCGGGCTGGAATGCTGTGTCACTGTCACTGCAGGGCTGGATCTGGTACCTGGGGCTGCTCCTCTGGGAACACCATCGTTCCCTCTGCCAGAAATCCCAGGGAAGTCAGTCAGTGTCCCACACTGAGTGTGATTCTGTTTGGACAGTTTACAGGCTTTCAGGTTTTGGGTTTTTTTGGCAGCATCCCCGTGCCCGCTCTCCTCTTTCTCTGCCTTCAGACAAGACACACAAAATCTGGGTCAGGCTGATCATAACTTGACATTCCAAGCCTGTGCGTGCCTGAAGGCAGGAGCACAACAGAGCAGTCAGGGGAGCTGCAAAATGGAAGCACAAAGTTCAGGAAATAAATTCCACTCTTCCCTGGATGGGGAGCTGGAGGCTGTGGCTCATGCAGGTTTTGATTTGCCTCCCTTTGCAAAGGGTGCCTGAGTGGGATGATGGCTCTGAGAAGTTGTTCAGGGGGTCACTTAAAGTAAAACCTGGGTAAGGAAGTTCGTGAAGAAAAGTTCTCGACACCCTGAGAAGTTGTTGATGCCCCTGGCTCCCTGGACGTGTCCACGGCCCGCTTGGCCAGAGCTTGGAGCAGCCTGGGACAGTGGGAGGTATCCCTGCCCATGGCAGGGGGGGCACTGGATGGGCTTCAAGGTCCTTCCAACCCACACCCTTCTGGGACACTGCCAGGGATGGGGCAGCCGTGGCTAAAACCAGTGAATAGTTGGAACTCTGTGGAACAAGATGCCAGGATCGGGGGTCTGTGATGTGGTAAGGGGTTGAAATAACTCTGCTGAATCTTTCAGATTAGCTGAGGAGAGATGGATTTTATTCATCCCCACAAACAGGTTACTCACTGAGTACACAGAGATTCTGAGCGTGGAGAAGAACAGATGGGGCAAACCCTGAGTGTAACAGATCAGCTGTGCCTGGAACAGGAGAGATCCAAACAATCCTCCTGTGTAAAAATAATGTGTGAGTTAAAGGAACATGATTGATTTGCTTTGGGATAATTTGAAGATTCTCTGGAATGTGTAGCTACAGGAAACCCCTTCTCCTCGTCTGTAGTGCAGCTGTCCCTGTGGCACTGGCAGGGCTGTTTCATGCTCCTTCCACACCTTTCCTGGGAGCAAACTCCTCCCTTGGTGGTGTCAGTGAGGGCTGGGCTGTCCTCAGAGGCTCCTCCTGGATACAAACCTTGAGTCAGGTTGGTGTCACCCACGGCTGCTTCGCTCCCTCTGCTGATTTAACAACCACGAGGACCTGGGCAGCTGTTCCACTGCTGAAGAATTGTTCAGAACCCCTGAATCCCTGAGGCTGGAAAAGCCCTCCCAGCCCACTGAGTCCAAGAAGTGCCCCATCCCCACCTTGTCCCCAGCCCAGAGCACTGAGTGTCACATCCAGGAGCTCCTTGGACACCTCCAGGGATGGGGACTCCAAACCTCCCTGGGCAGTTCCAGTGCCTGCTCACCCTTTGTAGAAAGGAATTTCAGTGCATTTTTAAGCCTCTGCCTTCAGAAGCCTCAGTCACTCTTCAGTTTTTCCCTTTCATCACAAGGTTAATGCCAGAATTCATCTTCCCTGTGCTCGGCTTTCCAGAGCTGTGGAGGCAGGGGATTAAGGTGCATCTTGCTGAGGATTCTTTAATGCTTCCCAGCCAGCCCTGTTCCCTGTGAATGGAAATGGGGTAGGAAGCATCTGTCTCTGTAAGCTGCTCAACACATGAATATGCTCCGGGATTTGCTTTCTGCCCTTGGGCACAGTCCCTGCAATATCCTCATTTTCCTTTTGCCTTGGTTAGCAGACGAGCCCTGGGAATCTGGGAATTGGTGTAGTTCCGCTGCTCTAACCCCAGAGATGGGAGGGGAGGCCCAGGGGTGTTGTGGCTGTCCTTGAAACCCACCTGGGCTGAGGAGGGATCCCTGCAGTTTGTGCCAGGTGCTCCTGCGTGTCTGAGACACCAGTGCTGTGTTGGAAATGGCTTTTCTTAGTAACACTGGTTTATTTTTATACATCATTTCTACATTCCCTATTTAGCTAAATATGGACAAGGAAATGTCCTGCTGATAAGGCTGCATAACCTCATTATTATTTTTCCCCAGAAAGTAGATCACTCCTGTGTCCTAGTTCCTATGTAGGTCTGAAATAGCAGCACTGTCAGTGCCACAAACCCCCCAAATGCCATATATTTTATGGCAGCTATTCCATGGAGTGCAGCCGATTCCATGTCAGGCTCTGCTCCCAGGGAACAGGGACAGGAGGAGAGGGAACAGCTTCCAGCTGTGCCTGGGGAGGCTCAGGTTGGATATTGGGAATATTCCTCCTGGAATGTGTTGTCCAGCCCTGGCCCAGCTGCCCAGGGCAGGGGTGGAGTCCCCATCCCTGGAAGGATTTAGAAGCCCTGTGGATGTGGCACTTGGGGACACAGTCAGTGGTGGCCTTGGCACTGCTGGGGGATGGTTGGACTGGATGGGCTCAAGGACCTTTTCCCCCTCAGTTGCTCTGTGCCTGTGATGCAGCCTGTTGGGAAATTTAAATACTGTTTTTCTTTCTGATGCTAAATGACATTTTCAAAAGAAAATGATTAAATGTTCATTGCTCCACACTGAGACTCACTGACCTAAAGCCATCGGTTCACTTGGGAGCTGAAATCAAAGGAAGACGTGGCTGAGAAATTGGCTCTTTCTGAGCCTCATTTCTTCTTTGAAGGACATTGGCCAGGGCAGGGATAAAACTTCTGGAAGTGCCTTCCCTGGCTGGTGCTCCCTACAGGGTAATGCAGCCAGCTGTGTGTACATCTGGAGGATGGTTTGTCTTAAAATAGTCAGGAACTCTGAAAGAAATCTTTTTGATACAACTCTTTCACTTAAATATAAAATGGGTATTTTTACTAACCATAATTCATTCAACTGTGACCCTGCACAGGGGGTGAAGAGCTCCAAACTTTTCACCTCTGGATTTCCAAGTGGTGATTCAGGGCCTTTATCTAAACCACCATGAGCTGCAGTTGCTGCCTGAAGTGTGGTCTGCCTGCAAGCCTGACCTTTTATTGTTCAGAGAATAAAAAAGAAGAGCTTGAACTGAATTAGTTTCCATAATACACTTGCCTGGAAGGACAGAAACACCACTATCAGTGGGATACCATTGTTCCTAAGGAATGTGAGACTGGAGCCTGTAGGTATGTGGTGGCCCTGGAGTGCTGACACAGAATTTCCTGGAGTTCAAGGAGTAGGAGCCTTTGTTTTTTGGGAACAAGAGGATCTGTGTTCTGCCACCCCATGGAAGGCAGCGACCCTGGGCTGCTGCACAGTGGCCACTCGGGTCACCCCTCATGACCCAGCACACACAAGTGTCCCTTGTGTTCCTCGGGCTGTGGCTGCAGCTCTGTGTCAGCAGCTCCTGATTTTCCTGAGGAGAGGCTGGAGCCCCTCTGGACTGGAGCCAGGCTGGGAGAGCTGGGAATGTTCACCTGGAGAGGAGAAGGCTCCAGGGAGAGCTCAGAGCCCCTTGCAGGGCCTAAAGGGGATCCAGGAGAGCTGGAGAGGGACTGGGGACAAGGCCTTTCTGTACATTCCTGCAGGTTTTTTTAGTTCTTCTTCCCAAGAATAACTTGAAAAGGCTGAAACATTAAAAAGTGAAGGATTTGTGATGGGTGTGTGTTGTGCCAGCCCGAAGGTTGGACATGAGTCAGTTCAGGTGCATTTTCAGTTTGGTGCCAGGAATTAAATTGAACACAGAGATGCAAATCAGGGAGGGATAACTGGTGATTACTGTTCCTCTGTTTCCAATTCGTAGCTGTGGATATAATGCCTACGTGTGCACTTCGCTATGTTTTTTTCATGTAAACATTATTAAAACGTCACTTTCCCTCCCAAATCCCAGGGCTGGAGGGGGTTTGCTGGGATTAGCAAGGTTTGCTGAGGACATGACCATGCTGCAGGACCCTCTGGGAGGGATCAGGAGCAGCACTGAAGTATACATCAGAGATTATGTAAAATCCTAATCTCCATAGGGGAGGCTGGGTGGAGTCGAGCCCAGCACTAAATTCTCTTGCGTCATTTATCTTTGTGCTGCTCAGGGGTGTAATTAACTCCAGATCTGGGGCAGGGCAGGAGTCAATGTCACACCATGGTTACCCTGGCCAGGTTACCCTGGCGTTGTTTTTTCCGTCTTTTATTTAAGGTTCTGATATAAGCTCCCACAAAATGTCACATCCACGAGCTAAACCTGCTTTAGATGATCCCGGTTTATTTCTGTTCTGGTGGGGGGGTTCAGAAACATCTGGGAATTACTGAGCACTAACCAAACGTTCCTCGTGGTGTAAAAAGGCACAGGGGACACAAGTGGTCAGCACCAAAGTGCGTGGAGTGAGGAGATGCCTCATGAAATGTGTCTTTGTCTCCCTGCCCGCGGGCTGCAGGTGCAGAGGCGCTCAGGCATGGCTGACCTGGACCACAACCTCAGCCTGGCCGATGCTCTCACGGAGCCGCCCCACGACATCGAGGAGGAGGTGAAAAGGGACTTTATTGCCACGCTGGAGGCCGAGAAATTTGATGATGTGGTTGGAGAGACAGTAGATAAGACAGACTATGTGCCACTGCTGGATGACGACGACGATGCAAAACCTGGGAGCCAGGAGCCCAAAGGCAAAGGCCACGCGGATGGAATTCCTGTGGAGCGTAAGTGTCCCAAGCACCGGGCCAAAAACTGGCTCTGAAACATCAGGGAACGCCTGTGCTCACTGCTACACCACTGAGTCAGGACTTTCTCTGGTGCTGGCCTCAGTCTGAACCATTTATTTCAAAAGCCAGGATTGAGATCAAGCCCTGTTTGTTGCTTTTTGCCCTTCGGTCCTTGGGCCTGTGAAATAATCTCTCCCTGCTGGGCCCCAGGAGAGGCTGTGCTTTACATTCATGTTTGGGGTTGGGTGGTTTGGGGACTCTCAGAGAAAGCACTGACCAAATTCTGTGGCTGCCATGCTCCACAAACAGTGTCCCAAAAAGCAGAGCTGTGCAAGGAACCACCACTCTGAGGGATGGCAAATCCAAGGAATGAAGATGGATGACGAGGTGCTGCTGTTGAGGTCAGCAGATGGGAATCTTCATCATCTGCCTGGGAGCTTCACTCCCAAATGTTTGGCAGCTAAATCCCATGTTTCTCATCCAAGGCTTTATTTACTTGGGTTTCTTGTGGCTGGATGTGCTGGTTGTGTGCATGGGTACCAAAACGTGCTGCTGTCTCTGCTGGTGATGAGCACTTTGCAGTCCAGCTGATGTTTAGAGTCATGGAATCATTAAGGTTGGAAAAGATCTTCGGGATTATCAGATCCAGCAGCTCCCCCAGCATTGCCAAGGCCACCACTGACCATGTCCCCAAGTGCCACATCCACAGGGCTTTTAAATCCCTCCAGCAATGGGGACTCCACCCCTACCCTGGGCAGCTGTACCAGGGCTGACATCCTTTTCCATGAAGAATTTTCCCAGTATCCAACTAAACCTCCCCTGGCCCAGCCTGAGGCCATTCCCTCTCCTCCTGTCCCTGTTCCCCAGGAGCAGAGCCTGACCCCCTGGCTGCCCCCTCCTGTCAGGGAGTTGTGCAGAGCCACAAGGTCCCCCCTGAGCCTCCTTTTCTCCAGGCTGAGCCCCTTTCCCAGCTCTCTCAGGAATTCTCCAGCCCCTTCCCCAGCTCTGTTCCCTTCCCTGGACACGCTCCAGCCCCTCCAGGTCTGTCCTGGACCTGGGCACCCCAGAACTGCCCCAGCACTTTGAGGTGGAACCTCAGCAGTTTTTTTGTGTTAAGAACTTAATCAAGAATTCGGTAGGAAAAGGAGAGTTTTAAACTGATGCTTCCCTATACAAAAAGGAAAAAATTAAGATTTCGGGGTCATCCAACAGGTTTCTTTCCCAGTGAGCAATTTAAATTATTGCTCCCTTTGCCTGTGTGCTGTTCCCTCCCTGCCCAAGTGGGAATTGTCACCTGGGACCAGGAGTGCCTTAATGATTTTATTTGTTTTGTGGCCTTGATCTGTGCTGTGTAGAAGAGGAGAACCTTTGGTAACCTGATGACTTCCTTCAGAAGAAAGTTGGGTTTTTTTGCCTTAATCCTGCTATTCATCAGTGTTGAGGAAGGTGGGATGTGATTCCTGAGAATAAATAGAACCTCCAGGACTACAGCATGGGAAATTCTGGTCTGTTTAAGGCATTTATTGCTTTGTTTAGAAGTGCATTGGGTGCCTTGTAGTACAGAACATGTAACTGAATTTTCCATGCTGACACAGTTATTAAATGGTGCCAAACAAGCAGGAAGGATGGGAATGAGCAAAGAGATTATTTTAAAACTTGGAACTCTGGGCAGTTCAGGTGTGTATTATTTATTTCATTATAGGTGGTTGATATTTTAGCATTGCAGAAGTGGCTGAAGCAGGGAAACACGAGGACTTGTTAACAGTCTGTATATGATTTGAGGATATTTTAAAGCAATCCTTTGTTGTAGAAGCTGCAGATCCTAAACCCATCTCAGCACCAGGATTTTTCAGTGCTAAAATCATTCCACAATATTGGTTTAAGATCCCTGAAGTGTCTCCTCCCAGCCGTGTATCCCTGGACATTGCTACCCCAACTTATTATTTCACATAACTTGGGGATCTCGGGGCTAATGAGGCCTTTTGGGTTTCCTCAGTAATTAAAACTTGCTGTGAGAGGCTGGGTCCTGTGTACAGAAATACTGGGGGGGAAGAAGTGGAATTTCAGGAGGAAGTCCTTCATGGAAAGGGTTGTTACACACTGGATGGGGCTGCCCAGGGGGTTTGGAGTCCCCATCCCTGGAGGTGTCCCAGGAAGGCCTGGATGTGGCACTCAGGGCTCTGGGGACAAGGTGGGGATTGGGCACAGGGTGGACTCCATGGTCTGGGAAGGCTTTTCCAACCTCAGTAATTCAGGGATTCTGGGATCTCTTGGCTTTTCCAACCCCCTCCTCTCCCTTCTCTGCACACCCCATCACTGGGCTGCTTGAGCAGAACTCATTTCCCTCCTCATGGCAAGGGGAGGATGCAGTTTCTTATTCTTGCTTTGGAGATCAGTTTTTCCCTTTTTTGGGAGAGCTGGAGAGCAGTCAGGAGCATTATCTGAATCTTTGGCAAGATGCAAATGAGACCCTACATGAGGAAAAGGAGAAGCTGCCCCGAGTGGAGCTGTTCAGCTTTCCCACCTTGTACCAGCAGGGAAGGACTGAAGCCTAAACAGGGTCAGTTTAACAGATCAGGCCTGGGATTTGATCCTGGAATGCCTTCATTTCT
This sequence comes from Daphoenositta chrysoptera, assembly GCA_013397915.1. Taxonomy (NCBI): domain Eukaryota; kingdom Metazoa; phylum Chordata; class Aves; order Passeriformes; genus Daphoenositta; species Daphoenositta chrysoptera. The sequence goes on from VZRO01002887.1 coordinate 344,923, forward strand.
CTTACCTGTTTTTCCTTGAAGTGCTGAGGATACCCGTTTCTTCCAGGAGATTTATTTAATGTTTATAACTGTTTAAAAAGGTGGTAAAGCTGAATGTGCTTCATTTATTGAGGCTCCAGAATAAATGAGCCCTGGGTGAGATTTACAGGGTCCTAAGAGGGTTTTGGTTGTAGTTCCATGTTTGAGTGTAACACCAAGTTTTTGGGGCAGCAAGAGTTCCACGTCCCTGTCTGCAGACAGCCTGGTTTTCCTGAGGGAGAGGAGCAGCCTGCAGAGCTCAGGCTTTTCAGCCTCCACTTGTTCATTTATTTATCTTAAAAGGCACAAATGTGTTCTGACATCACGGTCTGTGCTCCTGAGACTGTCTTTCCCCAGTCAGAAGAGGTTTAATCCTCCATCCTGTTAGGCTTTGGCTGCTCCAGCTCTGCTCCAAGGTTTTCTTTCACTTTTTTTCTTAAACCCAGGAGCCAGATTAGGTGAGTTTAACATTGAGCTGGACCCCACCATGGTGCTGGGTGAGTACAGAGGGGTAGAGAAGAGGAGGGACATGTGATGAGCAGTCATTTGGTCACCTACAAATCTGCCCTAGAATAAAGCTTTAATAATGGTTAACTTATAAAATACCAGGGAGAAAGGGGTTTACTCTTCCTCGCACCTGGCTGGACATGGTAATTTGGCAAATTCTGGGGTAATCCTCTTATGACCTTGTGGGCCTTACATAACACCAAGGGATCGCTGGGGGTGTGTGCTGCCTGCTTCAGCTGGCTTTCCTTAGCAATTCCAAGGCTTTCAGGATACTCTGGAGCTTCCAGGCAAAGTCCTGGAGGCTGCAGCAGCAGTTTCATGCAGGGCCTCAGATGGGGTGAAGGAAGGGATTTTGGGTGGGAGCATGTTCCAAGGGAAAGGAAAGCACTGGGATTTAATGAGTTGCAGCAGAGCCTCTGGGGAATGTTTTAGTGGGAGTGAGGACCAGTATTGTCTCTGCAGTGGTGGTTACTGGTGAGGAATTGTGTTACTGGTGAGGGATTGTGAACATAGACCAAAGGGCAGGTCTGTGCTGATGGGATGTGGCCTCGAGCTCAGTCCCTGTGTTTTGCATTCTCGCACTGTTCATGAATTCCTTGGTGAGTTTTAACCTTGAACACAGGTTTTCTGGGGGATTTGTCCTGATATGGGCTGGGATGGAATTAATTTTCTCCGTGGTGGCTGGGACAGTGCTGTGTTTGGAGTTGGGTGTGAGAATGGTGTTGATAACACATAGGTGCTTTGGTTGTTCCTGAGCCCTGCCTGCTCTGGATCAAGGACTTTTTGATTTCCCAGGCTTGGGTAGGGAGCAGGTGTCAGGAAGGGGGGCATGGCCAGGAGAGCTGAGCCCACCTAGCCAGAGGGATGTCCCACAGCACAGAACATCCTGCCCAGTATAAACTGGGGAGAGTTGGCCAGGAGCTGCCAGTCACTGCTGAGGGACAGGCTGGACACTGGTCAGTGCCTGGTGACCCAGGGGACTGGGCATCACTAGTTCCTCTTGGGTTTTCTTCAAAGAACCACAGAATTGCTGAGGCTGGAAAAGGTCTCTGAGTCCATCCAGTCCAACCATTTCCCCAGCACTGCAAGGCCAGCACTGCCCCGTGTCCCCAGGTGCCACATCCACAGGGCTTTTAAATCCCTCCAGCAATGGGGACTCCACCACTGCCCTGGGCAGCTGTGCCAGGGCTGGACAGCCCTTTCCAGGAGGAATATTCCCAATATCCACCCTGAGCCTCCCCTGGCCCGGCCTGAGGCCGTTCCCTCTCCTCCTGTCCCTGTTCCCTGGGAGCAGAGCCCGACCCCCCCGGCTGCCCCCTCCTGTCAGGGAGTTGTGCAGAGCCACAAGGTCACCCCTGAGCCTCCTTTCCTCCAGGCTAAACAATTCCCCCCTTTCTTTTCGTTATTATAATTCTGTTATTTTATTTTGTTTCATTTATTAAGCTGTCCTTGAGCCCCAGGGTTCATTCCCCTGCCTTCCCCTCCACACCAGCCCGGGCAGCGGGTGGCTCCATGGGGCCTCATTCCCATGGGATTAAACCCTGCAGGACTCAAACCCAGCCCAGCCAGGAGGGATGGGGTGGCTTTAATTGAATCAGTCCCGGCGGTGGCTCTGGGAGGTGTCACCACGAGGTGGCTCTGCTGGCGCTGCGGACGCGGCCGGACACTGCTGGACGCTGCTGCCCTCCCTCCCGACAGCTCCAGAGCTGAAACCCGAGGCTGAACCACGTTTCCTTTTACTTTTCCCTCCCTCCCCACTCAAGGAATAAGTGCCTTTCTTGCAGCAGGATTTGCTTTAGCCAAAGGGAATTTAGACGCTTGGTCATGTATGGAAGTGGAGATGGAGAATGTTCCACACACCCCAGAGATTCAGAGGGATTGAAGATAAATCAGCAGATGATGATATTTGCATTTTTGTCTCAGATGAGACATTAAACTTTTCTCTCTCAAAGTCTGTCCATCCCCATTCCTGCCCCACAGTTGTTACATCACAGAATCCCAGACTGTTTTGGGCTGGAAGGGACCTTAAGAATCATCCAGTGCCACCCCTGCCACTGTCCCAGGGTGCTCCAAGCCCCAATGTCCAACCTGGCCTCGGACACTTCCAGGGATCCAGTGGCAGCCACAGCTTCTCTGGGAATTCCATCCCAGTCCCTCCCCCCCCTCCCAGGCAGGAATTCCTTCCCAATATCCATCCCTGCCCTCTGGCAGTGGGAAGCCATTCCCTGTGTCCTGTCCCTCCATGCCTTGTCCCCAGTCCCTCTCCAGCTCTCCTGGAGCCCTTTTAGGCCCTGTAAGGGGCTCTGAGCCCTTGCTGGAGTTTCCCTTCTCCAGGTGAACATTCCCAGCTCTCCCAGCCTGGCTCCAGGTCCTGGTGCTGCTGGCCCCGGGGCTGGGGCAGCTCTGCAGGTGATTCTGAGGCAGAATCTTTAAATGAATGAATTGAAGGAGATTAAGCTCCTTGTTTAAGAATCACCAGCTGGTTCACACTCTGTCCATCAGCGTTTTTGTTCCCGTTTCCCTCTCGAATGCCAGTGTTTGACAACGTGTGATTCCCAGCGTGTGATCAAACCTGCTCAAGGACTCCTGTCCTCCACCAGCCACCCCAGCTGGGCTGCCCAGAGCCCTCTGTGCCCTCAGCTGTGCCATCCCTGCTGTGGAGCAGGCTGCAGGTGTCGTGGTGGGGACGTGCTGGCTGCGGTGGTGTCCCCTGTGTGCTGTCCGGTCCCTCTGGGATTAGGGCCTGATGTTGGCACTGCCCATTTGCTCCAGATTATCGGTTTAGCCAGTGCTGCCTTAAATTTGTTTATATAAAAACAATCCTTTGATCCACGAGCCAGATGCAAATACTATCTTGTGATTCTGCTGAGGATTAGGTAGTTACAACATCTTGACATGCTTTTGGGTTTATGCAATTTAGAATATGAGGGGAGGAGCCCTGGCCCTGGGCAGGTTGCTGGGTGCTTTCACACTGGGGCTGCAGCAAACCGAACTCAGATTGATTTGCTCCAAAGGCACTGATCTTCAGAGACTTAAAAATAACAACCACTCGTGCTGGCTGGGGTTGGTGTGATTTGACCTGATTTGTCTGGAAGCTTGTCTTCCCAAAAAGCTAAAACTGTAGCAGGAACCATTTTACCTGCTCGCCATCTTTCCCAGGAAGGGCCCAAGGAGAGCCATGGCATTTCTGATCCTTCTACTCCTTTGGGAACCCACTTTGGAGGGGCTCAGCCACATCTGGGCTCAAGTTGAGTCCTGGTTTCATGCATCAATAATGGTGGTGGTGGCATCAGAGTCACTGAGGCTGGAAAAGCCCTCCCAGCCCATGGAGCCACCCTGTGCCCGATGCCCACCTTGTCCCCAGCCCAGAGCACTGAGTGCCACCTCCAGGCCTTCCTGGGACACCTCCAGGGATGGGGACTCTAAGCTTCCCCGGGCAGCCCCATACAGTGTGTAACAACCCTTTCCATGAAGGAATTCCTCCTGATGTCCAGAACATCAGGACCAGGCTGTGAAACATCCCAGCAGCTTAATTGCTTGTGCAAGGTGTAAGGAGCAGCTCTGAATGAAATGAAAGCAGGATGTGATTGTGGAGGGAATCCTGGGGCTGTCCTCTGCAGGGCCAGGGGTTGGACCTGCATGATCCCTGTGGGTTCCTTCCCACTTAGGAGACTCCATGACTCGTAGCTCTTGCAGCTGGGCTGAGCTCCCTCACTTACCCGGGGGGTTCAGCAGGACCTGTGCAGCTCCTGCATAGAATTCCTCAGGGATCTCATTGCTCCCTGTTACTCCTCATGTACCTTTGGGCAGCTGTGGCTCAGTGCTGTATAAACCACACTGACCACAATTTCTCCCTGCCTGACCTGCTCAGGGAATCCAGGGGCTGCCAGGACCTGCCCCAGTTACTGCATCAGACCATTCCCCTGTTCCAGCAGACACCAGCCCTTGTGAAGCCTGGCGGTGGGAGCTGCTGTGTGGGACTGCTGAGGAGCAGGTCCAGGGATCCCTGTAGTGTTCCCAGCTCCTCCAGGAGGATGTAGGTGTCTGTTTGTCTATAAACTGGCAAGTTCATGTGGAATTTTTGTAAAACACCAGGATGAGCCACTGGTGTAGCTGGAAAGACTTTTCCTTGTGCTTCGCTGAGGGCTGGATTCAGCTCTGAAGTGCTGTGTCTGAAGGACACTGGCAGTATGGCTCTGTTATAAAACTGGGGCTGAGGAAGGGCCAGCAGCAGCTCCAGGTGACTGAGTGTGTGTCTCTTCGGGAGAGACTTTTATTATTTATAAAATGAGCATTTCCTCACTGTCAGCAGAATGGAGGACCTGGGGAGGAGCTGCTGTCAGAGCTGGTGCTGCTTGTTCTGCTTCACTAAAACTGCTCAGGGTCATAAAGTCATAGAATCCAGACTGGCTTGGGTTGGAAGGAACCTTGAGGATCATCCAGTCCCACCCCTGTCATGGGCAGGGGCACCTCCCACTGTCCCAGGTGGCTCCAAGTCCCATGCAGCCTGGCCCTGGACACTTCCAGGGATCCAGGGGAAGCCACAGCTGCTCTGGGCACCCTGTGCCAGGGCCTCCCCACCTTCATTGTAAAAAACTTATTTTATTTACTCTCAATGGACCCTCCTCCAGCTTCAAATTGTTCCCCCTTGTCCACTGCTGCCAAGTTTCCCAAGTTCAGTGTGTAAATCCTGGTGCTGGTTACAATTTCAGGTGACAATGTCAGAACAAGATGGACTAAATCTCACAGTGATGAGGATTTTCTGTGCTGGTTTTTGGAATTGGTGATCTTCTGCCCTGACCACCCTCCACTAAATCTCCCCTGTTCCCTGCTTTAGCAATATGTTGTGTTTCAGGAGGAATTCCTTCCTGGAAAGGGTGGTCAGGCCTTGGCAAGGGCTGCCCAGGGAGGTTTGGAGTGCCCATCCCTGGAGGTGTCCCAGGAAGGCCTGGAGGTGGCACTCAGTGCTCTGGGCTGGGGACAAGGTGGGGATGTGGCACAGGGTGAACTCGGTGATCCCAGAGGGCTTTTCCAACCTCAGTGATCCTGGGATTCTGTGAGTGTGCACTCAAGGCTGGAACTGATAATTTCTTTTGTTAGTTTTAGGATCACCAGCTGGGTGACAAGGTGGGAATCAATCAAAGCTTGGAGCTCTTTTCCAACCTCAGTGATTCTACAATTCCACAGTGTTGTTTTTAAGGTCTGGATTAATTCCATCCAGCGTTAACCCTTCCTTTGATTTCTTGCAGATTCTTCAGCTTCGGGGCCGATGGTGGTGGAGAACGGAGACCACGGACTGCAGGGCCATCGCACAGGTACGTCCTGCGTGCCAGGGTGCACAGCCTGCCCTGCTTGTTCCTGAGCAGCAGAGCTGCACCGGGGCCAAATGCATCTGCTGTTCAGTCCTCACTCCTCCCAGGGGGTTGGGCTTGGGTTTAAGGAGCTCTTCAAAGAATTTGCAACAGAATAGAGCTTCATTTTCTTTGGAGTTTAAACGGCTTCTTTGGATAAAACCTTGTTCTGAAGATGTCCTGTTCTTTATCCCTGGTCAGTGCTGGGAAGGCAGCTGATAAAAATGGCTTTGTAAGGAGTCCGTAATATCCACAGGTGAACTGTCCCCTGTCCTGTGACTTCCCCTGCTCCCTGAGACCCACAGTGGTGTTTTCCCACATCCCCCATCCTTTGGAGCAGTTTTTGTTCACTGCCATGACCCAGCTGTGTCCTTCCACCCTAACCTCCCCTTCTATGGACGTGTCCCCACACCTGCTCCAGCAGTGGCAGAGGTGACATCGAGCCTTTGGAACCTTTTTCTGTAGCATCAGGATAGTTTTGACTGCCAGAAGCTGGTGATGGAACTGGATCAATATTTCAGACTTGTGCAGAACCTGAAAAAGAACTGACCTTTCCAGTCAGGCTGAAGTGCTGAGCTTGGTCTTCTCTTAGTCACAGTTCATGGTGAACACTGTTTCCCTTCCCCTTGAGCCTTTCTGGCTGGGAGTTGGGGTTCCTACCAAATCCCAGCCCATCTGTTCCCTTCTGTCCTGAGGACTTTGGCTGTGGGACCTCTCTTTTCTTGAGGATGGAATATTCCAGAGTCAGTTGTCATGGGTGAGAACTCTTTATTTGGTCTCCCTTGTGATGATCTCCAGCTCCAGATCATTCCTAAATTTGTCTGGATGCTCCCAGGGTTATCATCCCTCTTAATCCATAGGTGCAGCCCCAGGTTTAAAACCAGTTCAGGAAATAATGATAAACATTTGGGAGATGGGGATGAATTAAAACACCTCTTTGCTATAATTCTGTTTAGGATTTTACAGTCTGTTTTAAATAGTGAGTGAGTTTAATGTCCTTAGTGAGGATGGGAATAGAGAATTTGATCTTTGTGCATCCTTTGCCATTGGAAATCCAGTCAAAAGGAAGTTGTGCATCTTCTATAATTTAGTATAAACTGAAATTAAGAACAATTCTGAATCTTCCTAAGGATATTTCCTCTCTATTTTTTTAATACTTATAACTAAAGGAGATAGAAATACAATCAGATTTATGGTCTGAATAATTAAAGGCATCGGGATTTTTGTATTGAACTTCTTGCTTGTGTTTAAAAAAATCTTTGTTATTTGCTTCACTCTTGCTTTGTGGAGGTTTAACTCTTCACACTAAATGTTAACAACTTTGATCAAAGATACTTTTATGTGTCTGGGGCTTTTTAATTTATTAATACGTTCCCTCTTTGTGAAGTAGAGTTGATATTTTTCTCTTGTTCAAATCTGTCTAAAAGTGACATCAAAGTGGCAGAGCAGCGTGTCAGGATGAGGAGCCGTGGCCATCAAGTTAATTAGGTTTGCCACAGTAACAGAAGATTTATATGACACAATTCCTTCATGGCCTCTTTACCCTACCCCCTTCTTTGTGGAATACTTGCAATATCCCTGGTTCTCCATGGGAGAGAAGGGAGAAATGCTGAATTTCCATCAGGCACTGGAGGGGTCTCAGAACTGTGGGAGCCCCTGGACCAGGGGATGGCCTTGAGCAGTGCATGCTTCCACGTTTAATATGTGCTGCTGCCTAAAGCCCAGATCCCTGGCTCCAAACCACCTCCAGTTTTGGGGTATTTGTTTTCAGCAGGATCCGTTCCCTGTGTCTGAAAGCTGAAATGGTTCTTAGGGATGTGGAATGGGAGCCCAGTGCAGAGAAATGGAGCAGCCAAGAGAGGACAGGGGAAGGTGGTGCTCAAGCAAACCAGCTCTTTGCTACAAAAACCAATGTTAAAAGCTACAGAGAGAGCTTTAAAAAGCAGAGTTTGCTTTAAGTTGATTCTGAGACTCCAAGGAAAAGGGGTAGTTAAGCTATTTGCAAATCCAAATGTAGATCTCTCCAGGCTGGAGCACAGGAAGCACTGCTGCATGGTTTTCTTCACTCATCAGATAAAACAAGGTGATGACTGATCTTGTTTTATTACATGCAGCATTATCTGCAGCCGTGTGGGCTGTGTCTGCAGAGGTTGGGATTAGTCAGGGCTGAGCTCCTGGCACTCCTTGGCAGCCTGTGCAGCAGTGCCCGCTCCCAGACACCCCCGGTGCAGCAGATGGCAGGGACCCAAACCTCTCCAGCTCGGGGGTAAATTCCCCATTAATATTGAATTATTTCCCTTCTGGCAGGGCTGTGTTCAGGCCAGGATTTCGGGCAGGGAGGCCCCGGCAGCTCCTGTGAGGGGCTCAGTCCTTGGCAGCACTGAGGCCGACGTGGCTGCTGCTGCCTGGCCCTGTGGGGTTTGTTTTTGGGAACTGGAGAGCTGCAGAGGGGAGCTCTGGCTTTGGGTGCTCGGCACATCCCCTGGAAGGCTCACTGCTAATCCTGTTCTTCCTTAAAAGGATAAATGGAGCGGCTGGAGCAGCGTTCCCGGGGATGCACGGCCGGTGCAGCTCAGTCAGAATGGGGAATTCAGTGGTGGTTTGCAATCCCTGCTGGGAGGAGATGCTGGGGGAGGCAACTCACTGCTCACCTCCATGAGGCAAAGGTTAGGGAGGGCTTAGTCAGACCAACTGTGGGTTTAAAACAAAAATACGTGTGTAATTTTCAATTTGCAACTCCTTATTGCAGGATATTTGCCTAGAGTTCAAAGGAAATATGTATTTAAAAATGAAACCCAACCAAATTTCTGGAAAGAAATCCATCAAAGATGATCATATGGTTTGATCTGGATGCCTCTTGCCCAAGATGCTGTTCATGCTCTTGCTGGCAGGTGAGAAGTTCCCTAGGGAAGTATGCTCATACTTGCCCTAGCTGGGCTTTCCCTCCAGCCAGCCTGCTGGGAATTCTGTCACCCAAGACCGGGTCACAGAAATACTTTGTTTTCAGTGCAAATTGTGCTTGTGAGCTGCATCCCGAGGTGCTGCTCTCCTGTGCCTGTGCCTGCCGGTGACGTGGCCTGTGGCTCCGTGTGCTGGCTGGTGACAGACCTTCAGACACTCCCAGAGCACAGCTCGTGTGTGTGTCTGTGCCCTGGCTTTTGGCAAATCTCCTGGCTGCACTAATGGAGTGTTGCTTGTTGTGCCATGCTGCCTCGATGGTGATGTTTACTAATGACTTGCGCTCTCTTGCCCCCTTCCCCATCCCCTTTCCCTCTCCTTCTTCTTTTCCTCTCTTCTATTTTCTCCTCCTAGAAGCCTAGACTGTCTCCTAACACTGGGGCTGCCACTGACACAAGACCAGTGTCCTTTTCTACCTGCCATTACACTTCTAAAATCTGCAGCATTTTACAGAGCTCTTGCTTTACCTCCTTGGACTTGGCTGTAGAAGAAGCCAAAGGGTGGCTCCATCCTGCTCCTCCTCCCTGTGCTCTGCAGTGCTTGTTGAAACCTTCCTCTCTCTGTGTAAGCACAAAAGTGCACCCTGGTTTTGAACTGCACCGTGCCAATGGTTTGAAATCACGACCACAGCTCCATTTTCAGTTTGATCACCTTTAAATTTAATTTCTCTCCGTTTTCATGGTGCTCAATAAGAGAAGGTTTGAAATTTCCAGTTGTGCTTCCATAGTGGATGGGTCCACCATGACTGCAGCTTCCTTCCCCTTCTCCCCACACTCACCACAGCCTTTTAGAGTACCTGCCTTGATCCTTGCTGCTTTGAAACCCTCTTACGTGAGGTTCTGATCTGTAATAATGCTGTTTTCTTCCAAGTGAGTGGGTTCAGATAATTTCAGCACTTTGTAGACTTGAGAAACAGATTAGGGAAAACCAAGTTTCCTGAGGTACAAGTGGATCATCTCTGGTGTGTGAGGGGTGGATTTTGGGGTCCAAGCACTTGCCATAACTGGGAGTATGAAAGAAAACAGCCAACCCCAAATTCCTGCCTTAGGGAGTGGCTTTGGTGTCATACTCCTTCCCAAAAACCCTGTAAGTAAGAAAGGAAGTTGCCTTTTTTTAACTTCACACCTCTGGCTTCCTTTTGGGACTGACAGCCTTGGATGGAATTTTACCTGCCATGAGAAATAATCTGTCCCTTCTAAAATTGAGGGAAACAAAAGGACTGAGTTGTGAAATTGTACTGAAATAATCCTGAAAATTTCCAGCAACACCAGAAGGAACAGGCCTGTTTTAACCTAAAACAGCTACAGGAGCATGTCCAGTGGGATTCCCGCTGGCTCCGTAGAGGTGCAGAGCTTTCCAAAGACAAAAGTGCTCATTTTTCCATCCACAGATGAAACAGAATGTGAAAGGAGGAAATAATTAGAGAGACAACACAGTATTTTAGCTGAGACAGGCTCAGCCTGGGTGCTGGGAGGTGAGGGAATGTTTTGGGTGAGGAGCATCGTGTTGTGTAGCTCAGGTCTCAGGCCTGCAGCAATCCTGATGGAAAGGATTTAGTTGAACCCAAATCCAGTCTGAGGTTGAACTGCCCAAAACAAGCCTGCCAAGAGCTTCACTACCCTAAAAAACAGTATTTCCTTGTTGTGAGGGGAGCAGCTGGCAGCTGCCAGCCTCAGTACCCTGCTGGTGCCCACTGCTAGGTCCCTGCTGCACACAGGGTTCAGGGGAGGCATATCCCACCTGGAATGGGCAGGGCTGTCAGTGCTGTGCCAGCGCCTCCAGCGGGGCTGCTTTGGGCATCTCCCTCAGACAGACCCATCCAGCCTCGCTTTGTTCTTTATTCCCAAGCAGGACCTCACATGCTCCCCACGGGGTGGCAGTGCCAGCGCTGAGTCATGGCCTGGGCACCGATGTGCAGCAGGACCTGGCGCTTTTCTCCCCAGTTTGGTGCCAGTTTATCCCTTTGTGCCCTGCTCGAGGCCTTGTTAGGAGCTGATGTCCCTGTGGTGCCAGTTCCCAGCAAGGAGCCCCGGTGGCTTCTCCTCCCAGGCCCGTGGTTGTTGTTTCTGGGAAAACTCCATCTCCTGGAGGCTCCCAGCTCCCCAGACTGGGCTCTTCTTTCCCAGTGCCATGTGCCAGCCTGGCCCAGCCCCCGTGCAGCTCACAGTATCATTCAGGTTGGGAAAGACCTCTGAGATCGAGTCCAACCTGTGAGTCCTTCATGTTGTGCTTTCCTTTGAGTTTTTGGTGTCTGTGGCCATAAAAGGAGATTCTTGCATTCTTGGCTTTCTTTTCAAAGACCTTTTCATAGCTATTTTTTTTTTAAATGGGATTTTGAAGCAAGGCAGCATCACTTTGACTTGGCTCCTTAATTGTTCTTTCTCACCTTTTGCCTTAAGTGGGCTTAACTCTTGTGCCCTGGAAAAAGAGAATAAATAATATAGGACTGAGAGGTATCTCCAGATTTAGCTGTAGAAGGTTTCAGGTTACCTGAGTATGAGACTTTGCCAACTCCCACAGATGCTTTATTTTACTGAAATGCAACAATGCTTTAAAGTCAGGCTAGAGGGACTTGTAGCCAAAGTGAGGTGGGCAGAGGAGTTTGGGAACAGCTGCCCATCCTGGGAACCCCAGTCAGTGGGATGGGGCTGGATGGGCTCAGCAGAGCCTCGGGCAGAGCAGGGGCAGCCCCTCCAGCCCCAGGGTTTCGCTGTCCCCGCTGCAAACATGGATCATTCATCCCATTGCACCCCCATATTCTCACCCCACGTCTGTATCCCTGTTTTTTTGCACTGATGTGAAGGTGAGCTGTAGGCAGGGGGAGCTGTGCTGTGGGGCTGAGGTGGTTGTTCCTCCAGGACTGACCCCAAGCTCTGGATGTGCCTGTCCCGGGGGTGGGCCCAGGGGGGATGTAGGGAATGGGGGGTGTCTATGCAGAGTATTGGATCTTCTGTCCCTCCTAGAAAACATCCATGTATCCCACTGAGCACTTAGTGCAGGGGGTGTGTGTGTCCTCGTGCAGTCCCAGGGGCAGGGAGGCACCAGGAGGGTTCCTCTGCTCAGATTCCCTGTTCTCCACCCTTTCCTTTGGCCCTTGGAGCTGCTGCTGTACCTTTACTGTGCTCTAACATCCCTGTGCTTCCACTCCTGTCTGTTGTCACTCCTGATGCTGAATTATTAATTCCAATGCTTTGTACGATGTGAAGCTGTAACTGCTGTGGAATAAATCTCCCTAATAAACATCTCAAACTAACCCCTCCCGAGTTGTTCTGTGGTGAGAATCTCTGGGGTCCTGCTGCCTGTCCAGGGCTGATTCCTGCAGGGAATGTGCTGGATCAGCTGCTCCAGTGGCGGCGCTGGAATGGGGGAGATGGCTGGAACTGGAATCCTTTGCTGCCTGGACAGAGGTTGGAAAAGCTGTCCCTCAGGGACAAGGATGTTGTGTGAGGTGTTTGACTCTGTCCCACAAGGCATCCTCGTCTCCAAACTGGAGAGACAGGGATTTCAGGGATGGAGCACTCGGTGGATAAGGAGGGGGCTGGATGGTCACACTCAGCTGTGGTCACTGGCTGGGAGTCCGAGCTCAGACCAGTGACCAGTGCGGTGCTCAGGGGTCGGGACTGGGACCAGCACTGTCCAGTTTCGCTGTCAGTGACGGGGCAGTGGGACTGGGGCACCCTGGGCAGTTTGTGGTGACACCGAGCTCTGGGTGCTGTCACACACCTGAGGGAAGGGATGGGGCATCCACAGGGACCTGGCCAGGCTGGAGAGGTGGGACTGTGCCAACCTCGGGAGGTTCAACAAGGCCAAGGACAAGGACCTGCACCTGGGCTGGGACAATCCCAAGCACAAACAAGCTGGGGTTGGAGGGATAGAGAGCCCTGAGGAGAAGGATTTGGGGGAGAAAAACATCAACAAAATTCCTGACAAAACCATCCCAAAATCTGTTTATTCTGTAGCAGTTTGTAAATAGGACACTTAGAGGTGTGATCTTCTAATTAAAGCTTTTCTACTGGGTTTCCTCTTTCACCTGCCTGTGTATTTCCCTCTTGGTGCAAGTTTTTATTTACAGGGGCTTTTATCCTTCCTGGGCTTCAGGCAGAGCTTTTTAGGCTCCTCAGATGGGGCTGCATCCAGCCATGCTCACTGCCGGGGAGTTAACACTTCCCGTGGCTCCAGTCTAAAAACAGCAGCCAAGTGAATAATTCAGCAGCTTTGCTGAGTTCCTCCGTGACTCAGACTTAGGGTGTGAGTCTCCCTGAGCTTTGGGGTGGTTGTTTTTGGGGGAAGGTGGATGGGGAAGGTGATGTGACAGCCAGGGGATCTCTGTCCCTAGTCCTGGTGAGGACCCTGGGGGGCACAGAGACCCTCTCCCTTCCAGGGAATGTGGAGCTTCCCTGGCTCCTGGAGGGGGAGTGGGGAGTGAGGGTTTTTTTCTGCAGGTCCTGATGCTCTTTCAGATGAGGAATTTGTGGCTTCCTATGGCTCTGGAGCTCAGCAGCTGCACAATCTCAGCTCCTGAGCCACTCCTGAGCCATTCAAAGAGCATAAAGAAACTTCCCAGGTGCTGAAGTGCTGATAAACACTGGGAAAAACAGACAGGGTGTCCAGAGCAGCTGTGGCTGCCCCTGGATCTCTGGCAGTGTCCAAGGCCAGGTTGGACAGGGCTTGGAGCACTCTGGGACAGTGGGAGGTGTCCCTGCCCATGGCAGGGGATGGAATGGGATGATCTTTAAAGTCTCTTCCCACCCAACCCACTCCATGAATTAATGATTCCTTGTTTCTGCTACGTGAAGGAAAGGCAGTGTAAACCAGCTGAAGCCTGGGCTGGAAACACTGGTGCCATCCCAAAGGTCCTCCTGCTGTGCCATGAGCCACTCTGCTGCTCTCCCATATGGTGAAGGACATGCTCAAGGAGCTTTTCTGCTGGGCCCGAGTCCTGTTTGTGTCAAAGCAGCTTAGGCTGTTGTGTAACGAGCTGCTGCCGGGGAAAGCGGAGCGTGGCAACCCCACTGCAAGTGCTGCAGGGAATTCTCCGTGTCCCCAGGGACAGTGGGACTGACCTGCAGCTCCTGCCAGGCTGAGGGTGGAATGGGAAGTTGGGATGGCCGGGTTGGACAGGCTTGGAGCAGCCTGGGATAATGGAAGGTGTCCCTGCCCATGGCAGGGGTGAATGGGGATGAGCTTAAGATCCTTTCCAACCCAAACCATCCTGGAATTCTGTGATCTTGGTGGTGTCGGGAAATGGAGCTCTGGGATGAGGGATGGAGAAGCTGGGAGTTAGGATGCTGGTTTTTCAGGAAGCCAGCACTGCGCTGTCCCAGTGTCACCGTGGGTCCCACAGGGCTGCCCTGCAGGATGGACAGTGAGAGCTGGAACTGCCCCAGCTCTGGGAGTGCACTGGGAGCTCCTCTGATGGCTACAGGGAAAAGCAGGAACCTTTTCTGTGTACAAAATGCTGTTTTCATGCTGTGTCTCTCAGATGGTGCTTCCCCACCAACCTGCTGCTTGGCTTTTCACTTTTTGTTTCAGACTTTGCTTCAGAGGTGGGATGTCCCTGACTTGGCTCATTGAATAGGAAATTAAAAGGATTATAATGAAGTCATACATATGTTGAGAAGTCTATTAAAAGCTTAACAGGGAGGCTTAGTGAGGTTTAAAATCTGGGAATACAAACCCTTTCTGTTTTGCAGCGTGCTCAGGAGTTGTTCTAGCAAGGATCTGACAGCTGGGTGAATTAATGGGGTCCTCCAAGGCTTGAATTTCCTGAGCAAGTAGCTGGGACTTAAAATATTCAAGCATGAACTTTGGAGCTTGTACCTTGGATTTAATATGTTATTAGTGCACTTAAACCTCCTGGTTTGGGGAGGTGCTGCAGAACTGTGCAGGCTGGGACCTCCTGGAAAATGTGGATCCTTTTCTCTGCCCAGCCTTTCAGCTCATCAGCGTTTACACAAAATCAACCTGTCGTTTCTCAGAACTGTGTTTCTGTGGAACTGGAATGTTTCTGGGCACATAATGAGGCAGCCTTTTTAAACTGCTGGTGTTTTCAGGAGGTTTTGAGACAGGTAGAAGGGAGACAGTCTCAGTGCTGAAGGCAAGTGGGACTAACTGACCCTCTGAATAGAGCCTTGCTGTTATCCTGCACTTGCATTACCCAATTTGCCTTTAATTTGTCTCTCTGGAACTTAACTGCAGCTTTAAAAGATACTTATTTTTTTTCCTCCTTCTTCAGTGCTTAAAACAACATCATGTTTATTCCCTTGCTTATTCCAGTAGCTGGTGCAGAGTCTTTGCAGTGATCCTTCAGATTAAACGTGGGGAATTTCAGTGAGAGGCTTGTCAAAGGAAAATAAACAGCAGCATTGTAAAAGAGACAGAAAATTAAGCTCAGTCTAAACACTTTATCATCACCTTTTTGCTAGGTGGGGTTCATTGTTTGGCTTCCCAACAGGAGTTAATCTCTGACACTCGATCACTTGGGTAAATGTTTGCCTTGGAGCTGCAGCGGGGCCGAGCCCCAGGGAGCAGCTCCTGGGCTGACAGCACAAAGCAGCAGGGAATGAACTCTGCAGTGGTTCAGTCATCTCCCATCTGCAGGGCTGGGGAGGAGGGTTTGGGAGCTGCTGGATCCCATTCCCAGTGGGAGCTCCAGGCAGGCAGGACCCTCGGGAAGGTGGGGTTGTGCCCGGACTGCTGCTCCAGGCTGGGCTCTCCCTTTTCAACTTTCCTTCCCCACCTTCTATTCCTCCTCTAAACCCGGGGTTCTGCTTGTAAGAACGGATTTAGTGGGGGTTTATCCTGCTTACAAAACCTTCGGGAAGAGTCGTGTGCTGGGATGGCAGAGTGGCTTTGAGAGGTCGTGTGACACAGGCTAAATCTGAACCTGGGGACAGGAAACTTCCCTAATCCTGGCTCTGCTTGTGGCTCCCTCGGAGGCCTGAGCTCTTTAATCTTCTTCCAGTTCAGTCCCATCACTGCAAATAGGGTAAGGCTGATTATATTGTGCATTTTATCTTTTCTAGCTGCACCCCAGCTGTTGTTATCGAGTGTTCTCGTTGCGGGGTGGGTTGGTACCGGGGTAATCTTGGATTATTGGGACCTTTTTTTGGAAAAAGAAAATTTTATACTTAAGGAACGTATTGGATACAGTGAGGCTGCTCAGGAGGTCTTTGGTGGTTGGGGCTGAGAGCAAATCTACACCTTGGAGCAAGGGCAGCTTTTAAGTGGCTGAGCAAAGGGAAACTGCAATGCTGAGCAAGGCTGTGGTGCCTCCTCGTTGAACCCCACAGAACTGCTCTCCCTGGAAAGGGGTCTGAACAAATTCAGCTCTCTTAGTCCTGCATGAGCAAGTCCCTGAAATATAAATTATAGATCTCCTCAGCAGTAATCTCCCCTTTTTGCTGCTATTTTGGTGCAATATTTGCAGCTGATTTCCAGCTCTGACCACCCATCAAATACCGAGTACACCTTGTGTGGAGTTGGTGTGTCTGAAACGCCAGATTTTGGCAAATGTGACATAAAACCTTCTTGAATTCCTGCTGAATTAGTATCAGAACAGGAAAGCTTTGCTGCTTTCTGGAGTTATAAAACTCTGAAGTAATGTGTGAGGGATGCTCAGGATCCTCATCCTCTCCCAGCCCAGGGAGCTGTGCCCGGTCCCTTTGGAGCAGTCTCCTCTCCCCTGGGATAATGCTGCAAGCCAGGCTCAGCCTGCCTGTGGAAATGGTGGAAAATGCTGTGATGGATGGTTTTTCTAAGTATGTGATCCTCTTTTTCCATTTGCTGGGTAAAAGCTCACCTCAGTAGGGCAGAGCTGGTCCCTCCTCACCTGCAGCTGCTCGTTCCTGTTGCACCAGTCGAGGTGGGATTGGGATTTCTGTGTGTTGGAGGATGAGGCTTTTCCCATAAACCTGTCTCTTGATTTTGGCAGCAGTGGAAGGCAAAAGAAGCTCCTTCCTGGGGTTGACCAGGCAGGATCCCTGTTTCTCTTGGCATTAATCAATGCCTGCTAAGTGGTGCAGGATTAACAGCTCCCTTGGGAGCAGTTCTGGAACTTTAGGGCTGCGGATGTTTCTGTGGACAACTGATGCTGGAGGCACCTCTGGAATTAGAATTGACTTGGCAAGGCACAGAAGTGACAGGAGACTGCAGGACATGAGCAAAACACAGTTCACCACCCCCCAAAAAAATATCTGGCAGGGATGTTTGATTCTGTTCTGTCATGTAACTTATGATGGTGTTTAACCATCTTCCTTTCAATGGGAGCTGCATCTGACTGAATCATGGAGTTGTTGAGGTTGGAAAAGAGCTCCAAGGTTATTGAGTCCAACCTGTGCCCAGTGCCCACCTTGTCCCCAGCCCAGAGCACTGAGTGCCACATCCAGGTGCTCCTTGGCCACCTCCAGGGATGGGGACTCCAAACCTCCCTGGGCAGCCCCTGCCAAGGCCTGACCACCCATTCCATGGGGAAATTCCTCCTGGTGTCCAACCCGGCCCAGCCTGAGGCCATTCCCTCTCCTCCTGTCCCTGTTCCCTGGGAGCAGAGCGTGACCCACCCAGGTGTCCCCTCCTGTCAGGGAGTTGTGGGGCGGTCGAGGTTTGATCTGTCTCTTCTCAAGGAGAATTTCCTGTGGTTCTCTGTGACAAGTTCAACCTGTGCAGGGCCGGGAGTTGGCCTTTGATGACCCCCGTGGGTCCCTTCCAGCTCAGGATATTCTGGGCTTCTGTGAAGTTGTGTTTTCCATGCCCTCAGATTGGTCTGGCTTCCTGAAAAACCAGACTCTGGCCACACTCACTGTCTTTCCTTGTTCTTCCTGAACTGCTGGGGATTCAGCAGTGACTTGGATTTCAGAGGGTTGGGAGTTCCCTCAGAGATGGCTGAAGGACTGAAAAACAACATTTCATTCTTCTGGAGTCCCTTTTTACCTGTGCAGATTAAAGCTTGCCATGTTAGATGGCTTCCCCCAGCTCCAGGGAGAAGACTAGGACTTAATGGTGCTCATGGTGAGTTAGTGGGAAGGCTGGGGGGAGAACTCAGGTTTCCTGAGCCAACCATTAAAATTGCTGCTTCCCAACCCGAAATTGGCAGTGGGAGCAACAGGACTGAGGATGCAGCAGTGTTTGCCAGCAGAACACTCATGGGTCAGACTGTAATGGCTCTGTGACATTCCCTGTTAATGGGAATTGGCACAGGAGAAGGGATAGAGGTGTCTGGCTCTTGATAGGATGCCACAAATTCTGCCTTAATTGGGGCCCAGCTTTTTGTGCTTCCAAACCGCCCATCCCAGTGCTGGGCTGGGGAATGAAATCTGCCAAGAGAAATCATAAAATCAGAATATCCTGGCTTGGAAGGGAAATCCAGGGATCATCAAACTCCAGGGTGGTTCTGATCACTGGGCAGCAGCATCTGATCTATACCTCCAGCACATGCAGGTAACAGAAACTGGGCTGCTCAGCTGGGTCCTGAGATGTGCAGGCAGAGTATTTTCTCTGAAAAAAGATACTTTTAACTCAATTTCATCAGAACTTTTTGATTTCTAAGATTACAAATGAAAACATTAAGCAAGAGTTATTTTGGCTTCTCGATCTTCACACTCTAATAACTGGTTATGTTGCTCCCGGAAGAGAATTCCCCTTTTGACATTGCCTTGCCACTTGTCACTTAGCCAACTCTTTATTTACCTTTGTGTCATTTCCTTGTGTCTCCACTTTCCCTAACATTTCCCCTGGCTACAGATAAAAATACTTTGCTTTCAGCTTCGTCAAGCCTTCCATGGTTTGTCTGGAAAATCTGTGATGTTCCATCTCCTGCGTTAACACTCTCCTGTTTCCCAGTGATGCAAACAGCTTCTCTTTCAAAATGTCACTCATGGGCAGTTTTGCAAGATTTTAGGGGCTCCATGTCTCACCCTTACAACCAAAATGATTGACTCTGCTTAAAAAAAAAAAAAAGAAAAAGAAAAAAGAAAAATCTGCAATTTTATGTGTGTCACTGGAAGTTTCAGGTAGTTTAATGCAGCTCTGTATTCTACCAAAGACAATCTCAGGTTCAGTATGAATGGGAACCTGATAATCACAGAAGGGTCCAAATCAGAGTTGCCCCATTTTGTAGCTGAGAGTTGAGGAAGATGAGATTTACCTGGGCAGACTTTCAGCTAAGAACACATAAATATGTTATGTGTATATATTTATATAAATGAGCTGATGAATGGTTTCAACTGGCAGTTGTATTTCTTGTGGTGATCTTAGAATTGCTGGTCACAGGGGTCACATCAGTTTTTTATCTCCTCAGTCTTGTGCTGCTTTTCTGTCTCAGGAGTGTCTCCAGTCCTGCCAAAGTCAGGAGGTTTCAGCATTAAACCTCCGTGAACTGAAGACAACCAGAGCAAGAGCAGGTTCAGCAGTGCCTAAAGGGGCTCCAGGAGAGCTGGGGAGGGACTTGGGACAAGGGATGGAGGGACAGGACACAGGGAATGGCTTCCCACTGCCAGAGGGCAGGGATAGATGGGGTAGTGGGAAGGAATTCCTGGCTGGGAGGGTGGGGAGAGGCTGGGATAGAATTCCCAGAGCAGCTGTGGCTGCCCCTGGATCCCTGGCAGTGTCCAAGGCCAGGTTGGACAGGACTTGGAGCACTCTGGGACAGTGGAAAGTGTCTCTGCCCATCCTGGGGTGGCACTGGGTGATCCTAAGGTCTCTTCCCACCCAAACCATTCCAGAGTTTTATTCTCAATGCTCATCTTTTTGGTGGTGATTTCCACGTTCCAACCATACCCCCAAAGGGACGTGGGGGGCGGGAATTGAGGATTTTGGCCCTTGTTGGAGTACTTTGGAGTCACCCAGAGCTGACCTGTGGCCAGCCCCTTTCCCGGCGGTGTCGGCGGCACCTTCTCGTCCCTGCCCGGGGCGCGGGGCAGGGCCCGGCTGGGTTTGAAGGTCACACTTGGTGTGCTCTGCTGTGCTTTTCCCAAGCCCAGCCCGAGCCAGGGGACTCGTCTGGGCTGGCTGAGCCGTGCCCTGCAGGGTGTTCAGTGCCGGGGCCGCACAGGCCGGGAACGTCTCCCAGAACCCTGGAAACGTCCGCTCGTGTCACCGTCAAACCGCGGCTCTGCCGCAGCTCCCGGCCCCGCTCTGCCAGCTCCATCGAGGTGAGACAGTTCAGCACCAGAGCACGGATCTGAGGAACAATCCGGGGTTTCTCTTCCTCACATCCCACGTCCCTGGTGGTTGGGTGGGAGCTCCCCCCGGAGCAGGCCTGCTTTGAGGTGAGCTGCTCTCTCAGACGCCAGGTTTGGTCTCTCAGAGCTCGTGCACAGGAATAAAAGCACTTTATTTGTTAGATTTCCAGAGGAAAATCAAATTGGCAGGGTTTATTTCAAAACATCAGAAACTCCTTAGTGAGGAATTAAAGAATTCCTAGAAAACTGGCTTCCTCTCTGCAGGGCTGTAAATTAGAATGATTTCAAAAGAGCACAGACAGCGTGTCATCTTCCTCATTCTCAAGCAGAAGCTGCCTGAATAAACAGTAATAGAATTGTAGATTCTTCTGGTATTATGTAAATGCCTTCATGCTTTGATGTCCCTCGTGTCATTAGTTTGACACTAGCTGGAATTAATGGCCATAAAACTCTATTACAAACGTGGCAGAGAGATTTCTCCTGACTGCTTCTGATTCCTCCTGCGAGCTCGCTGCCTCTGCCACGGGATTGGGAAAGCTGAAAGTAGGTCAGGGCGATGTGTGTGAACATGGGCTGCTGGAATCGCAGCCACAAACAAACAGCACTCGAGTGCTGAAGGGAAATTTGCTATTTTAAGCCCTTATTTCCATTATCACCATCTCATTCTGCACAACAAGCACGTGGGGGGTGCATTGTGGCCGTGCACCCACAGATGGGATCCAGGAAGGAGGAGAAAAAATACGTATGAGTGTATATAGATATATATATGTGTGTATTTGTGTGTTTCAAGGGTGACAGTAAATATTGTCACTTCTGAATGGCTCCTCTCCATCTCATGTGAGGCAGAGTGAAAGTGCCAAAATATGTAGGTCGAAAGAAATGAAGCATTTTGCATCCAAGCAGCAATCAAATGCTGGAATTCCAGGCTGGAATTGCTGATACCGTGTGGTAGAACGTGGGGCAGGATTACAGGGACGTTCTCCAGAGTTCCCACACTCCTTGCATATTTATAATTCATCCCTCATCCTCAGAGGGGCTTCCTCACTGACAGCTCTTGGGGACAAGTGTTGGCTCTCAACCTGAACTAAAGAGTTGGGATGTTCTGAACCTGGAGAAGGGTTAATCACGGAGCTGCTGCATGGTTTCCCTTAGGACAGCTGGGTGAGAAAAGGTGGGAAACAAGGAATATAATAGAATTGGCTGGTTTTAGGCAATAAAAATATGAGCAGGATGGAGAAAAGGGCAGTAAATTTAAACTCATCTTGGCAGTCAGGGATGGCAGGAGTTAAATCTGCTGGGAAGGTGAAGTGCTACAAAACTAACGGAGGGAAGTGATTTGTGTGGATAGGAAAGCCATTCACAGACCATTTCCAAGGAGGCTGTGTCAAATTCTTTTAAGAGTCTGGAAAAAAAGGAGGAAATTAATAAAAATGGAAGCGAGGACTTAAAGCTTGAGAGATTTAAGAACTCCCCAGATTATGGTGCACAGTGATTTACAAGCACTGAAGTGTAGGAGCCAAAGGAAGAGGATTTCTAATTTGTTAGAGATAAGAGAAGGTCGGAAGAAAACTGTTAAACAGAGATGGAGGGGAAAGTGAGGCACGAGAGGCTGCAGGGTTCAGCCCCTTGCCTGCTTTGGTTCTGGTTTTCATCATTTGATAAGGGCTGGAGCACAGGCTCCATCCAGGCCAGGGAGCAGCACCTGGGACCAGGGGGAGCTCCAGGATGGGGATGGGGATGGGTGTTCATCTGTGATGGGGAGGGCAGGCACCACTCTGGGCTAGGGGTGTGAAGCATTATTAATTTGTAACCTATTTTATTAAAAGATACTAAAACAAGTGATGACACAACCAGAAAGAACCAGCTGGAGTGATAAAAGTCTGAGGAGGCAACAGACGAGGTGTAGCTACAACATGGTGCAGTGAGGATGGGTTCTTCATGTATTTTATTCGCTGTAAGTTTTGAGAAGAGTCAGAGTTCTGTGCCCTCCTCAGCCAGAGAAGGAGCTCTTGAAAAGTGCTCTTAGTGGATCGAGTGAGCTGGTGTGTGGACCTTGTTCTCCTTCGTGGTTCTGTAAATATTGACTCTCAAAGGAACACACTGGGAGCTCGTGATCCCCAGCAGAGACTGTAAGTGCTTCTTTTACTTATTTTTGTTTTCTTCTCTGACCCTGATTGCATTAAAAAAAAAAAAAGAATTGAGCTGTTGGCTGTTGTCAGGGGAGGATTTGGGGTTTGCAGCAGCTCGGAGCAGCCGTGGCTCAGCCCGGGGAGCGTCGGCCGTGTCCTGCCGGGGTGATGGCTGTGGGAGCTGGGCACTGACCCTGCTCAGCTGCTCCTGGGAGGGCCTGGCTGGGCAGCTCTGCCCAGGCTCTGCCAGGCAAAGGGAAACAGTCTGGGGACATGGTGTGGTGTCTGCCTGAGCCTTGGAAAGACAGCTCAGGTATCAACCCGTGGAGAGAACAGAGCTGGTCTGGTCTGTCTGGGGTGGGCACGGCGTGAGGAGAAATCCTAGGTTGCCTTAGGATCTAAACATGAAGAAGCACTTTGTGTTCAGCTGAAGAGAAATCTGCAGGTGTATTTTTATGGTAGTTTGGGTAAATGTGGTTAGGTCTCAAAGGAATAAAGCTTAGGGAAAGTTTGAGTTCCTCAACAGGAGGTACCAGATCATCATCAGTGGGAAGTAGGGGATATTTTCTTTTTTGGAATTTTGCTAACTTTCTGTACCTCAGATTTTTTTTTAATCCACTCCATGGCTCTTGGATTTCCTTGGAGCAGGAGGCACTTTGCAAGTCCCAGTTCTGTGTGCAGACTGGCAGCAGATGGTGGTTTGGCTGCTCTTCTGTGTTTGTGGTGTCCTGAACCCTCTGCAGGTGTTGGCATCAGCCCAGGCTGCAGCTCAGGATTCCCTGAACTGTGTCTGGTACCAGCCCAAAATCTTGGCTGGACTGGAGGGTATTCCTGGGCCTCTTGCTGAGCAAGAGTAGAATTACAGAATCATGAAATGGATCGGGTGGGAAGGGACCTTAAAACCCATCTAGTTCCACCCCTGCCATGGGCAGGGACACCTTCCGCTATCCCAGGGTGCTCCAAGCCCCATCCAGCCTGGCCATGGACACTTCCAGGGACTGGAATCCACAGCCTGTCTCAGCAACCTGTGCCAGTCCTCTGCTCCTAATCCCCAGGGAGTCACTGCACCCCTGGGAGGTACCAGAGCACGTTCTCCAGCTCACAGTTCCATTACAGCTGCTTCTGCTCACACACGTCCTGCCCACCTTCCAAAGTCTTGGGTTCCTTCTCTGGGTCTGGTGTGTGTGTGGTAATGTTTGCTCATCCTTCCCCCCCTCTCCAGAGGCTTAGGGGAGATCTATGTCCCTGTTCTTGAAACTACTTCAGTTTTCCTGGGGAAAAGGAACTTCCAGACCTGCCTTCCTTGAAAACCCCTCCAGGGTGGCAATTGCTGTCTCCCTGTATCCCTGTTTGGAAGGTTTGAGCACCAAGCTCAGCAGTGACCTTTGCTGAATGGATCCTTATGCTGGTTCCTTGCTGCTGCCTCTGCTCTTCTCCAGGGCTTCTGCTCTGCAGTGTCCTGCACTTCTCCTGACCCTGGACTGAAGTGGAGCACGGGCAGACTCCTCAGCGTGTGCGAGTGCCACGGCTGAGCTCTGCTCCAGCCTCTGCCCCACTGAGGAGCTCATAATGGAGCGTTTGAACTGGAGCATTCCCTGAATCAGGATAAAGCTGTTTAAATTTGGCAACAGCCCTTTCAGGGGAAATAGCCTTTCCCTGCTCGGAACGAGGGCTGACAGCGCTGCGGGTCACAGCTGCCTCTGCAAACTGCACTGTCACTGTGGTGCCCGCAGAAGGGACACACTGTCCCTGTCTGGGGTGGCACTGGGCATGGCGGGGCTATAATTTCCCCCAAAACTCCTTGGGGTATTCTTCCAGGCTGCTCTGGAAGTCAGGAGCCTTATGTAGGGCATTAAAGCAGCACAGCTCTGTGGGAGGTTTCGTGGAAGTGCAGGTGATGCTGATTTTACACAAAAGTTTTGTCCCTTGGGATCTGTGTCACATCACTCCCAGCCCTGTGTGTTCATGGCTGTGAGATCTCTGTGCTCAGGAGCTGTGGCCAGGCTGGACAGGGAGGAGGAGAGGCTCCAGCTGGTGCTCACAGTCAGCCTGGAGAAAAAGGGGCTTGGGGGGGGGGACCCTGTGGCTCTGCACAACTCCCTGACAGGAGGGGGCAGCCAGGGGGGTTGGGCTCTGCTCCCAGGGAACAGGGACAGGAGGAGAGGGAACAGCCTCGGGCTGTGCCAGGGGAGACTCAGGTTGGATACCAGGAGGAATTTCCTCGTGGAAAGGGTGGTCAGGCCTTGGAAAGAGCTGCCCAGGGAGGTTTGGAGTTCCCGTCCCTGGAGATGTCCAAGGAACACCTGGACGTGGCACTCAGTGCTCTGGGCTGGGGACAAGGTGGGGATTGGGCACAGCTTGGACTCCATGGCCTTGGAGGGCTTTTCCAGCTAACCGGGATGATTCCAAGATTTTGGGATCTCTGGGGCTCTCCTCTGTGCAAGCACAATGGGGTTTGGACAGGCCTCGTGTGCCCACTCCTCATTGTGAGTCTTTTCCCTCAGAATGGATCTTGTCTCAACTTCACACATTTCAGGCAAGGCAGGGTGTCCACAGACCTTCCTGGGTTCTCCTCAGTTACGAGGCTGGGTGCAAGGCCAGGGAATAGGGAGGGATTCAGCTGGCTCCATCCCGGTGTTGCTGCACTGGGGTTTCCCTACCTGCAGATGTTCCCTGTATCACCTGCACCTCACACTGGGCCTGCTGAACAGGTTTGGGGGGTTTTTGCCTGGCTGTGGATTGAAATATTCCCTGCCAAGGATGTGCAGAAGGCTCATGGCTTTAGGAAGGAACCCCAAGTGAAACAGAAGAACTGCCTTAGTTGTGCTACTTGGCTGAGAAAAAACAAGCAAAAAGCCCAAGCAGGGACACCAACTGTCCCAGGTTGCTCCAAGCCCCATCCAGCCTGGCCTTGGACACTGCCAGGGATCCAGGGGCAGCCACAGCTGCTCTGGGAATTCTATCCCAGCTTCTCACCACCCTCCCAGGGAACAATTCCTTCCCACTATCCCATCTCTCCCTGCCCTGTGGCACTGGGAAGCCATTCCCTGTGTCCTGTCCCTCCATCAGCTCAAATCACCTCCAATACAGCTCCCTGGTGTATTTCCAGCACTGTGGAAATAAGTCTTTAGTGAGTCTTCTGTTTAAAAGTAGAGCTTCAGATGCCTTTGTTATTAAAAGATGAGGAGTCTGTCGAGGGTGGTTCTGGATGGGGGTCTGGAGAGGTGGGAGCTGTGCTGTCCCGTGGTCTGGGGCACTGAGGGATAAATCCGAGCTGTGCTGAGGATTGCTCACTTCCTGAGCAGCTGACATTCCCAGCGGGAAGCAGAAGCAGCAGAACAAACATGGAGCAATTAGAGCAGAGGGTGGGAGATGGGAGCTCAGTGCACCTCTGTGGTTCCGCCTCCCAACCGATGACAAAGCAATCGCTGCCGGAAAATTCCCTCTGGGAAGGAGAAGTAAGGAAGGGAAAAAAGCTGGACAAGAAACTGTAGCAACTGCATTTTTTTTTTCCTTGCAGATTTTTTTACAAGGCAAAACATGAACCTTGTGTTGAACTTTCAAGTTCCTGACTTTGCATCTCGGAAGTTTGGAGATACCGGTTCTGACAGTCATACGCACGGAGTCCTTTTAGCATTCAGGATTATGTAACAGCATGGAATTTCAGAGGGAGAGCAGTAAAACCCTTCTGGAACTGTCAGCACCCTCTGAAGTGCCCTGCAGTTTTTTGAGGGCCTTTAATAGATTCCTGATCTTCTTCTTCCCATCCAACTCAGTGGTGGAATTTAATTTGCTTCTCATTGCAGGGACTTGAGAGTGCCAGGACAAGGGGGAATGGCTTCCGACTGCCAGAGAGCAGGGATAGATGGGATATTGGGAAGGAATTCTTGGCTCTGAGGGTGGGGAGGCCCTGGCACAGGGTGCCCAGAGAAGCTGTGGCTGCCCCTGGATCCCTGGCAGTGTCCAAGGCCAGGTTGGACGGGGCTCGGAGCAGCCTGAGACAGTGGAAGGTTGGAATGAGATGATCTTTAGGGTCCCTTCCAACCCAAACCATTCTGACATTCTATGAAATTAAAGTATTTTGTGTAACCTCAGCCAGATTTGGGCTCAGCACTGGCTCCTGGGAGTTTAACTTTGCAGACCCTGAGGTATCTCCTTCTCCAAAAGCTGGATCTGAAGAGCCTGTGAAGGCTCAGCAGGCTGGAAGGAACCTCTGACATCCTAAACCATCACCTTTGCCCAAAGCAGGGAAAGCAGACTCTGCTCGTGCTCTGCTCAGCTGGCTTTGGAGTTATCCCCAGGGCTGGACACTCCACAGCCTCTCTGGCCAACCTGCCCAGTGTCCAGTCCCCTCAGATTTCACTTTTCACTAAAATGGAGCTGCTGCGTTTCAGTTTGACAAGAAGGAAGGGAGGGAGTAACCAGCTTTGACAGCTCTGCTCTGGGTGAATTGTCCTCCATCAGGGCTGCCAGCTTAGTGCTTTAGATATTCATTAAATGCAAAAACTTCTTGGAATCTTGAGCTCTTATCCTCTTGGATAAAAATGTGCAACCTCCCTTGGGGTGGCTGGGTGACATCTTTTTCCATGTAGTTCCTGTCTGTGCTTATCCCTTAGATTTTGGGGATTAGTGAGGCTTGTCTGCAAAACTCACTCACAGGGATTTTCAGACCCATCACTCTGAACTGAACTAGACAATATTTCATTTTACAAAATGATGAGATTGATGATAAAATATTGAGGGGATATTCCTGTAAGATACTCTCTGTTTACTCCAAAGCCAGCAGGCACAAAGGGAGCCTGAGCATCTTGGGGAAGGTACCCTGTGACCTTTCAGGTGAGACTTTTGCCTCCCTTACCCTAAATGATGTCTGGAAATAATGTCCCGAGCAAGGGAAGGAGACCCTGGAATGTCTTGGTTGCCTCTTGGGGTTTTTACCTGACGTTCCAGGTAGATCCCATCCTGTACAACACTGTTGTGCAGCAGACTGAAGGAATGTGTGCCTAAAAATAAGACAGGACATGCAGGCAAAGGTCTCTTGAATCCCTTGGATAGGAATCAGAAGTTGCTCCTGGTAGTAACGGTCCTGAGCACAGGCAGCTCCTCACACAGGCACCACGTGCTCCCAAAACAAGTCTAAATCTCGTGTAGAATCCTTGAAGCATCCAGTCTGGAGAAGACTCCAAGGAGACCTTAGGGCCCCTCCCAATGCCTAAAGGGGCTCCAGGAGAGCTGGAGAGGGACTTGGGACAAGGGATGGAGGAACAGGACAGAGGGAATGGCTTCCCACTGCCAGAAGGCAGGGATGGATAGGATATTGGGAAGGAATTGTTCCCTGTGAGGGTGGTGAGGAACTGGAATGGATTTCCCAGAGCAGCTGTGGCTGCCCCTGGATCCCTGGCAGTGTCCAAGGCCAGGCTGGACAGGGCTTGGCGCAGCCTGGGATAGTGGAAGGTGTCCCTGCCCATGGCAGGGGTGGCACTGGATGGGCTTTAAGGCCCCTTCCAGCCCAAACCATTCCATGACTCTGATTCTGAAGCTCCTTTTTAAGACTGCAGACACCACACCCTGGCAGAGGGGGATATGTGTGTGTGTGTGACTTCAATTCCCTTTGAGACTGATGGGAATTCATTGGCATGACTGATAAAACTGCTGCTCTTTGTGGTGATTCCAGCAAGGCCAACTCTGCCTCCGTGTGAGGTGCACCCATCCCAGCTGGGGGTGATCTGGGCACATTGCCTTTGAGATCCACTGCAGGAATGGAGCTCCCAAGCCTCCCTATGCCCGTTTTCCCTGCTGGGTGCTGGCAGGGCCCTCTCCTGGCTGCTCACTCATTAATTTTGAAGATACTTAACCCCGAGCCGGAGGTCTGACCAGTGACCTCCCAAGATTAGCATCTCCTGCAGCGAAAAGGCTTTAGCATGTAATCCTCTCCTCAGAGAGCCCTGCCTGGACATTCCCCGTGGGATGTCCTGCGTGACAGCGGCTCCGGGAGTTTGTCCTGCCCAGGTCCGAGCCCAGCAGGCCGCCCACGGCGGGGAGGTGGCCAGAAGGGCACTTTTGGCTGGATTAGCTTTGAATTGGTTGGTGTGACCGTGCTGACCTTTGCAGAGAGATGATCAAACAAACAATTCGACGCTGTCAGCAGCCCTGCTAAATGTTCCACCCTCGTCCTGCCCTGGAATCAGTGCAGGGAAGGTGCTACTTGCATGGGATCCTTATTTTTACTTTCAGAAGCAAGTTTGCTTTGTAAGTACGTTGTTAATGGTCTTTTTTCCTTTAAGCAAGACTTTGTAAGCTTTAATCCTACACTGGTTTATATTATCAGGGCTCGTAACCGGATTTTCAGCTATCAGCCAGCTTTAATACTTGCTAAAATTGCTTTACAGGTCTGTGGGATCTGTCAGATTTGCATTTTGTGTGGAGTGCATTATCTGCTGCCGATGCACATCCACAGGCACTGGCAGCATTAAGCCTTGGAAGAGTTTGGCTTCTCGTTTTTTTTGCTTTTGTGTCTTTTGTTGGTAGGTCGGAGGCAGAACATGTTTGGGGAGGGTTGGGTTTGGAACTGAAAAATCCTCTTTTCCCAGTCCTTGGGACCCTGTTCTGAGATCACATTTTGTTTTCCAGGCTTGATAAGGGGAAACTGAGTATTGGGATGGGGTGGGGACGACAAATAAGCTGGAAGTGTCCCTTTTATGGCAAATAACTTGGAAAACATTCTGGGAATAGCAGAGAGGGTTTTGCTGATGGTGACTGTGATCCAGAAATCTTTGTTGTCCTGGCTCTGGCAGGGGTAGCTCGGTCCTGGCTGGCCCAGAGAAGGGGCGGCTGATCCAGGCTTGCCCTTGCTCCTGGCCCTGCTCTGGCCTCTCCCTGCTCCAGAGCTGCCCACATCCCTCCTTGCACCAGGATTCCTGCTGGGAAGCAGTGGCTGGTTTGGGTTTTTAATTTGCATCTGTTGTGAAAATATTGTGTGAAGAATATTCCAGTCTTGGGTTTAGATTTCGAAGGATTTGGCAGAGGCAGCTCCCAACTGCTCCTGATCCAGCTTCCAGCCGGCTCTGGGGCTTTGCTGGAGCTCAGGGCTTGCAAACACTGACAGAGTTTTGCTCAACTCGGTTTCATCTGATGTCACATGGAAATATTTCCCATTACAATTCCTTTTGTCTCCTGCTGCTCCCTCCTTCTCCAGCCTCGGGTGGGGTTCCCCTCTGTATTTAAAGGCATGAACACAACCTAGCTACTGAAAAAACCCCAGAGTGGAGGGGTTCTTCTGGTTTGCCTTTCTCACCCTAATTTTATGTCCTTCCCTGTGAAATCTTTAATCATGGCAATATGCCAAGATTAGTGTCAAATATTTGGAGTTCAAGCAGTGGGTCAAGCTCTCCATCAGCCTCAGTGGGGGTCCAGCCCAGAACTCTGTTAATGTCATAATATCATATTATCATCTTTGAAGAAGTTCTTGAATGTTTTTAACTGCTCCCAGGCTCTTCCTCACACTGTCAAGGACTTTTAGTGTCTTCTTTTTTTTTTTTTTGCTTTAAATAGTTTTATAGACACGCAAATGACAGGCTCCTGTCTAGAGGAATTTACAATGGAATCTAATTAAATCCCTTGCTGTTCTGTACCACAGATAATGGTAAATAATAATAATGTCTCTTGACACATTGCAGTGGCACTTTATCTCCAAAGCACTTTGCAAATTTAAATAAAATATTACCAAAATTACATTATATTATCAGATAAAATATTAATAAAATATTTTCTCTTTAAATTATCAGACTTTTTGCTTCTCCAGGCTTGGGCAGCGTTGCCCAGGCTGGATTTTCCACGGGACACACGGGGGTTTGTTGCCTGCCCGTGTCCCCCTGTCCTTTGTCACGGGGGAGGCAGAGCTGGTGTAACCCTGGCCTGGGAACCTCTGTCTGCTCCTGCTGAAGTCAGCCATGGCAAATGGAGTCATTTAGCAGAATAAAAGCTAAAAGCCACTGGCAGAAAAGCAGTGTCCCCATGCCAAACACTGCTGCTTTGGGGGTGCCAGCTGCTCAGGAGGGGGAGCAGCTCTAGAGATGGATGCTCAGGGGTGGATGTGTTCGAGGGCAGGGCTGCAGTGTCTGCTCTGGGTCGTGTTTATGTGGGAGCCAAAGAGTGGAACATCCTGTGTTTACTGGAATTATCCTTTGATTCCCAATCTCTAGCTTTCTGAGTGTGTGTAAGCATAAAATAGACATTTTATTTGTATTTACTTGGGTCAGCATCTCTATAGGATCTGTTCTACACTGTGAGCTCCTGTTAGAGCCTAGTGGGAGATGTCCGTGCCACAGCAGGGGTTGGAACTCGATGGTCGTGGATGTCCCTTCCAGCCCAAACCATTCCGGGTTCCACTATAAATCCCTGATTGCCCCTGCAGCGCTCCCTCCCAGCCCCAAAGGCAGCGTTCTCCACGGTCTGGGTTTCAGTAGGAAAAAGCCTTTTCCCAGCTGGGTTGTTGCTGTGGGACACCAGGGAGCTGGGAGAGGGGCAGGCAAAGCCCGTGTCCTGCTCCGCCCGGGGTGGCACTGGGGACACGGTGCCAGCACCGCCGTGTCCCCGAGCACGCGGCCCTTCCCTCCGTGTCACCCCACAAAGGGACCTAAACCCCGGAAAGCTCCTGCCTTTCCTGGGATTAGCTGGGAAGGCCCTGCTGAAGGGATTTCTGGGAACGGCCAGAATGGGGACACATGGAGGGAGTGTCACAGCCAGAGTGTCACACACACAGTGAGTGTCACACACTCAGAGTGTCACACACACACAGTGTCACATACACACAGAGTGTCACACACAGAGTGTCACATGCACAGTGTCACACAGAGTGTCACATGCACACAGTGTCACACATACACAGAATGTCACACACACAGTGAGTGTCACACACACACAGAGTGTCACATGCACAGTGTCACACACAGAGTGTCACACACACACAGAGTGTCACACACACAGTGAGTGTCACACACAGAATGAGTGTCACACACACAGATGTCACACGCACACAGAGTGTCACACACACAGTGACTGTCACAAGGCCCTGAGCTCACAGGGCCCACACCCCGGGGCCATGGCGGCGTTTGGAGCTCCAGAGCCTGACTGGAAGTAACATTGAGATTATTTATATTAGTCATTACACATATTCATTTTATATATATATGTGTGTGTGTGTGTGTGTGTGTATATGTAAATAAAAATATATAGAATAATGTATAATTTACATATATTTATAAATATAAAAAATTTATAATGTATAAATATTAATATAAAACATAGGAAAATATATAAGCTATACATTCTAAAATATATATTATAATATATAATACAACGTGCATGAAAACAAAATATATTATAAAGTGTATGATATATATAATATATGCTATATATTTATGTTACATTCATTTATAACATATGTAATATAAATGATCCAATATATTATATTATTGTAGAAGGTATTATTATTTCAATGATTGTTTAAAGTATTCTTATATATTTATATGATTAATTATATTATTATTAGAAGTAATATTTAATATTTACCCCTAATCAGAGGTTTCGACATGTTTCAAACTCCAAGGAGTCCTCTCCTGCTTTTCTAAACCCAAACTCTCTGAGCAAATTGTTGAAACCCCACTGATGATTTATACTGGTGGTCTTTCCTTGTTTTATGATGTAAAACAAATCCCAAACCCCACAAAAGCCATTTTTCATCTCATTCTTTCTCAATCACTTTATTATTATTAGAGTTTTTAGAGTTGGATCTCTGCCCACCTTACTGTGAGCTCTCAGCCCCTGCAGGCACCTCCAGATTGTTGCTTTTACAGACCAGGGTTGTGTTTTTAACGAATTCTTCCCTTTTGCTCCTTCTGTGCCTTACATTGGGATTGTTCTTATTAACTGCAGTTTTGCACTGAATTAAGGGTTGTATATATTGTGATGAATTTCCTCTCCCAAGCTCCAGGCTTGCAGGTATTGCCAGCCTAAGTGAAGGTAAAAATACTAAAAGCATGAAGAGATGTATTGGCAGGAGAAAAGAGAATGTATTGGGGGTGACAGAAGGAGTCACTGTAAATATTTCTGTGTTTCTTTCCAGAAGAAACTGGAAGCAGTTTAAAACTCTAATGTTGTCCACAGAAGAGGTAACAAATTTGGGCCTCCTTAAAATGGAAATGAAGCTAAATGTCATTAGTCTGGGTATTAATTTTGAACCTTTCCATTGAGCTTGTCCTGTTTAAAGCTTCAGGACTTAGGGGTTTGTTTCTTTTGTACAACTGGAGGCTTTGTACCAGGACAGCACTTCCATGTGAGTCCATTCTTGATCTTACATGTGCATCAGGACACAGAAATCCCCATTATCCTGTGCCTTGTGTTTGAAGAGCTGGATCAAACCAGTAAAAAATGAATATTACATTCTCTGGTTTGACTGCCAGTCCCTCTTACCTGGGGATGTCACATCCGAATGTCACGTGGTACAACGATCCATTTAAAATATTTTAATGTTTGGCTTTTGACTGGCTCATTTTCTTCTCCCATGTCAGTATTCCCAGGAGAAATCATGGATGAGAAGATGTCCTACAAAGAGTTCCTGGATGGCAACGACTCCTGGTCAGCAGAGGAAAGGGACCTGTGCTTCAAACCCATGGACATGGCTGGTAGGATGGCTCAGGGGCCTGGAGCATCCCTGATTTTAGCAGCTGGGGTCCTCATGGGCTCCTGACTGGAGTTCATTCTCATCCATTCCTGGCTCCAGCCCTGTGGGGGCTTCTGCTCCCCTGCCTTCGACACCCTGGTTCCCCAGGCTTGGGGCTGGGCCCAGCCTGCTCAGTGGCTTCGTTTGGGATCTGGGTGAGGGCGTGGAGTGAACCCTTCGTGAGCCATGGCCAGCACTGGGCTGGATGGGATGTGGGATGTGGGATGTGGATGTGGGATGTGGATCTGCTGCAGGGCAGGAAGGCTCCACAGGGGGTCTGGACAGGCTGGGTCCCTGGGCTGAGGTCAGCGGGGTGAGGATCAGCCAGGCCAAGTGCCAGGTCCCGCCCTCAGGGCACCGTAACCTCATGGAATGCTCCGGGCTGGGGCAGAGGGGCTGGAAAGCTGGGAAAGACCCTGGGGGTGCTGTGCCAGGGGCTGGACACGAGCCCAGGGGGGCCAGAGGCCGATGGCCCCTGGGCTGTGACATCCCCAGTGTGGGCACAGCCCAGGGCAGGGACTGTCCCCTGTGCTGGCCCTGCTGAGGGACCCCCTGGAATCCTGGGGGCAGCTCTGGGCCCCTCCTGCCAGGAGAGACCTGGAGGAGCTGGAGCATGTCCAGGGCAGGGAATGGAGCTCGGGAAGGGGCTGGAGAACCAGGAGAGGCTGAGGGAGCTGGAAAGGGGCTCAGCCTGGAGAAGAGGAGGCTCAGGGGGGACCTTGTGGCTCTGCACAACTCCCTGACAGGAGGGGGCAGCCGGGGGGGTCGGGCTCTGCTCCCAGGGAACAGGGACAGGAGGTGAGGGAACTGCCTCAGGCTGGGCCAGGGGAGGCTTAGGTTGGATATTGGGAAAATTTAATCACTGAAAGAGTGGTTAAGTGTTGGAAGGGGCTGCCCAGGGCAGTGGTGGAGTTCCCGTCCCTGGAAGTGTTCCAAACCCAAGCAGACACAGCATTTTGTGATGTGTTTTGGGGGTATTTGGTCAAAGGTTGGAGTTGATTATCTTGGATGTCTTTTCCAACCCTAATATTTCTGGGATTCTATGCCAGGAGCAGTTCTGGGGGACTCCCACAGCTGAACTGCTGAGAGAACTGTGGGTTTCAGTGCAAACCTCCCCCAGGTCTGGCTGCAGTGTCCCCAGGCTCCGGGCAGGGCTGGTCCCTCTGTCACGTCCTGCCCTGCAGCGCAGCTCAGGCTGTCCCCGCAGCCTCTGCAGCTGCTGACACTCCTGAAAATGAGCTGGACCTTCTGTAACCTGACCCTGCAAACAGATACACTTTCACCCAGCAGCTTCCCCTCTATTTGCTCACTCTTTTTCCCTAATTTTTTAACTTAAATTGCTTGCTGACTCCAGGAGCACCTGGGAAAAATGTGTGTCCTGCCCAGGTTATCCCAGGCAATCAACCTGGAAAGATACATGATGGAACTTCTCTTTTTAATATATTTTTTAGTACTGTAGGCCTGCTTAGTGCATGATTTTCTTACTGTCTGAATCTCTGTAAGAGATTCTGTGAGGAACTGATGTATTTTTGCAAGGATAAGGAATGATTCATGGAAGAACTGGAAGAGCAATAGCTTTGTTGGGTTTTCCCTCCTGTTGCTGTGTGGGTGCAGGAATGGGACATTGATGTTGTTATGCTCAAGAGCCAGATGTCACATTTGTTAATTAGGAACAATTAACATACCTGGCCCATCACCCAGAGTTCTTTTGGCCTGAACAATATGAATTTTTTGGTTTATTTGTTGCATGAAACCACATTTCTTTAGGTATTTTGTCCTTGGAGTGTTTGCACACCTGGACAAGCTCCATATAAAGTTCAGGATCAAAGTGTTCCCTGTGTTGATATAAACAAGATTCTGCTTAGGGTTCCCATAATGGAGCAGAGGGATCAGAGTGCACAGAGCAGCTTTAAGGACTTGTCAACGGGAGAAAAATGGGAACATCAGACTTAGAGAACTCTTTGGGTTTATTAAATATTTGTGTGCCCACGCTTTGGAAAACGGGAGGATGATTTCTGTCCCAAGGAGAGGATTCTCTGGCCAGTGGTGTAAAGGATCTCCTGACCACCATCCCTGTAATTCCTTGTTCCTTGGGGAGAAACAGGGGAAATTCCAGTTCTCTCACTTCTCCCCTTTTCCCTCTAGAGCAGAGATGGGGTTTGCCCAGAGATCTGAGTTGCCCATTTTTTCCACATCATCCAGCTGCTGGGCAAAAAGGAAACGTCAGCAGGATCTCCGTTAGTTTTAAATTGATTTCAGTCATAATCTTTTTTTTTTTCCCCTTGTTTTTTGGGGTTGTTTTTTTAAATGGAAAGAAAGCAGTTGTTCAGGCCTGGCAATACTGTTCTAAACAGCTTGAAATCAAAATATTCTGCACGTTGCTCCGAGGCAAGATGTTGTCTTGGCATCTCAAATAACCTGACAGGTTTATAAAGGAATTTGCTCAGCTCACCTGATCTTGACATCCCAGCACACTGTGGGCATGGGAACACCTCAGGCTGGGCTGTCAGCCCTACAGGGAGCACATCTGGCATGAAAATGAGCCACAGCCCTCAACCAAATCCCTCTGAACTGGGTTTAACTGGAGGAAATCTGAGTGTCTGGAAATAGGGGGTTCACCTGGAGAAGAGAAGGCTCCAGGGAGAGCTCAGAGCCCTTTCCAGGGCCTAAAGGGGCTCCAGGAGAGCTGGAGAGGGACTGGGGACAAGGGATGGAGGGACAGGACACAGGGAATGGCTTCCCACTGCCAGAGGGCAGGGATGACAGGGACCTTAAAGCTCATCCCATTCCATCCCTGCCATGGGCAGGGACACCTTCCACTATCCCAGGCTGCTCCAAGCCCCGTCCAGCCTGGCCTTGGACACTTCCAGGGATGGGACAGTCTGCGTGGGACACTGGGAAATGTTTTAATTTCCCAGTAACTTGGTTAAAACACCAGTCCATCACCCCGGTTCATACTGGGATGCAGTTCCTGGCTGGGAGAGCTTGGAGGTCCCACACCTTTCTCTGCTCTGGGCTGAGCTGAGCCCTTGTCCTGACTCAGGTTCCTGGGATGTGTCCATCAGGGCAGAAGCAGATGACTCCTCCTGGAGGGGAGGGCACAGTTTCTCCAGGATCAGTCGTGCTGCACTTTCCCAGGAATCAGCTGAGTGTTTCTGTTGGGTATAAATTCTCATTGGGAAGATGTTTGCTCCTGGTAAATAATCCCAAAAGCAGCTTTTCCTCAGAAGCGCAGCATTGGGATCTGGTGCATCTTCATCCTCTTGTTTCAATACTGTTCCTTGTCCCCTGTTTGGTGACACTGCCTGGTTGTGTCCCTGCCAGACCCCTTCAGCATCCACAGAGGGGAGAACCTGCCAGATTTGTCCTTCCCTACGGACATGAAGAACGTGCAGCTGTTCCCGGGCCACGCCGATGCTTCCAGGGACATCCTTGGTGAGCTCCTGCTGGACATCCCTCCCCAGCTGTCAGTCAGGGAGTTTCCTCTGTTGTCTTTCATGTACTGAAAATTAAGGTTCTAAATTCACAAGCCTTTTTTCCTGCTCTTGTTGTCATGGCTGAAACCCAGATACTCAGGAACTGTTTCCACGAGGTGCTCTTCAGCATTTCAACTCTTGGATTTTTATATTAATATTGGATTATTCAGGGATTAGCAGCAGGAATTCATGGGAGCAGAAGCAGAAAGCCAAAGGAAATAATTTGCCTATGTTTCTTTTACACCTTGTCAGAAAGTTCTGTAAAATACAAAACTGATGCTTTGTGAAGCAGAACTAACATTTGATGCAGATTTATCTGAGCTGCTGCTCAGCAGAACAGTCCAAGTGTGGCAGGACTTGAAATTTATGAGAGGAGTCATTAGGGCTGGTGATTAACAAAAGGTTTTTTATTTCCTTAGCTCCACATGGATCCATGATGGGACCTGAACAACCTTTCCTGGGGTCCCTGTATTCCCCTGCAGAGGCCATGGACCCATCAGCCTTCATTGGCCTGGAGTCAGGCACAGAATTCCTGCCAGGAAAAACAGGTGAGAAGCAAATGTTTTCTCTTACTGGCTGGGTTTGGAGGGTTTGCAGCTGGAAAATCCCAGTTTACGACTCCTAAAGAATCTTGGTGGGGAGTTGGTAGATAAAATGAGTCAAGATTGGAAAGTTTCCTCTTGTCATGNGGTGAGATTGGAAAGGAACTTTCCCAGCCCCCTGCTCAGGCCAGGCCACCCAGAGCCACTTGCCCAGAAGAACTGAGGAAAAAAAACTCCACTTTTGGGTCCTGGGGTCAGTGCAGGGTATAACTCTTGTCTGATGGGAGCTTTTCAATTATTGTGGAAGACTACAATGTTCTGGTGCCTGTCGTAGAGGGAATTGAAAAGTTCCCTGAGGATGAACCCCAAAACCAGCAGTCAGGACCTTCCACTGGGAAAGTAAAAGCCCTGTGGGCTCAGGGCTGGACTCAGTGTGTGTGTTTCCCACAGCACCTGAAGAATACTGGATGGGAGCTCAGCAGGACATGAAGGGACCAGATACCTCTTTCTTTGTTGAGCCACCAGGTAAAAACAGCTTTGGGTTGATCTGCAGGAAGTGTTGGTAGGGAGCTCCTGAGCAGCAGGACCAGCTCCTCTCCTTGCCTGCCTCCTCAAGGGACATGGGGCTGTGACAGAGCCACTGGGACCTGAGCAGGGACAGCACTGTTTCTGCTGTTCACATCAGTTCAGAATGGAAATGCATCTTAGAGGGCTGGGAATGGCTTCAAACTGAAAAAAGAGTAGGGCTAGATGGGATATTGGGAAGGAATTCCTCCCTGTGAGAATGGCACAGGCTGCCCAGAGAAGCTGTGGCTGTCCCTGGATCCCTGGAAGTGTCCAAGGCCAGCTTGGATGGGGCTTGGAGCAACCTGGGATAGTGGAAGGTGTCCCTGCCCATGGCAGGGGGTGGCACTGGGTGATCCCTAAAATCCCTTCCCACCCAAACCTTTCTGGAATTTTACAATTATCTTTAGATTCTGGTCACAGTTAAATATTTGAAGCTCCACTGGGACGCTATCCCATTGGGAATTCATGTGTATTACAAACCTTGACCCATAATGGGATCTTTATCTCAATGAAGAAGCTGAGAACAGTTTAACTCTGCTCCAGGGTAGAAAATGTTTCTGGAGGTGGGGGTGGGACTGGGAGCGTTTGTAACACAACACTCCCCAACTTTGCCATTTCTCCCGGGATTCAGGAGTTTCCGTGGGTGCTGCACAAATTATTTTCCTGAGAGTGGGCAATGAAAGCTGATTCTCTCTGAGCTGCAGGGGATGCTGAGGGGGAGTTCCCTCCCCAGGGTGGCTGAGGCACCACCCCGGGGGTGTCCCCCACATCCCAGCAGCTCCAGGGAGGAGCCGTGTGCCGAGGCCTTTCCAGGTGCTCACTGCAGCCCGTTCTGGTTCCCAGTGCCCCCCGCAGCCACAGAAGCCATAAGGACGAGTCTGCCCGACAGCCCGACGGCAGCAGCGCCTGGAAACGTTCCTGCTGCAGCCACAGCATTCCCAGGAGAGGCTGCAGCCACCGATGGACCAAAGGGGGCAGTGCCAGGTAAGTCCCTGCAGCCGGAGGGTGCTGCAGGCTTCGGCTCTCCGGGAGCAAGTGGTAGTGGTGGGACAGCATGGAATTGCCTCTCCTGAGGGAAACGCAGCAAGGTGTTGTTTGGGACCCTGAGGGAGAAGCAGCAAGTCTGCTCAGTTGTGTCCCAGTGCAGGAGCTGATTCTGTGAATCTTCGCTGTCTCCAAATTTTAGCTCCAGGAAATTTAGCTCCAGGAAAATCCTAAAGATGTGGTTACAGCATAGAGCCAGGGAATGGTTTAGGTTGGAAAAGCCCTCTGAGATCACCGAGTCCAAGCCTTCCCCAGCACTGCCAAGGCCACCCCTGACCCATGGCCCCAGGTGTCAGATCTATGCACAAGTACCTTTAAACCTGTCTTTTTTAAAGACCCTCTTTAAAAAAAAACAGTTTTAACGTATTTATACACAGACTCATAGTGCCAGTCATTGTCCAGTTTCCTAATGCTTTATCCCCCTCATTTCCATAATTCTGCAGGGACCATCCATACTGCTTTTAGTATCTATTCATTTACAGTCTTATTAATGTGTAAATAACAATCTTTATATTATCTTTTGGAGAAGATAATGAAATCACTTAAAAAACCCACAACTAAGTCAAACCCAAATGAGGGCTGGTGCATGATGGATCCTTTTGGTTTGGTTCACTAAAACACTTGTTTGGTCTAAATGGATCCTTAAGTACCATTTTAAAAGGGACTTTTTCCATTTTCCTATTTCTCTCCGACTTCAGTTTAAGTCCCTAATTTAGATTTAATACATTTTCCATTGGTTGGGGAGGATATTTTTAGATGTGACTCAAAAAATCAGTAGAAATGTTATTTTTTGGTAGCATCTCATCAGCAATAGATGGGAGATGTTCAGGGCACTGAGCTGCAGGACACAGAGGGTGGGCAGAGCTTGGGGCTGTTGAGATGAGGAGCTGCAGAAGAGAAATCCAGTGCTTCTGGCACGGATCATTTGGAAAAGCTTGCCTCTGGACAGCTGAAACATTAAACAAAAACTGACTGAAAAACCTCCTTTAAGGGGATTTTAGGCAAGTAGGAGTTTAAATTGCAGAGGTTTGATTGTGCTGTGAAGTGACAATCGTTGGTGTGGAATTACCAGCTCAGTGTTAGGAGATACTGTGTGAAAAATGAACGAGGCCAGTTTGAAGGAATAGAGGGAATTTGGGATTCGTGGGAGGATTTTGTGTCAGGAGTGCCAGAGCTCCAGCTCGAGTACCAAACGCTTCCCCACAAGCACAGACCATGTTTAGAGCAAAGTGTGTGGCTTTGGAGTGTGTCAGGACTTTTCCTGCTCTTGGGATACCTGCTGGGCTCGCACAGGTGATTCCGCATTTTCTGTGTCCTGCAGTAGAAGGAAAAACAGGTTTCCCAGGGAAGCTGTGGCTGCCCCATCCCTGGAAGTGCCCCAGGCCAAGTTGGAGCAACCTGGGGTAGTGGGAGGTGTCCCTGCCCATGACAAGGGAGTGCAGCTGGAACTGGGACATCTTTAAGGTCCCTCCCAACCCAAACCATGCTGGGACTCCGTGAAAGCCGCTCGCTGTGATTCCTGCCTGGCTTCTGCTGGAATGTGCTCCTGGCAGGGGATCCGGCAGCTCTGGCCCTTTGCCAGCTGTGTGGCATGAGGAAGGTTTAGGACAGAAACAATCCATCCTTGGCTGCTGCAGGCTGGGAGCAGATGGGACCCCTCTGCAGTCGGGGATGCAGACAGGGCACATGGGGCTGCAGGAGGGAAGGCTCTTGGACACATCCAGGGTGACCCAAAGACTGGAGCAACGGGAGTGCACTGCTGGCAGAGGGGAGGGAGTGGTGCTGAGGGACAACAGGAGACGCAGGGAGTGAACCCTGTGTCCTCCCCAGCAATAAACCAGCAGCAGCTCAGGGGTTTCCATTGTGTTTTTCCCTGATCTGTGTGCCTGTGTTCCCGGGCAGGTGCAGCCTCTGTTCCCGCTCCTGACGCCGCGTCCCTTCCCACAGAAAAGGCCGGGGCTGTCCATGCCGGAGACACCAAACCTCCCCAGGATCCAGGGGCTGCATTTGCTCCTTCAGCAGCAGCCAACCCTTTCCAGGCCACGGATGGGGGGCTTTCTCCTGCACCTGAAGCCAACCCTCCCAAAGGTGTCAATGACGTGTCCGCCCTGGGGACAGAGCCCGGCTTCACCCTGGCAGCAGATGCTGGATCCCACCACGGGGTGGATTTGGGATTTGCTCCAGCAGTAGATATGGAATCCCCCCATGCCATGGATTTGGGATTTGCTCCAGCAGCAGGTGTGGAATCCCACCAGACCATGGATTTGGGGTTTGTTCCAGCAGCAGGTGTGGAATCCCACCATGCCATGGATTGGGGGTTTGCTCCAGCAGCAGATATGAAATCCCACCATGCCATGGATTTGGGGTTTGCTCCAGCAGCAGATACAGAATCCCAGCATGCCACGGACTTGGGGTTTGCCCCAGCAGCAGATGCGGAACCTCACCACACCTTGGATTTGGGATTTGCTCCAGCAGCAGATGACAAAGTTCAGCACGTTATGGGCTCTGAGTTTGGCCTGGCAGCAGATGCAGAGTTTGCCCCAGCACCCGAAGTCAACCATCACCATGCCCTGGATTCTGGATTTGCTCCTGCAGCTCCAGCCAAGCCTCTCCCTGCTCTGGATCCTGGACATGTGTCGGTGGAAGCTCAGCCTGTCCCTGCAGCTGCCCCCAGGATTGCTGTGTCTGGGGAGCTGCTGACGTCTGAGGCTGCCCTTCAGCAAGACAAGTCTCCTGCAGGTGAGTGTGCCGAAATCCCAGAATCCCAGTCACAGATAATTCAGGTTGGAAAAGGCCTCTGAGGTCATGGAGCCCAGCCTTGATTGGCTTTGGGTGAAGCACCTTGAGGAGGGCTCAGCTCTGCTCTCAGGAAATGCTTCCCGGGGATTCCTCACTTATAAAACACAAAAATAGAGTTTTAAAATGAATTTTAATTTTCATTGGGCATTCTTAGCAGTGCTGAGCAGTTTCAGAACAGCTATGGAGGTGTGTTGGGCTCATCCCTGCTGGTGCTTGGCTTTGTGTCACCACCACCCTCAGCTCTCACTGGAATCGCCCAAATCCTGTAGGACACAGAGTTTACCAACAGAGGTTCTTGAGAACAATTTCTGAAGAGACTAAAAGGCTTAGCTGATAACTTTGGGACCTTTCCTTGGGATGACTGTAGGTGTTGGAGTGGTGGGAAGGGCGTGTTTGGTTTTCCATGCGGAGGTTTGCTGTGCCATGTGGATTTCTCCAGGGACACCATTCCTCTGGAGAGAAAACTGCTCTCCAAAATTATATTTATTTTATATTTATTTTACTAAAATGCAGCAAATAGTCCTTGGCAGAGGCAGCATATGTGGGTTGGTTGCAGATGGGGTTGGAGTGAGATTTTTTTTTCTTCTAATACTCTTCAGGTTAATGATGAGGATAAATTTCAAGAGAGAAGTTTTAGCAAAAAAAAACTCCGCTAGAATGTAGTGACTGAGAGGCCCAGGTGAGTGAATGAAAGAGGAAGTGCAACACAATACAGGAAGGTAGAAAGATCCTAAAAATCAGGTTTTGAAAGTGAGGAAACCTTTTGGTTCCTTGTGGAAGATAAAAACTAAGTGAGGGAGTGATTTTTATCTTATTTCATCTGATCTAAGTTTAAAAATAGGAATTTTTATTCTTTATATTCCGTTTGCAGAAGCAACAGCAAAGATGGAAGTGGAATCCAAAGTCCCAGAAGTTTGTGTGGATCACTCAGAGAAGATGAAGGACAGGAAATCTCCCCCCAGCCCCCCAGACGAGCACCTTCCCGGGAAAACCAACCACCACCCGGAGCCAGCAGGTGGGAAATGCAGCCCTGAGCAGAGCTGGGCTCGTCCTGCCCCACACAGGCCCTGCCCTGCTGCCCTCAGCAAAGGAGAGGCACCAAACTGGAATCCCAAGCAGGTTTTTAGTGTGTGCTGACAGGGGGCTGCAATTGACAGAACTTGTCCTTTTCTTCCTCATGCACAGTTGTTGTACCAATGTCTGTCATCATTTTCCTTTCAATTTAAAATTTAAATAAAATTAATTACAGAGAGAGCTGCTCTCCCATGTAATTATGCCTCACAAATTGAAACTGGGTATAATTATGCAGAGTGAGGAATGTTGTGGTGTCTGTGTGAATGTATTGTAAGGTATAGATGAATACAAGATGATCAGCATTAGCCAGGGACTCCAGGCTGATAATGGAGTTCATTCTGGATTTGAATTCCCAGTGGGAAGCTGTGATAGTCTGAATTGGGTTGATTACAAAGAGGAATAAACCCAAACAAACCCTCACCCTGTGCTTAAGCCCTAAAACAGCCCCTGCTTCATGTTCTACCCCCACCTTGGCATGTGCAAAACATAAAAGTGGTGCTGAAATGGGATTGTGAGGAGATGAAACAGACATGTCTCATAAATTTCATTCCTGTTAAACACAAAATCAACCCCTTTCCAAGGACTGGGGTTGGCTGCAGGCTGCCTGTACTCCTGAGACCTGAAGCTTACTGTTCCTCTCTTTCATTTCCAGCTGAAGCAAAAGGAGCACTAGAAAATAAAGACCTTCCAGAAAAAACTGCTCCTGCTGAGGATGGTGTGACACAAAAGGAGGAGGCTGAGCACAACCATGTCCCACATGCAGAACCTCAGGAAGGGAAAACCCCACAGGAGCCCACAGGTAGGACATAAATCATAATACAAAATTCCATTTCCTTGTGGAAATCTCCTCTGCGAACTCTTCACCTTCTGCTCCTGGCTGTGGGGCCACCTGGGCAAGCAGAAACATCTTTGTGTGGCTCTCAGTGTTTCTGGTGCCGGGCTCACCCTTCCCCTTGGATCCCTGTCCTCTCCAAGGCTCATCTCCCTCCATATTCAAACTAAAAGCCCAAATCCGTGTGCTCTGAGTGCTTTATCACTGGGACTGGCTCACAGCTGTGCTGGAGGATTGCAGAGCTCCTCCTCCCTCTGCCATCAGCTCTGGCTTTTATTTTGGTATTAAAAAGGACCGTTAATTCTTATGAGGATATTCCCAGGGAGGATCTCCTTCCCAATTGAGCTGTGTAATTGCCAAAGGAAGATGTGATTTCCTCCTGCTCCACTGACCCAGCCTCCAGAGGAGCTGGTGCTGCTCACTCTTGGTATGGAGGAGGATTTGTGGGCCAGGGCTAAGTGACAAATGGCTGCTTCTCTCCTCAAACTCAGCTGAGGGATCCCCAGGGACACAGCGGGTGACCTTGGGACAGAGGTTCTGCCTCCCACTGCT
The DNA here is from genome assembly GCA_013397915.1 of Daphoenositta chrysoptera. NCBI lineage: Eukaryota > Metazoa > Chordata > Aves > Passeriformes > Daphoenositta > Daphoenositta chrysoptera. Next base: position 388,669 of record VZRO01002887.1, read on the forward strand.
TCCACCCTGGCTGCTGGGGAAACTTGGCTCTCCTGCCCCCATCTCTCTTCCCATCTTCCCACTAAACTTCTGTTTTCCCACTCTGGAAGGATGCCAGCTAGAGATATAAAAAGGCTCTCTCTGATCTTGTCTTGCTGAGACAAAATGGATCCTTAATGCATTTTTAAAAAGCAATGGCATGTCCTTACAAGAACTGGTGCTTTTCAGTGGGGTAAGAGCCTGTGTCAGACTTGTGTTTCAATAGCACTGATGTGTGGATTTGGGGTAGATTACACAGGTGTTGGGGTAAATACCTACCCCAGCCCTCCTGGGGTGGCTCTGGTGTGGTGCCAGTGCTGGGGAGTGCTGCACATCTGACTATGGCCTGTTTGAGAGGGCTGCCATCACATAGAGATATATTTATTATTTCTTTTATCAAGCAAATAGTGGCCTTGATGTTTGAGCAGGCTTCCTGTATTCCAGGTCTTCCCACTGCACAAGTCAGGCAAGCTCCCAAATCCAGGGACCGCGGGTTTGGCAGAGCAAAACCTGCCCCAGTGCCTCTCACAGATGTGCCAGAGGAGCATCCTGTAGGTCTCCCACAGCAGAAGAGTCCTGAGCCCAGAGCAGATCCCTGTTCCACAGTGGAGCTTGGCTGTGGTGCTGGAACATCCCCTCGCTTTAGGGTTCCACACAAAAAGGCCACCAGTGTCCCCACGGTGCCTGTGGAGAGCTGCAGAGATCCCCCCCGGGAAAACTGGGATTTGGAAGGTGCCGTTATGAAAAAAAAGAAAAAGAAACCAAAACAAAGGAGAAACCAGCTGCCAAGAGGGATGGAGTTCTGGGATGAGAATGGAACAGCCTCCAGAGCTCCCAAGAATGCTCCCTTTGGGGTGGAAGAGCAGAACCCTGACATGTTACCCAGAACACCTGCAGCTTGTGGGGAGCAGCCACTGGCCTCGGGAAGCAGAGCTCTGGATGTGCCAAAGGATGCTAAAATAACAACTGGGAGTCATAGCCTGGATGAGCAAAATGCCTTCCCCATGCCAGCCCCTGGACAGCAGGCCCCAAAATCTGGTGTGTTGGATGCCAAACCCAGGGAGGAAATGAAGACAGAGAGAATGAGAGATGACAGCTGGATGCTGGAATCTAAAGACAAAACCAAAAAGGTTCCCTTAGAGCAGGTGGGGGAATCTGCTACAGCAAAGGGACCCACCAAGCCCACGGAGAGAGATTTTCCCAATAAAAATGAGAAGAGGGAGGATAAGGAGTCAAAATGTGCTGACCTGACTGTCAATCTGAGCAAAGCAGAAACTCCCTTACAGACCAAACCTTTGGAATTGCCCCTTTCCCATAAAAATAAGGAGCCTAAAACCCCATCTCCAGGGCGGGAAGCAGCCAAGGACTCTGTCCATCAGCCTTCCCTGGAAGCAGCAGCCAAGAAAAACTGGGAAAAAAGCAAAGGGGTTGAAAAGGAATTCCTCAAACAGCCTCACCTGGAGGCTGCAGATGTGGAGGACAAGCTCCCTACAGAACCAAAGGCAGCTGGAGAAACTAAAACCGGGTCAGAGGGAGGACTGAAGACCCCAACAGATGCTCCTGGAGCTCCTGTTCCAGCCTTAGTTTCACCAAAACCTGGGGAAGTTCCAGCTGTGCAGGACAGAAGGGCCGAGGGTGTTCCCGATGCTCCCAGACATCCCACCCCTGGCGAGGCAGGGGGCAGGGGGATGGCAGCAGATTCCCCGGCTCCAAACAAAGGGAAAGGATTTACTGCTTCAGAGCAGCAGGCTGGAAAAGATCCCAGTTTTACACCCGGGATGGACAGGCCTAAAAAAAAGCGCAGTGAAGGGAAAGGCAAAAGAATTAAAAGCTTCTCGGAGCAGATGATGCTCTCAGAGGATGGAGGCAAATTCACTGATGGAGGGAGGACGGATGAGGCCAGAAAAGAAGCAGCTTATCCTGAAAATGGCCAGGGTGTTGCTGCCAGAGGACAGCCATCAGCCAGCACTGCACAGACCTGTCCCGCAGACAAGCCCAAAAAAAGAGGCAGCGATGGAAGGAGCAAAAAAGGGGAAAGAAGCTTTTTCCAGCAGCCTTTCCTTGAGAATAAGATGGATGTAGGGAGTTTTCCTGAGGTAGTTGGTAAGGCGAAGGAGGGCAGTGATAAGGGCAGAGAGGGGGGCTGTGTCCCTGCTGGGGCCTTGCAGGAAAATGCAGTTAAAATGCAAAGGCCAATTGAGCTGGGACTGGAGAAACCAAAAGAAAATACTGGGAAAGGTGAAATAGCTGATTTGGGAGCTTTAGACCAAGCTCTGCTGCTGGAGAAGAGCAGAGAGGAAGCCAAAAATCCTGCTCTGGCTGCCACCATCAGCCCAACAAAACAGGTGGATTTGGCTGGGAAAGGCAGAGAGGCCGGAGGTGCTGCCGGCGAATCCGCTGGGCTCAGCTCGGATGTGACAGCGCTGGCAGAGAAACCCAGGAAGAGGAGCAGCGATGGGAGAAGGAAACAGCCTGAGAAAAATCCCTCTGGGCAGGCAGCTGTCCTGGGTGCTGGGGGGGAAAGGAGCCAGGAGCAGGTGGCTGGAAGCAGGAAGGAAATGAGCTTGGATGAAGAGAAGGGGTCTGGTTTGCAAAGACAGAGTCTGGCGCAGGAGCTGGGGAAGCCCGAAATCCAGGGTGGCAGTGGAAGCTTCTCTGAGCAGCCAAATCTTTCAGGCCATAAAATAGAGACTTCAGAGCCAGAAACAAGCAGTGCTAAAGAAACTTGGACCATGAGTGGAGGGAAGGAAGCAGATAAATGCCAATCTCTCCTGGAGCACAGGGCAGGGGTGCACAGTCCCACTGGGGAACTGGGGGTGGACAAGCCCAAGAGCAAAAGCAGAGATGGGAAAGGCAAAAAGGCTGAGCACAGTCCTGAGCTGGGCCCTGCAGTGGGACAAGTTCAACAAACTCAATCTGAGAAGGGCAAAGAGAATTCCAGGACTCCGGTGGCACTGCTGGGTCACCTGCCTGATCCTGCCAAGGGACAGGCTCCTGCTGTGCCTCTGGAGCCACGGAAATCACACACAGGTGGTGAAGAGAAGCACAAAAAGGGGGAGCCTGACCCACAGCAGCCTTTTCTGCTGGAGCATAAAGCAGGAACAGAGATGTTTACTGCTCCTGGCCTGGAGACTGGGGACAAACCTGAGGCAGGAGGTGCCAGTCCTTGCAGCAGGAATAAAAATCCTATTCCAGAACATCCAGCAGTGTCAGATCCCAGCTTGGCCCCAGTCACTGAGAGATCTAAAAAGAGGGGTTATGATGGAAGCAGTAAAAAGGCTAAAAATGCCTCCAGGCATTCTGTTCCTCTAGAGGCAAAACCAGACAGGAGTGAAGCACAGCCTCCCGTGGGATCTGGGCTGGAATGTGGGCTGGAAGACACAGATTTTGTAGATGAAAACAGAAACATTAAAAACTTTCCCACTGGCCCTCAAAGGCTTTGGAATAATAAAGGAAGTGACTTCAAATCCAAGACTCAGAGCTCAGCAAGTGGCCCTGGTGATGTGGGTGATGCTCCCTGTGGCATCCCAAAGCAGAAGGATGGGGGTGCAGGGATTGGAGGCCTTCTTCCTCCTTCTCCTCCTCTGGAAGCAGTGGCAGAGAAAAGCAGCAAAGGGCCTGGGCCCGGTGCTAAGAAGGAGATGCAGACCCAGAAATCCCATGAGCAGCCCATCAATCTGGGACACAAAGAACCTGGAAAAGAGGTCCCACAGAAAGATGGGAAAAGCAGAGAGGCTGCTTCCCAGGATGCTCAGTCCAAGGACAAAAGTCACCTCTCCCCCGTGGCGAAGGTGGATGATAAAGAAATAAAACCCACTGACAAAAAGCACAACACTGCCAAGGCTCCCTCAGAGCTTCCTCAAGAGGCGCCAGATCCAAAACACAGAGCAGCCTCTGGAGCTGCTGAAGGGACAGGGGGAGCAGAGGCCACCATGTCCTGTGCAGAGAAGGGCACAGGGGGCATTTCCCCAGCCCCTGAAGGGACACCTAGCAGCACAGCCAAGGCAGCCGTGTGCCAGGCTGTGCCAGGAGCTGGCATGGACAGCAAAGCTGGAGGGGCTGAGCTGGGCGGGGGCACGAGGAGCGAGCAGAGCTCACCCCAACACCGGGGCACTGAGCCTGAGGCTGCTGGGTCACGTGGCGCAGCTGCCCAAGCTACCCAAAAACTGCCCAAAGAGAACAAAAAAGGTCCTTCTCAGCCTGCAGAGGACAGCCCTGCTCATGCTGGTGAGGCTCTCCTGAAGGATGCTCCTCATGGAGGGGAGACTCTCCTGAGGGATGCTCTGGTGTCGAAGTCTGAGGCAGATAAACCTCAAGGCACAACCAAAGAAAAGGAATCTCAAAGCACAACCAAAGAAAAGGATTCTCAAGACACAAAGAAAGAAAGAGAAACTCAAGAAACAACTAAAGAAAAGGCATCTCAAGGCATAACCAAAGAAAAGGAATCTCAAGAAACAACTGAAGTAAAAGGATCTCAAGATATAACCACAGAAAAGGAATCTCAAGGCACGAGTAAAGAAAAGGAATCTCAGGACACAACTAAAGAAAGGGAATCTCAGGACACAACTAAAGAAAAGGAATCTCAGGACACAACTAAAGAAAAGGAGTCTCAAGAAATAACTAAAGAACATGAATCCCAAGACACAGCCAAAGAAAAGGAGTCTCAAGAAATAACTAAAGAAAATGAATCCCAAGACACAGCCAAAGAAAAGGAATCTCAAGCCCCAGCTAAAGAAACAGAAGAACGTGAACAGAAAGCTGTGAAAGAGGCAAAGACAGAGAGAGTGAAGGCAGCAGAGCAGCTCAAGGGCTACATGAGACCCACCAAGGCCCGAGGGGTGCCGGCCCTGGCGGCCAGGCCCGCCCCGGCCAGAGCCGTGCCCCGGCAGCCGAGAGCGGCCGCAGCGCCGCGGCCCCGGCCGGACAGAGGTGTGTGAGTGTGCCCAGGGAGCCCGGCAGCAAACCCGGGCTGCTGCGTGTGCCTGCCTTGGCATGAGCCCGAGTGGTCATCCCAGCGTGGCATGAGGGCTGTGTGCTGCTCTGAGGGGCTGCTGGTGCCTCTTGCCTGGCTCACCGTGCTAATTCCCAAAGCTCGGAGCGCTGGCAGCTCGCTCCGAGTTCCAGAGCTCTGCACGGGGCTTTGATCCATTCAGATTTGAGTTTGGCAAATATTGTGGAATATTTGAGTGAATTGGTGCTTTTGGGTGTGAAGCTGCCTTGGCTTCTTGTCACCTGAGCCTTGACCTGTGGTGTGGCAGTGGTCCCCGTGACCCTGCTCAGGGATGGAGGATTCCAGCGGCAGGGAATGTTCTGGGGCACTGTTGTTTATGGGGTTTGGGTTCATCCCACCTCACACCAACTGCATCCCCTTTTCCTCCTGCAGTTGGTTTGGTTTAAGCCTCCTTGAGCCACTTCATCCACAAAATGTGATTCCTTCTGGAATCAAAACTTTTTCCAAAGCAGCTCTAACAAAACAATGGTGGGACAGATGTAAATTTTGAGACTTTATTCCTCTGTGGAGACTTTGGATGGGCTGATCAGCATCCAGGGCTGGGTACCCTGGCTGTTCTCCAGGGAACAAGGTCCCTGTGCTCATAGGAAATGAGCTGGAATTCATCCCATAGAACTGAATCGAGTTCTTAGAAATTTTGAAATATGGATAGAGATGAAATTACAAATATTCTTGTACTTGTGCTCATTCTAAAGCTTCCTCAGAAAGAGTTGGCATCTCTGTGAACCCCACTCTGCTGAGATGGGCCAGGAAGTTTATCGCTGCCCTCAGGTGCTCTCCATTTTTGCCTTGTCATCAGGCATGAAAGTTTGTTCCTGTTCTGCGGAGTTTCTTGCTGCCAGTTTGCATGATGCAGCTACTAACTCACCAGACCCCGAGCTCCAGAGTGCCTTAACATGCTGCTCAGGTTTTTGAGAGGTTTTGTAATTTTAATGAGTGTTGCATAACCTGAAGTAGTTCTGTTTTAGTGGAAGTGGTGTTCTCTGCATGAACTTGTGCCTGCAGAAGTGATGCTCTTTGGTGCATGATGCAACAGAACAAAGGGAAGCTGAAGGCAGCATCTTTCACAAAACCAACATTTCTTCAAAGCTTTTCCATTGTCTGCCAGGAGTTTTTGAAAGAAAAGCTCCTCCTGAATGTCTTGCACAGGTAACCGTGCACGGATTGGAGGAGCCCTGGCTCAGAGTAGCACTGCAGCCTGTGAGTAAGCTGGCACATACTTTGCCCCTGGAAACTGTCCTGACGTGAGTTTTCTCAGGGCTTTGATAACATTCCATTGTTTTCATCCTTTCAACACTTTGTAGATTCAACAGTTGGTTTGTTGGGGTTTTTAAGAGGAGCTCAGCAGGACCAGCTCTGAATTCCCTCCGAGGGTGGTGGGGCACTGAGCAGGCTCCCCAGGGAATGGTCACATTCCCAACCCTGCCAGAGCTCCAGGAGTGTTTGGACAGCGCTCTCAGGCACAGGGTGGGGTTGTTGGGGTGTCTGTGCAGGGCAAGGAGCTGCATCAATGATCCCTGTGGGTCCCTCCCAGCCCACGAGCTTCCATGGTTCCATGACTGAGCTTGTTTTGGAACTCTTGGTGCCGTGTTCCCACAGCAGTTTAAGGTGCTTTGCCATCCCAGAACCCCAGGGTCGTTAAGGTTGGAGTCCTGTGCCCAATCCCCACCTTGTCCCCAGCGCACTGAGTGCCACCTCCAGACCTTCCTGGGACACCTCCAGGGATGGGGACTCCAAACCTCCCTGGGCAGCCCCTTCACAGAGATCCAGGTTCGTGACCAAGGCTTTTATATCCCTTTCCATCCGTGGCTGGCCCTTCATGGAACAGCTGTTCCCCGAGCTGCAGACACCCACAAAGCCTGGCTGAATCCCTCAGTTGGCACAAGTGGTGTGGAAGTGCCCGGGGCGGATCCGAGGCCGGAGCAGGGAATTCGCGCATCAGTCGCACCCGAGCTGAGCCCAGAGCTCAGTGAAGGGAGAGGTGTTGAGATCCCTGGCTGTGGTGAATGTGCTTGTTCACTGACAGGGAATCGGGGAATTGTTCAGCTTGGACAAGTCAAGCAGCCATTAACCCCAGCACTGCCAAGGCCACCACGGAACCACGTTCCCCAGTGCCACATCCACACATCCTTGGCCCATTTCCAGGGCTGGTGATTGCAGCACTTCCCTGGGCAGAACTGCAGGGATCCAGGAGATCACTGTAAAAGTCCAGATGTCACACGGACTGTGTGTCCCCTCCATGTGCCTCTGTGCTCCTGTTATGTCACAATTGGATGCTCAGAGGTTTTGGATTTTTAGCTGTTGCCACACCTTGGCCAACAGCTCACCTGTGTGTCAGGCAGCACTGGGAGGCTCATACCCCACACCTGATATCCAGCAGGATCCTGGAATGGCTTGGGTTGAGAGGGACCTTAAGGATCACCCAGTGCCACCCCTGCCATGGACAGGGACACCTCCCACTATCTCAGGCTGCTCCAAGCCCTGTCCAGCCTGGCCTTGGACACTGCCAGGGATCCAGGGGCAGCCACAGCTTCTCTGGGAATTCCATTCTAGCCCTTCCCCACCCTCCCAGCCAGGAATTCCTTCCCAATATCCCATCCATCCCTGCCCTCTGGCAGTGTGAAGCCGTTCCCTGTGTCCTGTCCCTCCATCCCTTGTCCCCAGTCCCTCTCCAGCTCTCTTGTTTCCTTCCCCCGGTGGGCAGGCAATGATTTACTCCCAGGTTAAGGCATTTTGGAGGATCTCCTGCTAAAGTTCAGTGATGAAATCTCTTTAGCCAGGTTCCCATGTCCTACACCGCATATTCCAGGATAACAGGATGCTTCCCTAAAAACATCAGCTCCTGTCTGTGCTGCTAAAATAGGTCCCAGCACTGTGATATAGCTCCCTCGGGAGTCATGGCAACTGTGATGCTGCAGATTCCTCTCTCTGACGGAAGCTGGATCCATCTCCTGTAAATTAGGCCTTGCACACTTCTGTAATTTTATTTTTTTTCTATTTTTGACTGTGCAGCTTAAGGAACATTGGTATAAGGCTGATCATGCAATTTGAATTTAATCCCTTATCCCTCCTTCAGGTTTATTCAGCTTCTCATTGTTGTCGTTGCCATTGGAAGAACTGCCCCAGAGTCTTCTGGAAAATTATTTTATACCTTTTAATGTCAGGAGGCAGCTGAGCTGATAACAGAAACATGACAGGCATTATCAGCCTTTACAATGTGACTGAACCTTTGTGTTGCCTCTTGCGTGAATTAAAACTCAAATTGGGAATTAGAGATAGCAGTCAGGGGCCTAAATTCTGTACTTCCAAGGAGGGTGCCTTGGCTGGGTGCTGGGGAAATGGGTAAGGGGGAAATGATGGAAGGTTTTCACTCAGCCAGGGTTGGGTTGATTCTGATTTGCTGCCGACGTCCCCCTTCCCTCTGCTCCTAAGGCTCTATTTCAAAGGGACACTTGCAAAAGATATTTTTTTCTTCAATCTGTCCTTGAAGAATAGTCGATTTTAAAAAAAAGAAATTAATTTGTTTCAGTGTTTGGGGGCTGTATCCTCTTATGGATTTTGATTTGCATAAGCTGTTCAGCCCAGGGCCAGCTCGGATCCCTGATGCTGCGGGCAGGGAGCTCATTGCACAACCACCCTGTGGTGCAGACAGTCTGCTTCTGAATTACTGCCCCAAATGGGGGCTGGGGGGCCTGTTGGAGTGGTCATTTCATGCCTGGATCCCTCTTTCCCTCCCATCCATCCCCATCCCTGTGGCTGCCTGCTGTCCCCAGCCCGTGCCAGGCTGTCGTGCTGCCCATTGCCACAGTCACCCTGTGGGATCCAGGGCAGATTTCTCAACAGTTTGTGTGCAAACCAAATACATTTAAAAGCAAGAAATGCCCATCCCTGTTTAATGACAGGATTTGCTTTGTTTTTGCAGCCACAATGAAGCTCTTCCTGTAAATATTTTCTTTTCCTGCCTGGTTTCCATTATTCTAAGTGGGTCCAGCATTTGCACAGTAACCTTTCATTCATATAATGTTTGTAGTTCTCCTGTGGGACCCCAAACTGTAATTGGGTTTGTCTGACAGGAGTTCATCGGCTGATTAATGTTGTGTTAATCAGGGCAGGGGCTGAAGGATGTGCAAGTGCACCCAGTCATCCTGAGATCATCAGCACCAATGCAGCCGTGGCAGAGGAACTCGTAATAACAGAGGGGCTCTAATAATGCTTTTGAAATGCTCAGAGTGTCATCATATTGCAGCTTGCTCATTAATTAAAGACCTGTTAATTATACCAGTGGGGTGTGTGAGGGAACTGAACCCCACACGGTGTCACCAGCCAGTTCTCTGCAGTGTTACACGGATTTGTGAGGAGACCTTGGCCATGAGCTGCTTCCCCTGCCCCTGGTATTGGTTCAGTTTGAACAGAAGGTTTTGTGGAGGTGTTTGTTGGTTCTGTCCCTGGCTAAAAGCTGAGCTGAGCTGAGCTTACAGAGTGTTTTTCCAGAGGTGCAGCTCTGCAGTGCTGGGTGCTCAGGGGCCTCAGATCCAATAGGATCCCAGAATCCCTGAAAGGTTTGGTTCAGAAGGGACCTTAAAGTTCATCCCATTCCACCCCCTGCCATGGGCAGGAACACCTTCCATTATCCCAGGGTGATCCAAGCCCTGTCATATCCCTGGCCTTGGACATTTCCAGGGATACAGGGGCAGGCACAACTGCTCTGAGCACCCTGTGCCAAGGCCTCCACACCCTCCCAGCCAGGAATTCCTTCCCAATATCCTATCTAAACCCACCCTCCTTATCCTATCCCACCCCATGGCTGTATGTTCTTTCAAGGATTACCCAAACCAGCTGTATCCCAGTGCAGATGCCCCTGTTGTTTCCCAGCTGGTTTCCTACCCTGTTCCACCAGCTCCTGGTTTCTCTCCAGCTGGATGCTGCCGTGCCCAGCTCTCCCTTGGAGCTGGCACCCGCCGTCCTTGGCCGGACCTTCCTGAGGTTGATTTCCTTCCTTTATTTTATATCCCTGCTCATCCTTGACACTCGGATTTTCAAGAAAAGCTGGGAGCGAAACAAATCCACTTCTGGCTGCAGATTCTGCCAGGCGAAGACTGCTGACCAAATTTCCTTAGTGGTGCTGTTTAACTTTAAGGGGAAATCTGAATTCCAAGCCTCTTTTCCTGGCTGATGTTGCCAGTCTGTGGCTTGTGCATCATTCGGTGAACTTTGTGTTGCCTCTTCTCGGTTTCCACCATCAAATACCCCCCCAATAAGCAAATATTGAGTTGGAAACATTCTGTGTTTGATTTCTGGTTTTGGCTGATCTCTGATTTCTGATGTAAATTCTAAAGCAGGATTTGATCTGTAAATGACCCGTCCTATAAAACACGAGGCTGTGTTTAAGGTTGGTACAAGTCCACACCTTTGCAATGTTAAGCTGACAGTCAGAATCCTCAATATTCCAGTTTTATCCTTTGGCCTGGCTCCTTGCAGCCTGTGGGAAGAAGTGAAGCGTGAGTTGAGCAGGGGTGTCAGGCTGGTTCCACAGGGTGAGCAGCACAGCCCGTGTGAGTGTGTGTGTGTGAGCACACGGGGCAGGGGGTGTGTAAATCACAGTTTCCTGGACACACAGAGCGTGTCCTCGTGGCTCTGGTCGCTCTGATTGCTGTTCTTGGTAATAACTCTTAATTAGAAACCACACCAACAGCACTGGCACGGAGGAGCTCATCATCCTGGAAAGTGATGTTGCCTTAGAAACCAGTGCAAGAGGCTGCACAGAAACGATTGTGTTAGATTAAAGCAAAAAAAAACCCGGAGCATTAGCAGGGATAAGTAATAGCTTCGGGAGTGAAGCAAAAATAGAAGCACTAGGCTGATTCATCTGCTGAGGCTGGGAGGCTGCAGATTGGGTACCAGAGCTGACGTGGGATGTAGTGATCTCCGCCCGCTCCGGGGACTGGCGCAGCCCAGTTCCACCTGGAACAGCCCAGCGAGGGCACAGGCATCCCTTGGGGATGGCTGCCCTTGGAAATGGATCAATAAAAGCATCCCAGTAGATCTGAGTGGCTGCAGAGGTGGTTGGTGCTGGGGCTGAGACCTGTGCTGGGTGTGCTCAGCATCCCGGACAGGCTCATTTCTGTCAGCTCGACCTGCAGGGAAGGACAGGGTTTAATGAGGATGAAAGGATGTGAACAGGCAAAATAGACCCTTCCTCCTCGTGCCCAGGCTGCTCTCACCTCTGCGAGGGAGTGGGGAGCTTCAGGCAGTGGGGGAAGCTCCACGTCCAGAAGCTGGACCGGGGCCTGATTTACAGGATCTTGTAATGATGTCACTGCTCCCGCCTGACATGAAAGGGGGTAGAGAGCCCAAAGGAGTGGGAAACAGCAGATTTGGTACCTGAAGAGTATGAAATCTTCCTCCAAGTTGAACTGAGGGTAAAAGCAGTGGTTGGGGCTCCTTTGAGGGTGTCTTGACTCCCCCTTCCAACCCAGCTCCACTCCAGTGAGACCCTCCCTTGTCTGAGTCACCTCTCAAAATCTGCTGAGCTCTGTATTCTGAACATCCTCCCACCCTTTCTGGCTCACCTTCATTGACCAGTTTGCCTTTTAATTCTTCAGAGAATTTAAGGTTTGTAAGAATGTAAAGGATCAACAGGGACCAAAGCTCTGGTGGGAGAGCTGCTGGCCACTGCTTGTGAGTGGCCATTGCTGGCCTTGCTGGAAGCATTGCACAATCACCATGGCACAGCTTCAAAGGCAGAATATTCATAAATGGAAATTAAAAGAAGTGAATTGGGTAGAAGATAGAGGCCAGGGCACTGGAACTGGGGAGGGATCTGGGAGCAGCATGCTGTGGGCAGGAGGAAGCTGGTGGAAAGCTCTCAGTGTATGAACTCTGCATTACCTCCATTAATGTCCTGAGAGATTAAATAGTGGATGACTTTGGAGATTTTTCATAGCTAAGCATTCTCCTGCTTCTGAGTATCCCAGGTATTGACTGTGGTTCATTTCCTGCATTAGAAATTATTATTTAATAAAGCAGCAGTGGGGGCTCTTACTGGCTGTACACTGACATGGAGTCAGGCTTTTCTTTCCAGTGATGCAAATCCCTTCCATGATCCCGGGCTCTGAAGTACCAGCCATGAAATCCAAGAGGGTTTCCTCCTCTGTTAGAAATGGTAGATGTTTGCTTTAAAAAAAAAAAAAAAAAAATCAAATAAAAAGCTGCTAGGTGGTTTCAGAGAGCTTTACAGGGCTGCCCTCACTCCTGAGGAAGTGCTTTAAGGGATCTCTGATGGATTGAGATTTCCTGTAAAAAAATCTTGGTTTGGATTGAGTGAGCAATGGAGGAATAACAGTAATTACACGGGATTAAAGGAACTTGAGACCTGCCAGATTGGGGAGCACAGTCAGTACTTTCAGAGTGAGCAAGTGCTTGCAAACATTAGTCCTACATCAGTGAGGAGGGAGAGCATGAGCCGTGAGCTGAGAGCCCGTTTCCAACAGCAAGACACCTCTGAATATTTTAGAGCAGAGAAAAATTGTTGAGGCTCTTTGAGAAGTGAAGGTTGTGGGTGGAACTATTCTGGTTAATTAGAGGCTGTCAGGAAAGATTCATATAACTTACAGTTCCTTAGTCATTGTTTTTAAATATAGCAGTGCCTTAAATCCCAAGCTTAAATACAAGCAGATAAATGTGTGGATTGTAGCATTTCTCACAGCAGGTTCAATTCAGGGGGCGTAGTGGAACTTGCAGGCTCTGGGTATAAAAATATATTTCTCTCAGTTCAGCTCGAGCAGGGGAGGCCTTTTCCATGAGCTCTGAGGACATTTTCTCCAGGGTGGAGTGTGTCGATATCCGGGATGATGGATGTGTTGTGACCCTGGTTCAGAGAGCAAAATCTGCCTCAGTCAAGGATTAAGCTGCACCAGACACTTAAGAATAAAAGCTGAATCTGCAGTTTGGTGCTAATGCAGCCTCTGAGCAACCTCCAGCCCAGTTTAACCAGGGAATTGGTGTCCAAATCGGGACTCCCAGTTGGAGAAGCCCTGTGGGGGTGCTGGAGCAGAAGTGGCTGAGTAGGGCACATCAGAGGTGGTGAGGCTGGGTTGGGGTGGATCAACACAAAGTGTGCAATGCTGGTGTGAATGAAGTGTGACAGAAAAACCCACCTGCAACCAGGAAAACAAGCAATGAAGTTCATAGTTTTGGCAACTGGGGCACAGCTTTGGCTTGGCTGGCAAATTCTGTGGACCCCAAGAGGCAGCTGTTTCAAAACACAGATATGTGGCATCTTTAATCAGCTAAAAATATTGTAAGATAGGTTCATGTTCAAAAGAATATAATCAAAATGAATCTTGCAGTATTTGAGACTCTGGGAGCTTTCCAAACATGTCCCATCCCATCCTTTTCAGCTTTGTCCTCTTGCTTACGGGAGCGATCTGGTTTTATGAATTGTGAAATCCTCATTACACCAGGACTTGTGATCACTGTTGACTCCAAAAGAATATATTAAAATTCACAGAAAACAAAGCCCTTGTGCTGAAAGAGCTCATTCTGCACTGTGCTTTCAGGGCTGGGCTGGGGGGGGCCGTGTTTTGGTTTTGTTTGCGGGGGGAATCGCTGACCTTGGTTCCTGCGTGTTCTTGGAATGGCTCATCAGCAGGAATTGATACTGATAAAAGCATCGATCACAGCCGACTTTGGCAGAGCAAAAGGAGAGGGCGAAATCCCCCCAGATGTGTCGGGACCCCCCAAAGGCCACTCACAGCAAAACCCTTCCCCCGAGCTGATTAAACCCACGGCAGGCTCAGCCCAGGGCCGGGCGTTCGCGCTCCCCAAGTGAATTCCTGAGGATTCTCCACAAAAGGATGCAACCTGCCGGTTTCTTTTGAACTAGTGGCTGGCTGCAGTAAGTGAAGGCGACGGCGCAGGGGGTGGGGAGGACGGGGTTTGTCACGAATACCGGGGGCACGCTGTGTCGTCACGGCAGCGAGCCCGGCGCGCCGAGCGCTGCAGCCGCCGAGGCACCGAGCCGCCGCGATGTCCCTCTCCAACCAGCAGCCAGCCCCGCTCTCCGAGTACAGCCCGCTGGGCAAGGGCAAGAGCCCCGAGAGCTTCCCGGCAGCCTTCCACCGCATGGAGTCCCCGAAAGACTTCGGCAAAACCGAATTCGAGTGGCAGAGGACCGAGGGGAAGCTTAATGAGATTGGCTTGAACGTGAACTCGGGGGGACCGATTAAGGACGGGCTCGTTAAGAACGCCGGTTTCACGGATGAGGACAAGCTCTGCTTCTTCGAGGGAAAACTAGACAAAGAGCTAAAAATAGCTCAGAAAGACAAAAGAGAAATTGAGGTGCCGGGCAAGAAATACCAAGCGGCTGCAGGTCACCTTGAGAGCTGGTCCTTGATTTCGGAAACCTTTCCTTCTGCAGAAGGGAACTTTGCGAACCCTAAAGCGACCGATTTTCGTGTGGGACAGGCAGGAGCCGAAAAACCCGGTCCTGGGCTGGGTAAAAATGAAGCCATCACCGACCAGGAGAAAGCCGTGGGTAAGGCTGGGACGGAGACCAAATGCCAGCCAGAGCCAAAGCTGCCCCATCTATCCGTGTCGGAGAGCGATCCCAGCAAATACGTGAAGGAGCAAGAAATCAGCGTCTGGAACCCCAATTTCCACCCCATCCTGCCGAACGATTCGGGGTCTAAAGAAGCGGCCGTGAAAAAAGATGGAGCCCCCGGCTATTGTGTCCTCGGGGTGGTTAATGACAGCTACGGGCAGAGCGGGCTCTCTTCCCCCACTCCCGCACCCAAAGCAGCCCCTCCGACCACCACCGTGGAGCTGGCCCAGGATGAGTCCAAAAGCAGTGACCTGAGCGAGAGCCCCGAGATGGAGGAGGAGATGGAGGAGCAGCTGGGCTGTGAGGGCAGTTTGCTGGCCAGGGCTGCCCACCAGAGGAAGGCGATGAGGCGTGCGATGTCAGAGTGCTCTCACTTGTCGGTGCCCCTAACCCTTAACCTGGCCGATAAATACCCTGAGCCGGTGCTTAGAGAAGACGTCGCCACTGGGCTGCTCTCTCCTAATAGCAGCCTGACCCAGAGCCGCA